>LR812519.1:1337233-1392233 GCA_903798195.1 Danio kyathit
AATATTATTGTTATTATTGTTATTATTATTATTATTGTTGCTGTTGTTGGTGTTATTATTATTATTGTTTATGTTATTATTATTATTATTATTATTAATAATAATAATAATAATATTATTATTATTATTATTATTATTATTATTATTATTATTAATATTATTGTTATTATTGTTATTATTATTATTGTTGTTGTTGTTGTTGGTGTTATTATTATTGTTGTTATTATTGTTTATGTTATTATTATTATTATTATTAATATTACTATTATTATTATTACTATTACTATTATTAATATTATTGTTATTATTGTTATTATTATTATTATTGTTGTTGTTGTTGTTGTTGTTGGTGTTATTATTATTATTGTTATTATTGTTTACGTTATTATTATTATTATTAATATTACTATTACTATATTATTATTATTATTATTATTATTATTATTATTACTATTATTAATATTATTGTTATTATTGTTATTATTATTATTGTTGTTGTTGTTGTTGTTGTTGGTGTTATTATTATTGTTATTATTGTTTTTGTTATTATATTATTATTATTATTTTTATTATTATTTTTATTATTATTATTATTATTATTATTATTATTATTATTATTATTAATATAGTTGTAGCAGCATGTATGCATTATTTTAAGTTATATAATGAATGACTTTGTCATCTTTGTAATGATATTGAGACATTATTGTGGAAACTCATGCTTTGGCCTCGGGTGTTTTCTTCAGAAAAACATCATTGTAGATTTCCATCTTTACTGACCCTCCATTTAACTTCTGTGCTATCTATGAGAAACATCTGAGACACTGAAGAGATCATACGTGTGTGCTTTTTACCGCCTGCAGAAATGGTCTTGTAGCAATAACAAAACATTGAGTGTGAAGCTTTAAAACCGGACGTACGACAAAAACTGCGGCTCCTCTGCCAAATGCGTCACTCGGCTCCTTATAAACTTATAAACGACTCCATTAAACACCTTTAACTCTCTCGCATCATGCTCTGTGTGTGTTTATTACAGCAGAAATGTGCTCAAATGCAGGACATAAACTCAAATAAACACTGTACATACTGTACGTACTGTATTGCGTTAGTGTGGCAGAATAAACTCAAGGACTCAAGGGGGCGCTACAGATTTCTGATAATGTCTTAATAATAAATCATATAAAGAGTCAAATAACTTTTAACTAACCTCTCATTAACATTTCCTTCATAATGCTGCTTCAGTGTCTCAGCTACACTGTACAAAGCGATTAGTTACTTTATATAGTGAGTAAACCAACTGTATGTAAAGCGATTAGTTGACTTTACTTTAAAAAGTGAGTAAACCTGATGTTTTTCAAATCGATTAGATGACTTTCAAAGCAATTAATTGAGTAAACCTATTGCTTTTAAAGTTATTAGTTTACTTTATCTTTGAAATAGTGAGTAACCCCAGGGCTTTTAAACCGATTAGTTGACTTAACTTGAAAAAGTGAGTGAACAAAATGCTTTTAAAGGGAATAGTTGAGTAAACCCACAGCTTTTAAAAACGATTATTTGACTTTATTTAAAAAATGGGTAAACCTAATGCTTTTAAAGTTATTAGCTGAGTAAACTCATGGCTTATAAAGAGATTAGTTGAGTAAGCCCATTGTTTAGAAAGTGATTTGTTGACTTTACTTAAAAAAGTGAGTAAACCCAATGCTTTTAAAGTGATTAGTTGAGTAAACTCATTGCTTTTAAAGCAATTTTTTGACTTTAAATTAAATTATTTTACTCTTTTTTTTTTTAAAGTAAACTCAACTAACTACTTTAAAAGTAAAGGCAAGGCAAGGCAAGGCAAGGCAAGTTTATTTATATAGCACATTTCATACACAGTGGCAATTCAAAGTGAAGGGGTTACTCACTTTTCAAAGTAAATGCAACTAATTGCTTTAAATTCAACTGGTTTACTCATTTTTTAAGTAAAGCAATTAGTTGACTTTACTTTGAAAAGTGAGTAACCCCATAACTTTTAAAGTGGTTAGTTGAGTAAACTCATTTTACTTTACTTAAAGTGGGTAAACCTGATGCTTTCCAAGCGATAAGTTGACTTAAATTTAGTAAACAGGTTGAATTTCAAGCAATTAGTTGACTTTACTTTGAAAAGTGACTAAACACATTGCTTTTTTAAAGCCATTAGTAGAGTAAAACCATGATTTTTAAAGTGATTATTTGAGTAAAGCCATGGCTTTTAACGTGATTAGTTGACTTTACTTAAAAAAGTGAGTAAACCTGATGCTTTTAACGTGATTAGTTGACTTTACTTGAAAAAGTGAGTGAACAAAATGTTTTTAAAGCGATTAGTTGAGTAAACCCATTGCTTTTAAAAGTGATTATTTGACTTTACTTTAAAAAGTGGGTAAACCTAATGCTTTTAAAGTTATTAGCTGAGTAAACTCATTGTTTAAAAAGTGATTAGTTGACTTTACTTTAAAAAGTTTGTAAGCATAGTGCTTTTAAATAGATTAGTTGACTTTACTTAAAAAAGTGAGTAAACCTGATGCTTTCAAAGTGATTAATTGAGTAAACCCATTGTTTTTTAACTGATTAGTTGACTTTACTTAAAAAGTGAGTAAACCTGATGCTTTTAAAACGATTAGTTGACTTTACTTAAAAGAGTGAGTAAATTTGATGCTTTCAAAGCGATTAATTGAGTAAACCCATTGTTTTTTAACTGATTAGTAGGCCCACACGGAATCTGCGCGCGCAGAATTCCGCAGATTTTCCGCAGATTTTTAGCCCATCATTAATTCTGTTTATTTACTTGAGTAAATGTGTGTAAATCTGAATTTATTCATTTTTTAAATTACACATATTTCACATATTAAGGTTTTAGTTATGAGACTCCCAAAATAATTCAGCAGAAATCCGCAGATTTTTACCAAAATTCTCTGCAGAAATTGCAAAAAACGTCCGCAGATTTCGTCTGGCCCTGCTGATTAGTTGACTTTACTTAAAAAAGTGAGTAAACCCTGTGCTTTTAAATAGATTAGTTGACTTTACTTAAAAAAGTGAGTAAACCCTGTGCTTTTAAATAGATTAGTTGACTTTACTTTGAAAAGTAAATATACCTGATGCTTTCAAAGCAATTAATTGAGTAAACTCATTGTTTTTAAACTGATTAGTTGACTTTTCTTGAAAAAGTAAGTAAACCCAATGCTTTTAAAGCAATTAGTTGACTTTAAACTTAACTTAAAGTGGGTAAACCAAATGCTTTCAAAGTGATTAGATGACTTAAAGTTAGTAAACAGGTTGAATTTAAAGCAATTAGTTGACTTTACTTTGAAAAGTGACTAAACCTATTGCTTTTTCAAAGCCACGAGTAAAATGAGGATTTTTAAAGCGAATATTTGAGTAAATTCTGTGCTTTTAAATTGATAAGTTGACTTTACTTCAAAAAAATGGGTAAACCCGTTGCTTTTCAAAAGCGATTAGTTGAGAAAAAACATGGCTTTTAAAGCGATTAGTTGACTTTACTTAAAATAGTAAGTAAACCCATTGCTTTTTTTAAATGATTAGTTGACTTTACTTTAAAAAGCGAGCAAACAAAATAAAGTGTGTAAACCCAGTGCTTTTAAAGCAAATAGTTGAGTAAAACCATTGCTTTTAAACCAAATAGTTGTCTTTACTTTAAAAAAATTGTAAACCCATTGGTTTATAAACATTTAGTTGACTTTAATTTAAAAAATTGAGTAAACCCAATCCTTCTGAAGTACTTAAAGTGAATAATATAGCACTCTTCTGCTGTTTTTAAAATATTTATATTTTAATGAAATATATATTATAGGTGGGCATAGATTATTTTAATCTAGATTAATCTAGATTAAAATGGCTCATTTGAATTCTGCCGATGGCTTTCAGAATATGTGTGCTGCCCAAATAATAAGTCTTTGAGAACGGGTTTCTCAAGCCAGGTGGTGCATTAGACCAGGGGCTCATCTCCGGTTTCCAAAATGCATCACAAACTGCTTGAGAAACTGTTCTACTATGATAACTGACTATGATTTCATACTTGCTTTTGATGTACGTACATACAGAAAAAGCTGCTTCGCAAAGGCAAGTTCACAGAGCCCTGACGGTGTGTCAAGCATTGAGTATGTTTACATGGGAACAATACTTTAATACGATTTTAATATAATTAAAACAATACTCTGATTAAGAGTCTACCAAGTAAACTGCGATTTTTGATGACCTTAATGCGACTAAAGTCATAACTGAACTAAACAGAATTAAGACGTGGAGTATGCAGATATTAGTGACGTTACTGACAAACTATTACCATCATGTAGGACTTTTCCCCATATTTTCCAACAAGATCCACACAGGTGGCTGTCAGTAAAGGACTGCACACACACACACACACACACACACGCACACATACACACACACACATACACGCACACACACACACACACATCGCAAATGCGGAAGTTTTTTTTCTTTCCATTTGGCCAGCGTTAAATTCCATAACACTCTCACCAGTCCTTACTCATTTATTTGACTCTAATACCCCAGTTTGTCATGGCGCATGAATGAAATGTTTATGAGTGAAAGTGAAACTGCCGAACTGCAGTTAGAGTCAGGCATCCTGCTGATTTGATTCAGAAGGGCACTCTTTTGTCAGACGGCTCACCGGTCAGGTATACATCCGCGCTAAACTATCAAGGTGAAAGTCATCATAGCTTGCGTAGAATAGACCCAGCTCCCAACCCAACTTTGAGAATAGATTAACGGTAATATTTTTTTTATCGCGCGATAAGAGTCTCGCGTTAACGCAGCACGTTAATGCCGATAACGGCCCACCACAAATATATATATAATGCATATATACACAGTTGAAACCAGAAGTTTACATACACTAAAAAAAAGGAACATAACCATTTTTTAAATTTGTCTGATGGTAAATCACACTAAATGTTCACTATTGTAGGTCTGTTAGGATTACCTAAATCATTTACATTTGCTAAATGCCAGAATAATAAGAATTTTTTTTTTTTGAGAATTTTTGATTAATTTCCAGACAGTCAAAAGTTTCCACACATTTCCTTGGTATTTGTTTAGCTTTGCTTTTAAACTGTATAACTTTGGTCAGATGTTTTGGGTCTCCTTCCACAAGCTTCTCACAATAGTTTGCAGGAATTTTGGCCCATTCCTCCTGACAGAATTGGTGTAACTGAGTCAGATTTGCAGGCTGTCTTGCTCGCACAAGCTTTTTCAACTCTGCCCACGAATTGTCTATAGGATTGAGTTCAGGGCTTTGTGATGGCCACTCCAAAACATTCACTCTGTTGTCCTTAAAGCACATTTGAACTAATTTGGCAGTATGCTTAGGGTCATGGTCTGTTTGGAAGACCCATTTGTGGCCAAGTTTTAATTTCCTGGCTGATGTCTTGAGATGTTGCTTCAGTATTTCTACATCATGTTCTTTCTTCATGATGCCATCTATGCTGTGAAGTGGACCAGTCCCTCCTGCAGTAAAACAGCCCCACAACATGATGCTGCCACCCCCATACTTCACAGTTGGGATGGTGTTCCTAGGCTTGTAAGCTTTCCCCTTTGTCCTCCAAATGTAACACTGGTCATTATGGCCAAACAGTTCAATCTCAGCTCCATCAGAGCACAGGACATGTCTCCAAACATTATTCTCTTTCCCAGTGTAATTTAGCTAATTGTAATCTGGCTTTTGTGTTGATTCTGGCTTGTTGCATTTCCCATGTTGTCCCACAAGGAAGCAGTGTGTTTGAGCTTTTCCTTCAATACTATTCTACAGTTGTGCCTCCAATTAACTCAAATGTTGTCAATTAGCCAATCAGAAACCTTGACACTATCATCTGAGCTTTTTCAGAGGCAGAATAATCTTATTGTATGTAAACTTGACTTTCAAGAAGAGTTATAACAATCTCTCCAAAAATATCTCTCTCATTATTCTGCTATTAAGCAGAACAGAAACAAATGTGATCATCCTAACTTACCTAAAAAGGAAAAGTTTAGTCACATTAACATCTGACTTTATTTTAAATGGTGATGTGCCTTTTTATACAGTGTATGGAAACTTCTGCTTTCAACAATATACAGTATATATATATATATATATATATATATATATATATATATATATATGTAGTGTCTTCCAGCTCTCTAGCGCCCCCTGTGGCTGCACTGAAAGCTCAACCTCACACAGCCAGAATCTTGTGTGTTTTCATGTGCTTGAGTGTTTCAGTAAGTGGCTCTGGTGGTGAAACGCTAATGTACCGTTAATCTGTTGGCGGTGGAAGTCGGCGCAAAGAGAGAAACGCTAATCTACTTTACAGTATCAGCCTGCACGAGCCGGGCCACGACACAGCCTGACTCCAGCCCAACACACAACACATGGACAGAGATTTACAACATTAATGCAGACCAAAACAAAAGCACATTTCTATTACTATTCACCTAAACTTAAACACATAGCATTACTCACCAGCCAACAAAGAGGGAACTGGGAAACATCACTGTCGTTTCCAACAAATATGTGTTCTGTAATTATATCATGTGTTTTGAGAATTGGCGTAATTATTTTGCCTTTGAATGTGTCCTCAGTTGTCAGATTTACTTTAAAGTATAGCCATGCAATCATATATTAAAAACTAGTGTACAGTGTTGGGTAATATACTTTAATAAAGTAATTAATACATGAATAAACGAAGAGTTCAGATGCAAAAACCTCTAAAGGCCGTCTGAAATCTTCTCCTAAAATGAGCATTTTTCTCAGCCTACTATATTTATGTTAAGTTATTTCACTTTAAATGGAATGAAAAGACCTTAATTATCACTATAAAAGTCAAATTACTGAGCCGACACACAGGAGTCGGGGAAAAAAGCTCATTTGATGAAAATATCAAATGGCATTTAGAGGTTTTTGCATCTAAACTCTTCAAATAAATAAATAAGTGACTACAAATGACTTGTTGCATCATTTAAATTATATTTGAACATATTTTAATTGAATGCATATTTAATTACTCTACTTAATACTACTTAATATCCATATTAATGTCAGTATGTCAATGTCAAAAATGTATATACATCACTGTAGTTTTCAAATGAATGACCCTGTATTTTTTATATACCATATATTGACAAATAACTTATTCCATTGGTTCTTAACCATGTGCAATTGTTGGACAATTTTTTTAATGAGAAATTAAAGTTAATAAAATCTAATTCATACCAGATATTGTCATAAAACAATTACTTAATATAATTTATAATTTATTTATATGCAATTGTATGGATAAACATAGCCTTCTTTAGTTGAAAAATATAATTATTCTGCAAAATATATTTATATAACAAAGATATTCCTCTGCTTATCTAAATTGATTTACAGTATACAGATCTGTTAATTTTATATGCAGAATTTAAGACAAATACATCATAAGTAACTGTAGTTAAATTACCTTGTAAAGAAGAGTAATCCCTTTACTTGTTGGCAGAAAGGTAATTTAATTATTTGTAACAAATTACACCTAACACTGCTAGTGTATAAGTTGCATTAACATTTTTGTGTCATCAATGTCTGTCACAGATTCTGAATCAGTGTCAAACCCACAACTACACACTTACAAAGTAGATTACATGCTGTGATTCATTACATATTATGATTAGAATATTAAATGTTCACCAGTGATGCTGACCTCAACTCCTCAGCCCCAAATTAGTCACTAAACTATTTGCACATCAAGATTTACTCATCAGATTTATGAAAAAAATCCCTTCTTACAAAATAAAGAAGCTTCTCCAGTCCACCTTAAATACAAACCCACCCTGAACTTCAGGAGCCCCGTTAAAACTGCCCTTTTGCACGGTCTCACACTGCCATCTAGAGACCATAGAGATGTATTGCAGACCCGGAGGCTCTTAAGGTGGACCGGAGGAGTTACCACTCGTTCACAAGATATATCAAATCTCCATGATTGCAGTATTGTACATAAGCAGCTGTTGCTTATATGAAACACTTCTTTTATTGCCATTTTAGGAGTATTTTTAATGGAAATAAGATAAGAACTGAATAAAGTGCAGTATATTTTTAGTTCTGCCATGCATTTTTGAGTCATCTACAAGTTTTCAGTGTTGTTCCCCATGCCTCCACTAGGGGGCTCAAATATACTTAATATCCCGGAGACTCGAGTTCAGACATGTTAACAGCTGTTTAGTGTCATGCGGATGCAGAGATGCACAGCTGTACTGTTCCTGGAAGAACATGTACATTTTGGACAGTTTGTATTCATCCTGTGAAACCCTAACAGAGGAACAAGTGAGATTTACTATGTTTATTATTCTTCAGGACGGGATCCTGCACTTACAGGAACACTCCACTTTTGAATTTTTAGAAATGGTCTCATTTTACAGCTCGCTTACAATTAAATATTTGAGTTTATCATTTTTTAATCCATACAACTGTGTCTGACAGGAGAGCTTTTAGCTTAGCTTAGCATAGATCATTGAATTGGATTAGACCATTAGCATCAAACTCAAAGATGACAAAAGAGTTTTGAAAATGTGACAATTAAAGTATTCAGACCAAAAGAAAATTAAAAGTTGCAATGAAATTACGCCACAATGTTTTCTTGTGTAGCTTTCGTAATGTCATTGTGCCGACTTTAGCCATGGCATGGCAGCAACTAATTCTTGATTATTACACTGGAATGAGAGTTTATGTTTTGGACTTACCTTGAAAATAGTTAACTTTCATTTCCTATTGGGCTAATGCATGTTGTAAAACAGAACAGTCAAGCTTTAAATAGGACTTTTTTTGGCCTACATGCTAATGGTCTAATCTGATTCAATGATCTATGCTAAGCTAAGCTAAGCTAAAAACATTTCCCGCTAGACCTGAAGATAAATTCATAAAAACTGTTTGACTCTAGGGAACCTGAAATATCAGGGGACAAGCTAATGGTCTAATCTGATTCAATGATCTATGCTAAGCTAAGCTAAGCTAAGCTAAAAGTGCTCCCGCCAGACTAAGGCATTGGCTAAATTGATTACAAAATGGTAAAACTCAACTGTTCAATTGTAGGGACACTGAAAAATAAGGAGGAAAGAGTGTAGTGTAGTGTAGACTAGTTCTACTGCTCTCTTACATTTGCGTAACTTGTGTAATTTCATAGTGTCGGCTTTAGCCATGGTATGGCAGCAACGTTCATTGATTGTTACACTGGAATGAAAGTATAGTTTCTAGACATGTGTAGTAAATAGCAAATTGTCACTTTCCATTGGTCTTAGTCCACGATGTAAAAACAGAATAGTCAAGCTTTAAATAGGACACTTTCTGAGCTACATGCTAATGCTCTAATCTGATTCAATGATCTATGCTATGCTAAGCTAAGCTAAAAGTGCTCCCGCCAGTTTCTAGACATGTGTGGAAAATAGCAAATTGTCAGTTTCCATTGGTCTTAGTCCACAACGTAAAAACAGAATAGTCAAGCTTTAAATAGTACTCTTTTTGAGCTACATGCTAATGGTCTAATCTGATTCAATGATCTATGCTAAGCTAAACATGCTTCCACCAGACCAAGAGTTGACTAAATTGATAAAATAATAATGGTAAAACTCAACTGTTAACCTCTAGGAAAGCTAAAAAAATGAGAGGAAAGAGTGTAGTGTAGTGTAGACTTAATTTACAGCTCTCTTACATTTGTGTAACTTGTGTAATTTCATAGTGTCGGCTTTAGCCATGGTATGGCAGCAACGTTCATTGATTGTTACACCGGAATGAAAGTATAGTGTCTAGACATGTGTAGTAAATAGCAAATTGTCAGTTTCCATTGGTCTTAGTCCACAACGTAAAAACAGAATAGTCCAACTTTAAATAGGACTCTTTTTGAGCTACATGCTAATGGTCTAATCTGATTCAGTGATCTATGCTAAGCTAAGCTAAACTAAAAACATTTCCCGCCAGACCTGAAGATAAATTCATAAAAACTGTTTGACACTAGGAAACCTGAAATATCAGGGGAAAAGTATAGCGTATCGTAGGCTACACTAGACTTTTTACAGCATTTTACAGTTCCCTTACAGTTGCGTATCTTACATTATATCATTGCGCCGACTTAGCCATGGTATGGCAGCAACGTATCTTGATTATTACACTAAATTGAAAGTACAGTTTCTAGACATGACCAGTTTCCATTGGTCTTAGTCCACGATGTAAAAACAGAATAGTCAAGCTTTAAATAGGACTCTTTTTGAGCTACATGCTAATGGTCTAATCTGATTTAATGATCTATGCTAAGCTAAGCTAAAAACATTCTCGCCAGACCTGGAGATAAATTCATAAAAACTGTTTGACTCTAGGGACACTGAAAAATGAGGGGAAAAGTATAGCATAGCGAAGGCTACACTAGACTTTCTACAGCATTTTACAGCTCCCTTACAGTTGCGTATCTTACATTATATCATTGCGCCGACTTTAGCCACGGTATGGCAGCAACGTATCTTGACTATTACACCAAAATGAAAGTACATTTTCTAGACATACCTAGAAAAACATTTTCCTTTGGTCCTAGTCCACGATAAACAGAATAATCAAGCTTTAAATAGGACTCTTTCTGAGCTACATGCTAATGGTCTAATCTGATTCAATGATCTATGCTAAGCTAAGCTAAACTAAAAAAACGTATTATTGATTATTATGCCAGAATGTACGTATAGTTTCTAGACATACCTAGAAAATAGCTAATTTTAAAATCCATGATGTAAAAACAGAATAGCCGAATAGTGATATGCTAATGGTCTAATCTGATTCAGTAATCTATGCTAAGCTAAGCTACGTTGAATATGCTCCCGCCAGACCCAGAGATTGGCTAAATTCAGGAAAAATAAAGGTAAATCTCAATTGTTCAACTCTAGAGACGCTGAAAAATAAGGGAGAAAAAAAGTATCGTGTTTTCTGTAATGTCTTTGCTTTCTAGAACAAATAGTGCTCTTGCGGTTTAGCCAACACTATGACCAAAACACACATCTTTCAAGTTTTAAACCCAACGAAAAGTTCAAGGTAAAACACGCTGTGGACATGCAATAGCGAAACAACAGAAGGAACATGCGGAAGGATGCACTTCTCGTATCTTTGAACTCTGTGATGATGAAAGAAAAGAGAGATGCAATCAGCTCAATTCATCCCGGACATCTAGAGGGAAAAACCTACAGAGACTATAGTGGCACAATGAAGAAGATAACGGCTTTGAGATTACAGAAAGAAACAGAGATACCCTAAATATGAGCTACTCCAGAGCCACATCAGACTGACCCACCACACACACACACACACACTGCTGTGGGTACAGAAAAACGCCTGTTTGTGGGTTTGGTAAAAGCAGACATCACATTATGAGCCTGATTATGAAGCCACATGTTTACAAACACACATTCAGCAGCTCCAAAAAGTATCCGAATGCTCAAATCACGCTTGCTGATGTCTGAAGGCCTTTTGACTAAACCAAGGCAAGTGGCATTTACTGTAGAGAAACGTTTACTTTACAATCTTTACCGGAGTAACTTAAAGGGATATTTCCCGGGGAGGAGTGGACATTTTAAAAGTGGGGGGGGGCAGCTGTATGAAATCCAAAAGTTTACATTCTTAATCACCTGTTTCTAAATGGTCTGTCTCTAAAAGTGAGGGGGACATATCCCCCCCGTCCCCCCCGTCCGCTACGCCCCTGGATAGTTCACCCAAAACATTTACTCACCCTTCACTTGTCAGAAAACTATTTTTATATTTTTATATAAACACAAAAGAAGTTTGAAGCAGCACAGTGGCCTCACAGCAAGAAGGTCTCTGGTTCGAGTCCCAGCTTGGTCAGTTGGTGTTTCTGTGTGGAGTTTGCATGTTCTCCCCGTGTTGGCGTGGGTTTCTTCTGGGTGCTCCGGTTTCCCCCACAGTCGCGCTATAGGGGAATTGATGAACTAAATTGGCCGTAGTGTATGAGTGTGTTTGTGAATGAGTGTGTATGGGTGTTTCCCAGTACTGGGTTGCGGCTGGAAGGGGATCCACTGTGTAAAACATATGCTGGAATATAGTTGGCAGTTCATTCTGCTGTGGTGACCCCTGATAAATATGTGACTAAGCCGAATGTTAAAAACTGGTAACCATTGACTTCCATCGTTTTTTATGTTCCATTATGGAGGTCAAAGGTTACCGGTTTTTAACATTCTTCAAAATATCTTTTATCTGTTCAACAGGAAAAAAATAAACATATAAAGGTTTGGAACCACTTCATGGCGAGTAGATAGAGTACATTTTCATTTTTCCTGCTCAGTTGTTAAGGAAAATTAACATGATGCCCAGAGGAAAACCCCAAAATGTCAACAACAATGCCAAAAACAACATTAAAAAAGGTCAAAAATGCAATTTAGTTTGATGTCAAAGCCTTGACGTCCATATTGATGCCTTTTTGACCACCAAAATATCCATACAAAAAGTATGACAATATAAGTCAAGTTTTATTCATTTGTAAGCTTCAATTACTAAATGACACCAAATTAACATCAAACACTGGTGTCAAAAATCAATTACAGGACTGTCCTGTTCTCAACCTTTAAATGTATTTTTTGACACCAATGCTGGACGTCAAGTTGGTGTCATTTTAAAATTAAAGGTAGTCACTTAACAATAAATGAAATACATTTAGGGGCGGCACAGTGGCTCAGTGGTTAGCACTGTGGCCTCACAGCAAGAAAATCGCTGCTTCGAGTCCTGGCTGGCCGTAGTGTGTGAGTGTGTGTGAATGAGTGTGTATGGGTGTTTCCCAGTACTGGGTTGCGGTTGGAAGGTTATCCGCTGTGTAAAACATATGCTGGAATAGTTAGCGGTTCATTCCGCTGTGGTGACCCTTGATAAATATACAGACTAAGTCAAAGGAAAATGAATGAGCTGCATTTTTGACCTATTTTTGCCCACCAGGTTTGCACAGGTAAGACGATTTACTTTAGCATAGCTTAAACTGTGTGTGGTTGTTGCCATTGCATTAACTCAATTCCCTCACTAGAATATTGATTAAAATTGTCCTTTTTTTTGCAAAGAAGAAGGCTATATGAGTTTAGATAGCATCTGTTTATCCTAAAAATCAATATGCATTGATCATTTTAAGCTGGATAGTGACGGTAGCTATGTTTTTATCCACCTATTTTTATGCACATTTTAGATTATCGCATGAAAATATGCTTGAAGGAAATGACAAAAGGCACAAAAATGTTTTTCTTCGATTTAAAAAAAAAAAAATTTGTCTTGTTTCTAGTTCAAATTTCTAAACATTTTTAAATCAAGAAGCATTTTCTAGATGAACAAAAAATATTCAGAAATAACGAGCCAAAATGAAGTGAGCTTTTCCTCATCTCCTCAAGCAAAAGAATCTGCCAATAGGATAAGCTGAATAATCATATGTCAAAATGAAAACAAGATTATTTCACCTACCCCATTGTCAGATTATTTTGATTATTTTAATGAAAAACTCACTTAAAGGGCACCTATGGTGAAAAATCTCCTTTTTAAGCTGTTTGGACAGACATATGTGTAGGTATAGTGTATAGACCGTCATATCGGGGTGATATAAACACACCCAGTCCTTTTTTTTTCAAATTAACAACATAGAAACGATGGACCAATTGGAGCGGTTTTGAGACAGACCGCAACTTGACGTAGGAGTGCGGTCCCCCCGCCCACCAATATTGATTGACAGGTGCACATTATCATATCCTCAGTAGGCTATGTTGTTTCACGTCCGCCATTTTCAGCGTGTGAGTCAAAGCGACGTCACCAAAGAAACACCCTTGCTCTATTTTTAGATCATGTAAGGCTCATTGGGCTCAACATTCACCACGTTATCGCTCTCCTCGCCGCCAGTGTTTGTGAGTTTTGGTGGGTTTGCATACATGTGTACTTTTCATTGCGTCTTCCTTAAACTTTAGCAGTTTGCATTTCCCGCGGTCACAGAAGCTCCCTGTCATCTTAACTAGGTGCAGATGGAAAGTGCGAGCGCGTTGCCTCACGTGCGCGTCCCTCCATTGGAAATAACAAACTAACGATGTGCAGCACCATGCATTTCGCGGTGTCGCGGATGAAAGTGAGGACCGGGGGGTTCGCTCACTATTCTGCCGTCTAGGTCGCCTCTATGGACGCGCTGGCCCTGCTCAGGACACTTCATATTTCTGGCGCGCCACAGAGCGTTATCTGAATAGTTTCATTTTAAATAACATGCGAATGTGCGCGTCTGGTGTGCCGTGTCGTGGCTCTGAGCGGTGCATCCGGTGTATGACGCCCTTTAGTTATAGCCGCAAGCAGCGTCGCGCCACGCAGCGGCATGCATTTCTGAAATCTAAACATAAGTTTCTATCAGGGGACACACACCGGCGCCGCAAGTGTGTGATACTTTCAACTGTCATGTGCGCGCCGCGTTGCGGTGCATCCGGTGTGTGATGCCCTTCAGTCAAAGTTAATTCAGTGTGCTTGGTTAATAGTCTCGGTGTATAAGCTCGGAGCTTTAAACTAGCACACAGTTGGCTGTAAAACTACACAAAGACACAAATGATTTTGTAGTCTCTGCTTGGTCTGTGTCCGAGTCGTACATGTACAGCTGAATGCTGGTCCTCTCACTCATGTTGCTTCTCTCTGTCTGCCTGGCTGTAGCCATACACAAAGCGGGGGAGCTCTTGGCTCCGCCCCCTTGTTAAGTTGGGCGGGAAGTTGAAACTAATTTTCATGAGAAGCAACACGCCCCTAAAACAGCGAACTGTGTACACGTCCCCAAAATGACACTTTTTAACACATCATAATAAAAAATCTGAACTGTGTTTTGAACTGAACCTAAACTGGCACACTCAGAAGAGCCATGATATTAATATGACATCTTTAAAAAGGAGTAAAATAGGGGCCCTTTAAATTTGACTCATTATTTCTAAAAACAACACAATATGTTTTGCTCATCTAGAAATGCTTCTTGATTTAAAAAGTTTTAGATATTTGGAGTAGAAACTAGACAAAAACTAACGCAAGAAGTAAGTACACATTTTTTTGCAGTCTGCTCACAGCATACAGTCTCTGGATTTTATGAAAAGGGTTAATGGATTTCTCGACTTCCCCCATTTCCATTGGAGTGTCTCAATAACATCATGTGGAGCTGTTCTGCCTTGAGTAAAAACGTCAGACCGCACGCATCAACTTTGATAGCACGGCTGGAAAATTGATTGTGCTCCAAGTTCTGGAGGATTTGCTGAAGTGCTGATTGAGTGATAGGATCGGCCAGTACTTGATTGCGCTTTCGTAAGAAAACAGTTATTGGTGTGTTATTATGACTCGTCAGTCGTCATATTGATGTTCTTGTGAGTTGCTCTGACGTTAAAGGGATCGTTCACGCAAGAATGCTGTTGGGGTGTTTTCATCCACTCTGAATCTTAATTTGGTCACGACTTTCTCTGTGTTTCAGCAAATGGAATGATTTTTGGTGACAAATCTTGACACATATTTTAGGAACGTTTTCAAAAACTCAACAGTACACACAAATTTACTACACTTTTTTTATGTTGGTGGCTGTTTTTACCTCATTGACTTCCATTATAATCACATTTCTTGATTGCAAAGCCACCATGCATTCTTTATTGTTGTTGGTTTTCTCTATTGGAATAAGGGACAATGGGTAAGTTTTACTGTTGATCATCAGTGGAAAAAATAAAACCTATTTTCTGGCTTCTGTGGGGGGTGTCTGAATATAACACTGTTGAGACAAGGGTAAGTAACTGTACTGCGGTTGTGGAGCGGTTACTGTACTATAGAGCGGGTGTCGAGCAGCCACTGCGATCAGATACTATACCAAAGTTTGCGCCCCGGAGGTGTTACAGACTGTACCAAAAAGCTGAGGACCGGTGTGGGGGGGTGAAATTACGGGAGTTTTCTGGAAGAAATAACAAAACGGGAGGGTGGTGGTAGATGGGTCTGAATCCCGGGAAAAACGTGAAAATTTTTTTACTTACACATAATCAACATTTAACAACAATCCACTTCTTTTCTTCGATGAGTTCAAAATAACAAGAATCAATTGCAGAAATGTAAGTCTCCAGCCTGCCATTGCTTCTGTTTCTCACTGTCTGTAGTGATGACGGACGATTCGCCAATCAATCGTTTGTTTTAACCGAATCTGAACAGAGTTGTCGTGAAACGGTTTGCGCCTTCAGTAAGTACTAACATACCAGTTACCCTCTCTGACTCTAAATAAACCAATATCCTGAGTTATTCAGTTAGTAGAACAGTTCCCCGACTCATCTGCTGTGAAAAACAGACCTGATGATGATGATGATGATGAGTGTGTTTGTTCCCTCACAGCATGCTCTCCCATTGAGTGTGTGATTCATCCTGATTTAGGTCATTTTTATTCCGCAATATATTTTGTAAAAGCTACTCAAATAATATGACTTATTTTTAAAAGTAATGCGTTATATTACTCGTTACTTTGGTAATATTATTACATAACACACGTTACTTATAATGCGTTACCCCCAACACTGCTAAGAAACTCAAAATAAGCTGCTCAGCGCTCAGAACACAGTAAACACAGTAAGTGTATTTCTGCACACACACTATAATCTGCTGTTTTACTCCACTGAACTCCATATAATGGCTCGTTTCCACTGACTGGTACAGTACGGTAGGGTTCGGTGTACGACAGAAAGTTTCAGTCAACTCATTTTCGCTTGAGAAAATGTCTACAGTGTAGCTGTACAGGTCGCTCACATGTCATATGAGAAGCACTTCTCACAACACGGAGGCTTTATACACATAAATACAGTGTACATGCCCACATGCCCTCTTGAGTCTGATATATATAGTGCCCTTCCAAAATGAAAGTAAGTGCCCCCCCCTTACTTTTCATGAAAACCGGGACACAACCCCCCCCTTTTTTTTTTTTTTTTTCATGAAAACCGGGACTGTCAACTGTCCCCCACCCCCACTTTCCGTGAAAACTGGAGCATGCCCTTTGGAACGCCTCTGCACGAGCCAGCTTCTGTATAAATGTTTATTACTAACTTTTCTATTAACATGAGTTGATTATAACTGCACATCAATGACAGTGTGAATAGCGTCCTGTAACGTCTGTAATTATATAAAAAATAAAAATAAATGCAACATATATGAACACATACAGACCCTTACAGTCTCCGATATGTTACCACTTACAGATAGCTACACACAGCAGTCATTTAGTCCTTATTTAGGTTCAAAACACCACAAAATATAGCCCAGTCAGTGCAAACCTCTCATGATTAAATGTGTCTGTAATCTTTAGCAGCACGTGTAGCCTCTGTTAGAAAATAATTCCATCATTCCGAGTTCATAATAGTCCAAAAGTTGATGATAATAGTTAAACATGGCAGTTTGTTCATAAAAAATAATGTGCTCCTTTTTTCCGGCTTCTCCTTTGACAAACGCGAGAGTGACACGCGAAAAATCTGACAGGATCAGGTTACAAAATCACGTCAATAATCAAGCGCATGTTATTATCATCAGCTCAAGAAGTTTGTTATTTCAAATATAGACGACGGCGAGCGCAAGCAAGAAAGCGAAACCCTCGCGCTTCAGACTGGCTCGTAAAAAACTACGGGACACAGGTTAAAATCTGCTTTTCTTTTTGGCTTTGTGGCTGTTCATCAAGACGACAACAAGGTTCGTTTGATATATATATATAAATAGTAATTACACCGTAATCTCTCTCGGCTGTGTATTAAAAACATGGCGGTGTCTTTGTTTTCATTCTGGCTTGTTGCGTGAGCGAATGACATATCTCTGTAAACCAGTAGCGTTCAGCTGCGCGTCTTGCTCCGCCTTTTGGTACACTTTCTCATGTTTGGTACCCTTTTGAAAGGGTGTCGAAAAAGTGGTACGGTACGGTTCGGTTCGCCTTTTGACAGTGGAAACGGCCATAAAAGCGCAGTGAACCGTACCATACCGTACCACTCAGTGGAAACGTGCCAGAAAACCCAGAAACTCTTCAGCACAGGCCGATCTAAAGGGTAATGCTGCACACTGATGATCAACAGTAAAAATGACACATGTCCCTTATCCCAACAGGGAAAACCAGCAACAATCAAGAACACATGATTATATGCTGTCATGGCTTTGCAATCAAAAATGCCCTTATAATGGAAGTCAATGGGGCCAAAACAGCCCCCAACATAACCAAAGAGGAGTCAATCTGAACAACACACAAAGCTAAACCCAATTAATATGCATATTTTTTTTCATTCATACAAATATCTGTAACTCGTGAAAATGCATCAATACAATACACATATTCTTCTCTCTGTTAGATGCTTCTGGCTGGAATAGCGAATGGGGACCATATTTTATTAGCAATGAGCTTCTCTCTTCAAACCCGACCACACTACTGCAAAAACAGCTTCAACAAAATCACAAGCACACCTGATGCCGTTTGCCAGAACCCTAGGGTGCTGTCCGCTTAAAAGAGTCAAGCGTGCTTTGGCTTAAACCTTGCCCCAATATTGCTGTATTCCTTGGCATACCCTTGTGTTTTGTACACCGTAGGGTTCAGTTCTTGTTGAGTCTGAAAGTGCGGAGGGCAAACATCCAGCTGCGATGTTCTTATTTGACCAGGAGAAGTCAAGAAAAGTGTCCCTGCTGTGAGAGACACACACACACACACTTTCATCACGTGGAAGAGACGGATCAAGAATCTGTCCCACATTTCAAGGCTTCCCGGCATTTTGGCAGCGAGACTCAGAAAGGCTTGTTAAGCAGTGATGTGGCAAAGAAAACCCGCAGCTACATTTCGTCCCGCTTTCAGTCTCTCTGACCACCAAACTGAATTAAGTGGATTTGTCTGTTGTGTGCATAAACAAGATGTGCATTTATGTGATTTATTTATTTTTTCTGTGCCTACTTTGGGTTTTCGGTAAAAGCAGTCTGGCGGTTTCTTCAAGTGTGCTATAATATGTGAAGTGTTTCTCAATTCCACACATTAGGACTCAACTCAAGGAAGGTTTTAGATGCATCACTATTTTATACACAAAGGCTGTATCCAAAATCGCCACCCTATAGCGAAAAGAGTGCACTATATGAGGGAGCAGATATTTGTAGTCATGTCTGAAACCGTAGTGGACATTCTCAAGTGCACTCAATTAATCCAACAATGCACTGCAATAATGAGTGTACACCCCAGTCTGTAGCGTTAAATAGTACACTATATGAGGGAGCAGATATTTGTAGTCATATCTCAAGTGCACTGGTAACACTTTATTTTGATGGTCCCTATTGCACTTTTTGATTTGTTGCAATAACTTTTCAGTTGAGTATTAGCAGACTGTCTGCTTAACATCTGTTGATACTGCTTCATCAGCAGACATTTAACTGACTATAAGAAGCTTTGCAAGTACATGTCAACTTACACTAACCCCAACCCCAACCTAACAGTCTACTTAAAATCTAATGCAATAACACGTTTAAAACCCATGTATACTCTATATACTAAAATCCCCATCATGCACTTTGAGTTTGTGTGTCTAATTGATTTCTGCATCTGGCCACTAGATGGCATTCACAGCAGAATTCCATTGATGTAAGTTTCTAAACGGATTAGTATTTAATTAAAGTAGCCTTCAACAACATGGTTGAAACCAAAGCGCTCTGTTTCATTAGTAATTTACAGCTCTCTAAGTGTTAAATAACTAGCACTGGGTCTGACCAAGAAGTGTACAATCTGAGGGATTTATCAACCAGCAAAACAAACTAAACGCCATCGCTTCAGTGCTCAAATGCACTCAGTTGCTTTCATTCACTATGTTCAAGTGGACTAATGTAGGGAATAGTGAACGAGGGTTTAGGAGGCAAATTTGGATACAGAGTGATTTTCAAGCAACACTATGTTACTTTCTCATGTGGCTCCCTCTTGTGGTTGATAAGCGCAAGGGCCAAACAACAAAACATCAAAACGGATTGTACTGTTATGCTGTGTTCACACCAGACGCGGAACGCGCGGCTAAATCGTGCTATTCGCGCGTAAATAGACGCATGAACATTTGAGTTTACTCGCTTCATTCGTGCGTGAAACTGCTTCATTCGCACGTCAAATCCGCTTCATTTGCATGTCAAATTCACTTCAGAACAGACGTGGATTCGCATCATGGGCCGGGCTTCTGTCTGCCCGGTGACTGTAGCTTTGTTGCTAAATGGCTAACATGGATTTTATTGATAAAATAACCGTGTTTGTGCTTTATGAAGGCTGTAAAACAGCGTCGAAACGTTTGGAGCAGTGTCTGAGTCCACTAGATACTTTCAGAGGTGCACCCAGCTCTGTGAGCTCATCAACTCCTCCAGAAACTTAACCTGGATGACGGAGGCTTCCAGCGGTGCTTCTGACTGAGCCAAGCCCAGTTTGATGAACTGTTGTCGGTGTCGGCTGGAGGATTTCCCCCGGACACCAACAACAGGTGCTACGTCACAATCATGCCCCTGCAGGAGCAAGCTCCTGATTGGTTAATGCGGCGTGAATGTCCGCAGAAGTTCAGATTCTTGAACTTGAGCGATTCGCGCATTTTGCGCGTTAAGCGTTCGCGTGTATTGCGCCGCGCCATTCGTGTGTATCACGCTGCAGGATGCCTATTCGGGCGTTTGCATTGACTTAGCATGTAAATCACTCGCGCTTGACGCTTCATCCGCGTCACGTGTGAACGCAGCATACTGCTCACAGACATTTTTATTTATATATAAATATATGAAGAGTTCAGACACAAAACTTCTATTTGCAATCTGAAATTTTCTTCTAAAATTATCATTTTTCTCAGGCTCCTATGTCTTGATTCTGTAATTTCACTTTTGTGGCAAAGAATAGGTTATTTTCATCGGTTTTAACATAAAATAACTAAACATAAACAAAAGAAGCAGAGCTATTAGTTATTTAGGGTTTGGCTATCATCAATTCAGGGCGGAGCTGTCAGTTATTAAGGGCATGGCTAACAGTTCTATTTGTTAGGGCCATCGGTCTATTAGAACTGGGCCATCAGCAATTTAGGGCGGAGCTATCAGTCATTTAGGGCGGGGCAATCAGTTCTTTATGTTGGGGCTGTCGGTCCTTTAGGATGGCGCTATCAGCAATTTAGGGCAGAGCTATCAGTTATTTAGGGCGGGGCTAACAGTTCTTTTTGTTAGGGCCATCGGTCCTTTAGAGCTGGGCCATAAGCAATTTTGGGCGGAGCTATCAGTCATTTCGGGTGGGGCTAACAGTTCTTTACGGTGAAGCTGTCAGTTCTTTAGGGTGGGGCTATCAGCAATTTAGGGCAGAGCTGTCAGTTATTTAGGGCGGGGTTAACAGTTCTTTATGTTGGGGCTGTCTGTCCTTTAGGGCGGCGCTATCAGCAATTTAGGTCGAGGTTTTCAGCAATTTAGGGCTTGGCTATTAGTCCTTTATGTTGGAGCTGTGACTTTGCTAGGGTGGGGCTATCAGCAATTTATGGCGGAGCTATCAGTTATTTAAGGCGGGGCTAACAGTTCTTTATGTTGGGGCTGTCAGTCCTTTAGGGTGGGGCTATTAGCAATTTAGGGTGGGGCAATCAGTTCTTTATGTTGGGGCTGTCGGTTCTTTAGGGCAGGGCTATCAGTTATTTAGGGCGTGGCTATCAGTTGTTTATGTTTGGGCTTTTGGTCCTTTAGGGCGTGGCTATTAGTTTTTTATGTTGGGACTGTTAGTTCATTAGAACGAGGCTATCAATAATTTAGGGCAGAGCTATCAGTTATTTAGGGCAGGGCTAGCAGTTCTTAGTGTTGGCGTTATTGTTCTTTTAGGCCGGGGATATCAGAATATTAGGGTGGGGCTAAGAGTTCTTTATGTTGGGGCTATTGGTCCTTTAGGGCGTGGCTATCAGCAATTTAGGGTGGAGCTATCAGTTATTTAGGGCAGGGTTATCAATTCTTTATGTAGGGGCTATCAGTCTTTTAGGGCGGGGCTATCAGCATTTGCGGGAGGAAGTTTGATCAAATATCTTACAAATCTGTCTGAAAAATTTAACTCCTCGTTCAACAGTACCATTGTTTAATCCTCCACCACTAAGTGCAAACTGGCATTCAAATCTACATTTCTTTAGCAACACCCATCTTTCAACAATCCAATCAGATCCCAAAACGACAAATTCATGCATTGCCCTACATTTTTCTCATTTCAGAAACCATTTCAGTTGGCTGAACATCACGATATGAAAAAAGGACAAACTTAAATTTGATGCTGACTTTAATCAGCGAGTAGCACCCTATAGGTGGACACTCATCCCTGCATTTGAGAATCACTGCTGTCTGCAACCTGTTTGCTTACTAATGGACCACCCAAGTGAACAAATCCAGAATGGAGATTCACCGGCCTGAAGCTCTGAACGGAGGCTCTTCTGCTGTAGGAAGGAAGTGTTCACTGCAGTCCAATTACAGGTCCCCAGGGTCAAAACACAGACAAGATGCACACACTCGCTTTTCCCTTAAATCCTGTTACACTTCCATCACAATCACATACAAGCGACTAATCCTTAAAAGGCTCTTCAGTAGTTATATGAGAGAAAGAAAGCTAAAGTATACAGCTATCATTGATTCCCCGTGGAGATTATGGACAATGGTCTCCAGGTAAAGATCAAAGAGCATGAGGATATCCAGAATCTCCACAGCTATAGGGGTCAGAGTGCGATTTAAGGAGGGTTAGATGAGGGATGGGGGCCGGCACTGTTGTCAGCACCTCCTCCTGTGTGCATTACTGTGATAAGGCCTGCATTGAAGTCCTGCCAGAAGAAGATAATAGCAGCTCTGACAGGATCGCTCTGTGAAGGAGCCGATGAACATGTAGCCCCCTCTAATGGCAGCTGAATTCAGCCCGTGCTCTTTATCTCCTAACAGGCGTCCTTTACCCCCACTCCCCATCCCCATCCCGGGCCGGTGGCTTTCATCATCTGCCAGAACTGACTGGAAGGCCGCAGGGTTTTGGGGCTATATCCCGTATATGCCACTTTGCTGTGTGCCAGTCCAAGGCTTTGAGGTCAACATGTTGTTTCTGTAGTCGCAGAGAGGAAGGCTTTGCTCTTCAGTGTTTGGGCTTTCAGTGGTGACATTTACACTGAACTAAACTGAACTCTGATAATTGGACTGAAGCAGTTTCACTTTACTAGAACTTCAGAGTTGAGCTGCTTTGACACAATCTACATTGTAAAAGCGCTATAGAAATAAAGAATAATTAAATTGAATTGAATTGAATGAAAGCACTAAATCCTTTAGTTATGAGGTTAAGGGTAATCTTAGAGAAACTTGGGTTGCAACAATAACAAAAAAAACCCTAAGAGTCAACTTAAGGAACAGGGAACTCAAAAGTTGTAATGTACAGTAATGTGTATTTATATAGCGCATTTATTGTGTATGGCCATACACCCAAAGCTCTTCACAATCATGAGGGGAGTCTCTTTACACCCCCACCAGTGTGCAGCATCCAACATTTAATCATGTTAAAGAGGTTTATTATATATTAATTAGATTATAAACCTTACCATTGTGCTGGAGTGCAGTGAGTGCACTATTCTGTGCTTCTGAATGGCTGTGTTTACATTTCTGTCGTGTTTCGACTGGTGCAAACAGCCAAATTGCTCATCACTGCCTATCGCATCATGTAGCGTGTTGTTAGGACACAGGGATGCAATGTAACCTGCTCACCTAATGTTTACGCTTGTATTGTTCATATTATTATTATTATTATTATTATTTTTGTGATTAAATTTTTATTGATTTTACATGTGAGTGGTCACAGCATCTTTACAATTTTTTTTCCAATAAACAAAACAAGATCCACTCCTCAACCCCGCCAGCCCACCCAAAAAACACCCATCCCACCCCCCAGTGGTGCCAAAGTCCATGCCATCCCACAAATAGCAATGCAATCAAGACAGATAACTAACAGAAGATATACACCTACATATAAACATAAGATACATATATCTTAAACACAAACATAATAAATACAGGGTGTGTGTACAGTCTATTATATTATAGAAAATAATACACATATACAGTTGAAGTCAGAATTATTCGCCCCCCTTTTATTTATTATTTTTTTTTTTTATATATTTCCCAAAAGATATTTAACAGAGCTAGGAAATTTTCACAGTATGTCAGATAATATTTTTTCTTCTGGAGAAAGTCTTATTTGTTTTATTTCGACTAGAATAAAAGCAGTTTTAAATTTTTTAAACACCATTTTAAGGTCAAAATTATTAGCCCCTTTAAGCTTTATTTTCTTCTATTGTCTACAGAACAAACCATCATTATAAAATAACTTGCCTAATTCCCCTAACCTGCCTAGTTACCCTAATTACCCTAGTTAAGCCTTTAAATGTCACTTTAAGCTGTATAAAAGTGTCTTGAAGAATATCTAGTCTAATATTATTTACTGTCATCATGGCAAAGAGAAAATAAATCAGTTATTAGAGATGAGTTATTAAAACTATTATGATTAGAAATGTGTTGAAGAAATCTTTCTGTTAAACAGAAATTGGGGAAAAAAATAAACAGGGGGGCTAATAATTCTGACTTCAGTTGTACAGTATATATACATACATGCCCATACATATACATATCCATGCACACATACCTACATACATGTACATATATACTGTACATCCATACACACATAGTAATACACTAACCAAAGTAAGTAGAAATCCACACAGATATATTATTTTCTAATTATTAACCACCTCATGTGGGACTCTGAATCTGCGTCTCATTTCGGAGTCTGCTACTGTCCACCGGAGGTCGCATTTTCGGTCGCAGACACATGCTTTGAGAGCCTTTCTGACTGAATGAATTACACCAAGGCACACCGGGGTGCTGGAATATAATTGGCTAAACTGGCATTGAGCGGGTTGAAGGGACCAAAACAAAGACAGCCGTTCCGGCACGTTAAGCATTATTTTCAAAGCAGAGTATCTGACTTCAGCATTGTTTTTCAGATAAACAAGAATGTTCACTGAGCATGCTTCTGAAATATCTGCACACGTATTATGCTAATTACAGACTAATACAGGGCTGTCCAAACTCGGTCCTGGAGGGCCGGTGTCCTGCAAAGTTTAGTTCCAACTTCAATCAAACACACCTGGGCCAGCTAATCAAGCTCTTACTAGGCTTGAAGCATCTTTGCAGGTGTGTTGAAGCAAGTTGGAGGTAAAATCTGCAGGACACCGGCCCTCCAGGACCGAGTTTGGACATCCCTGCACTAATACTGAACATCTATACAAAACATTAATTTCATAAGACTCTTTCATGCAACCAGAGCTCTTGATGAGGACCTAAATGTGTCAGAAATGTTTCTAATAAAGAACACGAGTCTTGTAAACAAGCAGGACACACCAGTAAACAAACGAGTGGCCATGTATACAATAACATCCTCTCCTTTCTGTCCCATTTCTTGCTATTTGTCTTTATATATGACCTACTCTGACCATACACACACACACACACACACACACACACACACACACACACACACACACACATACACACACACACACACACACACACACACTCTCTCATAAACATGCTAAAAGCCATGCATGTTTCCCTGAGTCAGCTGAGCGCGGGTCTTTGATCTATTGTCGTTCCCCCCATGATTTCCAGGCCTTCTCAGTGGGTAGCGTGTCTGGATCTGGTCTCTATTGTGAGATCTGTACCCATGCATTTTTCCTTGAGGCTCCACGCTGCCTCCGAACATGATCTGTTCACAATATTTAATATTAATAAAATGCATTTTGTAGCCATCGCTCTATTTAGCGTGTCAATCATAAAGCCACAAGAAAACAGTGCGGCGCCGCAGGTCCGGTAGTTTAACAAAAGAATTGGCCTACATATTTCTCTTTGTCTTGTGCTCAGTCGGGATATAGTGTTACAAGTCAAATCAGCATTTATTTATTTATTTATTTGAGTCTCTACCTGGAGAAAGCAGATTTTCCTTAAGAGCTTATAGGGACTTTTTGAGAGAGATTATGTTGTAATTTAATGCGAGGATCTGGAGCTCATCTTTACAGTGACTTTTTAATTCATTTCGAAAACCAGTGCATTTGCAAAATTCATTCATTCATTTTCTTTCCATTTATTAATCAGGGGTCGCCACAGCGGAATGAACCGAATATTTTTTTTTAGTGTGCATTAATGAGACCAAGCAGCTGATCGTATATGCACAACACAGGCTCATTCTGAAAACGTAGTCCCGTGGACGTTTCCGGAGACTGCAAAATACGTCGCGGGAGGTTCGTATTTTTGCAGTTTTTGTTTTCGTGAATCCGCGAGAGGCTGCTGTGTGCACTTTTTCACATCTCAAATTTCTCTCGCGAGTGCCGTTCGCCGACCGGCTGTCTGTCTGTCTGTCTGACTGACTGAACGACTGAACGAACGAGTGACTGGCCGGCCGACCAATCGACTGACCCACCATCCTCCTTCCCTAAACCCAACCAATTTTACAGATTGACCCGCCCACCCACTTACTTCCCTAAACCCAACCAACGGTTTACAAAAGCCGTCCAGAAAAAGAAAAGCCCTCGTCTGATTTTTACCACGTTTTCAGATTTTACCACATTTTCACCCTGTTGTTCATTTTATTTTTTGGATTCTGTTTTTATCTTACCTGATTTCTGGAACCGCTCTTCCCCGGACTCGAACCCCGTCGTCGTGGTTAGCTCCTCTCTGCGTCTCAAGTCCGCCGACGTACCGATGAGCTAACTGGTTGCGGCAGGAAAGCCCTCCATTCAAAGGTAAGCGGTCAGCTGGTAAGTGCGAAAAGGAATGGCATCATACCGCCCCGTAGCATTCGTTTAAAAAAAAAAAATGAAATGCCTCCGGGACGTATTTCGCGGTCTCCAGAAACGTCGACGGGACTACGTTTTCAGAATGAGCCTGGGTTGCATATACAAGGATATAGAAACAAAATAATAATGAATTGATGTTAAATGAGATATTTCTATAGTATTATGTGCAAGTATATATATAAAGAAAATGTAATTAGTTGATGTTAAATGAGATGTGTTCTAATATTATATGCAATAAACAAATCAATAAATAGTTGATGTTAAATGAGGTTTTTTTCTAATGATATTATAAGTATTCATTCATTCATTTTCTTTCCATTTATTAATCAGGGGTCGCCACAGCGGAATGAACCGAATATTTTTTTTAGTGTGCATTTAATGAGACCAAGCAGCTGATCGTATATGCACAACACAGGCTCATTCTGAAA
This sequence comes from Danio kyathit, assembly GCA_903798195.1. Taxonomy (NCBI): domain Eukaryota; kingdom Metazoa; phylum Chordata; class Actinopteri; order Cypriniformes; family Danionidae; genus Danio; species Danio kyathit. Next base: position 1,364,560 of record LR812519.1, read on the forward strand.
ACGTAGTCCCGTGGACGTTTCCGGAGACCGTGAAATACGTCGCAGGAGGCTCGTATTTTTGCAGTTTTTGTTTTCGTGAATCCGCGAGAGGCTGCTGTGTGCACTTTTTCACATCTCAAATTTCTCTCGCGAGTGCCGTTCGCCGACCGGCTGTCTGTCTGACTGACTTAACGAACGAGTGACTGGCCGGCCGACCAATCGACTGACCCACCATCCTCCTTCCCTAAACCCAAACAATTTTACCGATTGACCCGCCTACCCACTTACTTCCCTAAACCTAACCAACGGTTTACAAAAGCCGTCCAGAAAAAGAAAAGCCCTCGTCTGATTTTTACCACGTTTTCAGATTTTACCACATTTTCACCCTGTTGTTCATTTTATTTTTTGGATTCTGTTTTTATCTTACCTGATTTCTGGAACCGCTCTTCCCCGGACTCGAACCCCGTCGTCGTGGTTAGCTCCTCTCTGCGTCTCAAGTCCGCCGACATACCGATGAGCTAACTGGTTGCGGCGGGAAAGCCCTCCACTCAAAGGTAAGCAGTCAGCTGGTAAGTGTGAAAAGGAATGGCATCATAGCGCCCCGTAGCATTCGTTTAAAAAAAATGAAATGCCTCCGGGACGTATTTCGCGGTCTCCAGAAACGTCGACGGGGCAACGTTTTCAGAATGAGCCTGGGTTGCATATACAAGGATATAGAAACAAAATAATGATGAATTGATGTTAAATGAGATATTTCTATAGTATTATGTGCAAGTATATATATAAAGAAAATGTAATTAATTGATGTTAAATGAGATGTGTTCTAATATTATATGCAATAAACAAATCAATAAATAGTTGATGTTAAATGAGGTTTTTTCTAGTGATATTATAAGAATTGGGCAACACAGTGGCGCAGTAGGTAGTGCTGTTGCCTCACAGCAAGTTGGAGTTTGCATGTTCTCCCTGCGTTTGCGTGGGTTTCCTCCGGGTGCTCCGGTTTCCCCCACAGTCCATAGACATGCAGTACAGGTGAATTGGGTAAGCTAAATTGTCCATAGTGTATGAGTGTGAATGTGTGTGTCGAAGTTCCCAGAGATGGGTTGCGGCTGGAAGGGCATCCGCTGCGTAAAATCGTGCTGGATAAGTTGGCGGTTCATTCCGCTGTGGCGACCCCGCAAGGGACAAAGCCGACAAGAAAATGAATGAATGAATGATTATAAGTATTCATTCATTCATTTTCCTTTCGGCTTAGTCCCTTTATTCATCAGGAGTCACCACAGCAGAATGAACCGACAACTATTCCAGCATATGTTTTACACCGCGGATGCCCTTCCAGCTGCAATTCAGTACTGGGAAACACCCATACACTCTTCTTCGCACACACTCATAAACTATTTAGTTCATCAATTCCCCTATAGCGCATGTGTTTGGACTGTGGGGGAAACCGGAGCACCCTGAGGAAACCCACACCAACTTATTTTATCTTTGTCATGATGACAGCACATAATGTTTGACTAAATATTCTTTAAGACACCAGTATTCAGCTTAAAGTGACATTTAAAGGCTTAACTAGGGTAATTAGGGTAAAGTTAGGGTAATTAGGCAAGTCATTGTATAACAGTGGTTTGTTCTGGAGACAATCCAAAACTAATATTGCTTAAGGGGGCTAATAATATTGACCTTAAAATGGCTTTAAAACAATTAAAAACTGCTTTTATTCTAGCTGAAATAAAACAAATAAGACTTTCTCCAGAAGAAAAAAATATTATAGGAAATACTGTGAAAAATTCCTGAATCTGTTCAACATCATTTGGGAAATATTTGAGAAAGAAAAAAGATTCAACTGTATATACAGAATAATAATGAATGATGTTAACTGAGATTGTCCATGCTCCACATGTATGCAACACAATCACCCTTTGTCTAAAGATGTTTTTTTATCATAATCACCACAAACACAAGATCTTGTGATCTTTCTGCATAGTAAACAGCTCCAGGAATACCTCACAGTAATGTAGTTTGTTTGTGGTCATTATCTTAGGTAGAGGAATGATGGAGGACTAATCCTGACCTAGTTTAAACCCTGCCAGCTTGACGGCCTGTGGTTTGTTTTATTCTGTTTTTGGTAAGTGCTTTTCTTTTCATTTCTGCATATTCCCTTTGGGCCTGCAGAGAAGCCAAGCCAGATTCACAACCGCTAACTGAGTAATCTGGTCTTCTTGTAGGCTGGTGAGGGATGAATATGGAAGATTGTTTCCTACTAGGGGCTGAACGGCTTTAGATTATTTTAATGTTATTAAAGGCCCTGTGGGGCAGCACAGTGGTGCAGTGGGTAGCACCATCACCTCACAGCAAGAAGGTCACTGGTTCAAGCCTCGGCTGTGTCAGTTGGTGTTTCTGTGTGGAGTTTCATGTTCTCCCCATGTTGGCGTGGGTTTCCTCCGGGTGCTCCGGTTTCCCCCACAAGTCCAAAAAAACATGTGGTAGAGGTGAATTGGGTAAGCTAAATTGTCCATAGTGTTTGTGTGTGAATGAGTGTGTATGGATGTTTCCCAGTGATGGGTTGCAGCTGGAAGGGCATCCGCTGTGTAAAGCACATGCTGGATAAGTTGGCGGTTCATTCTGCTGTGGCGGTCCCAGATTAATAACGAGACTAAGTCGAAAAGAAAATGAATGAATAATGGCCCCGTGAAGTGCTTTGAAATGTGCATTTTTTTATTCAGTGTTTAACGTAATCTCAGCTGAAAAAATAAAGAGAGGGCGGAGTATAGAGTAGCCCCTCCCCTTTTAGAAAAACAGCCAATAGCGTTTCATTTTCATCACAGCTCTGCCAGTGATGGAGATCAGGTGCATTAAATGCAAATGAGAAGAAGGGGGCTGGGCATGTCAGACACTAGAGAGCATGTGATTGGTCAGAAGACTTGATGAGAAACTGAAGTATCAGGTGACGTCAAAAAATAGTTGATTCATATAGGTGGAAGAGACAAACTGCAAGCTTTGTGTGTTTATATCAGTTTTATATTTTCTAAATGCAAATTTTGTCATCTTGGAGCACACTAGATTATAGATATCCTTAAGACTAACAGACTGAATTTTAATTTCACGGGACCTTTAAAGTCAACTCAACTCAAATGTTTTGCAACATGCCACATTTTAGTAGCTCATAATAGTGTGTCCTCATAAAAGGCTATTCTTTCAGATGAATACACACAAAGAAAAAATAAACACACTCTAAGGGCTCTATTTTAATGATCTAGATACAAAGTCTAAAGCTCATGGGGCAAAAGCATTAAGGTCGTGTCTGAATCCACTTCTGCTATTTTAAGGAGGGATAAATATGCTCTGCACCCCGGCGCTTAGTCTAACAGGGTTGTGCTTATTCTCTTAATGTGTTCTGGATGTGTTTTGAGCATAACGTGCATTAAATCAATCAGAGTGTCATCTCCCATTCCCTTTAAGAGTCAGTTGTGTCACGCCATGGGGCATTTACTATTTACATGACAGACTTTATGTAAAAACTGAATGCTTCACTAGTGAGAAAACAGTTAAACAGAGCATCTGCAGCACGAGGATAAAGAACGAGCTTCCTACATTCAGCCTCTTTACTTTCTCTTTACTTTACTTTACCTCTTTACTTTACTCCTTTACTTTGGTGGAGTAAGGAAACGGTGGAAACTCACTCCACTGAACACATCCATTAGCCTACATATTTAATTTCCTATGTTAAGCACAAAGATTTGTGTCAAAACTATTTCTAAATTCAGTTCTAATTTCCAGCAAATTAATAAATAAACAATAATAATGAAGTGTGGTAAAACAACTGAGTTATATCCAAACACACGTCCTGTTCTTATGCCCCATATGGTGATGCAGACGTCTCCAAAACCCCACAGGTGGACAAATCTACACTTGTGTTTATTAAACAAATGTAAATATGCATATAATAAATAATACTGCTAATAATACAATAACGTTATACTAATGCAGATTGTCATGAATAAACTGAAAAAAGCCTCGAGATGAGGCACAGAGGCAGTGGTGTTTATATTTATGTAGAATTAATCATTTTTCTAACATTTTAATCCTTTAATTGTTTTCATCTGTACAGATATTTGTGTATTGCTGCACATCCTGTGTGTATTCAGCAGTGTGTAAGCGTTTGGACCTGCATAGGCTCATAACTAGGGCCAGACGGAATCTGCAGACGTTTTTTGCTATTTCTGCAGAGAATTTTGGTAAAAATCTGCAGAAGTATTTTAGGAGTATCATAACTAAAACCTTAAAATGTGAAATAAAAAATAATATCTTTTTAACTTTTATTTAATGTTTAAAATGCAAATCCAATTAGATTAACAGTAAATAGTTAACTGTAAGTAAATAAACAGAATTAATGATGGGCTAAAAATCTGCGGAAATCCGCGGAAAATCTGCGAAAAAATCTGCGGAATTCTGCGTGCGCAGATTCCGTGTGGGCCTACTCATAACTAACACACTCTGTGCTGGACTTTAGAGCAGCTTTTAGTTGGTCAATGGCGCGGTCTATTTTAGTTCCTCAAAATAGCAACGCGCCAACAATGCTCCTTACCACACCTCCTTTATAGACCAGCACGCCCATGAGTTCACAAAGTGTCGCAAATGGATTTGCTATTTAAACAAACAACGTGGAGCAAAATGGGAAAATTACTGTTGTGCTGGTCTGAAAATAACAACAAATTGCACCAAACATGTCTTGTGCCTTATTGCGCTGGGTGTATGAGCGGGCGCTTAGATGTGTTGGGATATTTAATCCCAAATTGGGTAAAATATGGACTAACTCAGAGATTGAATTATTATTTTTGGTCCTATTAAATTAATATTTAATCCTATTAACTTAATAGGACCAAATATAACCCAATCTTTGGGTTAGTCCATATTTTACCAACGCAATCTCACAGCAATTCGTAACTTTTTGATTTAGTGGCTAATTCGTATGAATTCGTATGATCTAATTCGTACAAATTAGTACGATTTGCTCATCACCCAATGACAGTTGGGTTTAGGGGTGGGGTTAGGTGCCACGCCTCCTTTTTAAAATCGTACATTTTCGTACGACTGAACTCATACGAATTCGTACGAATTAGCCACTAAACTGACAAAATGTAAAATACTTACGTTTCCTCGTGAGATCAGGCTGATTTTACCCAATTTGGGTTTAAATAACCCAGTATTTTTTAGAGTGTATTTATTTTTTCTTTCTGAGATGAGTTAGTTCCCATTACACCTATTATTTAGAGTACACTCTCCAAAGGTGCTATAACCAATAATCAATTGCTCGTTTGCATAAAATGTTTTGCATTTGCTTGGGAACAATGTAACTATACTTTATTATTTATGACTTTGGTAACACTTTATTTTGATGGTCCATTTGAGTATTAGTAGACTGTCTTCTTAATATCTGCTGATACTGCTCCTTCAACAGACATTTAGCTGACTATAAGAAACTTTGCAAGTACATGTCAATTTACACTAACCCTAATCCCAACCTAACAGTCTATTTATAATCTAATGAGAATTAGCTGGCATGTAGATGCAATGTAACTTAAATTCAACAAACGGACCATCAAAATAAAGTGTGACCATGACTTTTATATATTCTGAGTTATATTAAGCGAGCTGTTTTGGTACCTTAAATTTAATGTGAAATGATTGCTAAGTTCTTTGCAGCAACATTTAAGCAAGTACTTACAGTAGATAGTTAAAGGGGAATTCATAATGACAGCCTTACGTTGACTCTTTGATTTTATTCTTGCAGCATGAGTTTAATTAAGGATACCCTTCACCTTATATCTAAAGGGTTGCTTAAATTAACCTTTGCGTGAACTGGAAGTTTTTTGCACAATAGGTGCCCTATAAGTATGCACAGTAGAATGAACGTTAGATCAGTAACTCAGGGTCTCACGGGTTGAATTGACCTCATTTCTGACCTCATGCATATAAACAAAAAAACTAATTCTACATGAATGCTGAATAAAATAGTATGGGGAACAGGTATAGAGATGTTGATTTTGGGAAATCCTCCTTAATTAAAGCCATCCTGGCCTCTGTACTCTCTCTCAGCCAACTCTGTGTTAAGTTAAATATCTTGGTTAAGGATTAACAGTGCTCTGGTGATATTCCTGATAACACACGGCTGGATTACCTGCATTTAGGAGGCATGGAAAATTGTGACAATCCCACAGATCTAGGTGAGAGATATGTGCGGCTCATGGGAAACAGTGAGGGCATGACCTCCTTCAAACTAGGCCAATGATGAGTTTCATAAGTTGGGACAATTTTCTCTCTTAGACTTTTTTAGTGATGTCAAGCACAAAGTCTGCAGAACTGTTAATTGATTTATATCAATGTACCTTTCAAGTAAAGTCTGTTCATTCTGTGGCCATATTTGCATCAACGTGCCAGTTCATCCCAGACCAAAGCCCCATCTATATTAATGGTGGAATCTTCAATCTTGAAAACACCTCACTCAGGGGTGTCCAAACTCAGTTCTGGAGTCCCGGGAGGGTGTCCTGCATAGTTTAGCTCCAACTTCCCTCAACACACCTCCCTGGAAGTTTTTAGCATACCTAGAAAGAGCTTCATTAGCTGCTTCAGGTGTTTAATTGGGGTTTAATTGGGGTTGGGACCAAAATATGCAGGACACCGGCCCCCCAGGACCAAATTTGGACACCTCTGACTTAACTCATATTTCAAATCAGCAACAAAATCTGAAGTGACCTGTCATTGTTACCACGGTGCAAATTACACATTGACGATTGGGGGGGAGGGGGGGGTATTTTGTGTATTCTCCAGCCTGATCTCACGAGGAAATGTAAGTATTTTACGTTTTGTCAGTTCAGTGGCTAATTCGTACGAATTCGTACGAGTTGATTCGTACAAAAATGTACGATTTCATAAAAGGAGGCGTGGCACCCAACCCCGCCCCTAAACCCAACCGTCATTGGGTGATGAGCAAATCGTACTAAATTGTACCAATAAGATTGTACAAATTCATATAAATTAGCCACTAAATCAAAAAGTTCCGAATTGCCGTGAGATTGTGTTGGTATTCTCACCTACGGTAATATCTAATTAGCTAGCCCTATTCAAAGCATGCATCTAGTTTTACTTTATTTTTAGGCTATATGTAGACACAACCAACTATTTTACAAAAAACGAACACTTACTGTATGGTGTGTGTCGGTGCTTTAGATCTGCCTGTTTCAGACTGATGATGAATTATTATTTTCCAGCATAGACTGATTGGCACAATTACACATTCACATTAGACGCATTCCACTATGGGGGTGGTCAAATGTATAATTATATTGTTTATTATTATAATTATTAGTATTATTATAAGATAAGATACAGATCAGAGCAAATTTTGTCTCACTATTAAAGGGCTGACCCCCTATACTGATCGTTGCACTTTTCCCCCTTCATAATAATGTGAGGGAACCGTCTTTGCATATCTAATCTTTGCTCATGTGTGGATCTGTCAAAACACAATGCTGTAACAGTATTTGAGAGTTATTCTGTTTATATGTCTTTGTTAAGGTGTTCTGAAGAGGTTACAGCATTTTCCCAGACAGTTTCTAAGGAATTACTTAGTGGTTTCTGTAGTGTTATGGCTGATTGCTAGGGTGTTGATATGCTGTGGCTAAGATGTTACTATTGGTTGGTATGGTGCTCTGAGTGTTAGCTATGTTGTTGCTGTATAGAGCTGCTAGGGGTTTTGCTGTATGATGCTATATATATATATATATATATATATATATATATATATATATATATATATATATATATATATATATATATATATATATATATACGCCACCACATCCCAAAGGTTTCTCATTGTCATGTTCTTGACTCATTGTCATGTTCAAGAAACCAGTCTGAGATGATTGGCGCTTTATGACATGGCGCGTTATCCTGCTGGAAGTAGCCATCAGAAGATGGAGACACTGTGGTCATAAAGGGATGGACATGGTCAGCAACAATACTCAGGTAGGCTGTGGCGTTGACACCATGCTCAATTGGTACTAATGAGCCCAAAGTGTGCCAAGAAAATCTCCCCCACACCATTACACCACCACCACCAGCCTGAACCGCTGATACAAGGCAGGATGATCCATGCTTTCATGTTGTCGAGGCCAAATTCTGACCCAACCATCCGAACGTGGCAGCAGAAATGGAGACTCATCAGACCAGGCAACGTTTCTCCAATCTTCTATTGTCCAGTTTTGGTGAGCCTGTGTGAATTTTAGCCTCAGTTTCCTGTTCTTAGCTGACAGGAGTGGCACCCGGTGTGGTCTTCTGCTGCTGTAGCCCATCCGCCTCAAGGTTGGACGTGTTGTGTGTTCAGAGATGCTCTTCTGCAGACCTCGGTTGTAACAATTGCTTATTTGAGTTACTGTTGCCTTTCTATCAGCTGGAACCAGTCTGGCCATTCTCCTCTGACCTCTGGCATCAACAAGGCATTTGCGCCCACAGAACTGCCGCTCACTGGATATTTCCTCTTTGTCGGACCATTCTCTGTAAACCCTAGAGATGGTTGTGCGTGAAAATCCCAGTAGATCAGCAGTTTCTGAGATACTCAGAGCAGCCCGTCTGGCAGCAACAACCATGCCACGTTCAAAGTCACTTAAATCCCCTTTCTTCCCCATTCTGATGCTCGCTTTGAACAGCAGCAGATCGTCTTTATCATGTCTACATGCCTAAATGCATTGAGGTGCTGCCCTGTGATTGGCTGATTAAAAAGTGTATATACAGTATATATATATATATGTATATATATATATATATATATATATATATATTAGTGCTGGGCCGTTATCGGCGTTAACGTGCTGCGTTAACGCGAGACTCTTATCGCGCGATAAAAAAAATATTGCCGTTAATCTATTCTCAAAGTTGGGTTGGGAGCTGAGTCTATTCTACGCAAGCTTTCAACTTGATATACTAGCGCGGATGTATACCTGACCGGTGAACCATCTGACAAAATAGTGCCCTTTGAATAAATCAGCAGGATGCCCTTCTGGATCTTTCATTTTCAAGACACTAACAGGGGCGGATCTATACCCCATTTGCCACCCCAGCACTAGTGTCCCAGTGTTCTAAAAATAAAAGCGTTTCCTCAACCGATTTACAGCAGTGACTCTCTATTTTGATGACATACAAATAGCGTACAGTGTGACGAGCGTCCCAATCATCTATCAGCGTCGCCCCGAAAAGCAAGGACGGACACCTGGGCTAGTAAGAAACCAAGCGATCCCTTCGGGTGATCAAGCACCTTCAGCAGGCCACTAACCACTGTCTCCTACAGATTATAGTTCGTGAACTCTGCACTTGAGCACATCCACACTGAGAGTGAGCACAACGCACCACCGAAACTTCGCGAACCTTTAATTAACAGTTTGTTTACATCTTACCTTTGTTCAATTAAACCACCCTCCGGGGTTTGTTCACCTGTGTTTCCATTGTTGCTCTTTATTCCACGCTTAAACCCATAAATAATAGAACAAAATCTCGTCTTTCTATTAAAGCATAGTCCGAACAAACGACTCTTATGAACTGCTTTGTTTTAGTGAATCAATTAGTGCAACTAGCGAGATCATTACACACAGATTACTCAATCCGGTTCTTTTAACAAACCGAAGCAGTTATTTTGATATCTGTGTGTATATTAATGACTAACAGCTTAACTGTAAACTATTTTCAAAAGTATGTTGTTCAGTAGCTTGCATCTTCAAGATTGTCCAAACCTTTGATAACTGGCGTCACGTGACAACAACGCATTTGACCGTGTCCAGTCCATCGATATGCTGAAGTTGAGAAACAAATCCAGGTAGCTACTGAATTACTTTAATACTTAAAAAATGAATGCCAAATTAAGGTAAAAAAAAATCTATGTGTTGTCTGAGATAGTTGTTTGCTAGTTATATGACAACTAAATAGCAAGTTTTTTGAGTCAGTTATATTTATTGTTAGCCTTACCTTGTTAGCTAATCGAAATTGTTCAGTATAGTGTAGGTTGTGTATTATTTGTTTTTGACTTAAGGAAACTTAATTCACTGAGAAGTTGTATCCATATGCAGTCTGCATTGTTTGTCATGCTTTGTTATTCAAATTTGGCATAGACTTAAACTCGCTACAGATTTGCATAGAACTCAGCAAAGAGAAGTTAAACATGCCATACCATCTCCTTTAATTTATCTGACTTTCCAATCCAGATATCAGGTTCAAGTCAATCACACATCAGCCTTTATTTCATTTTTTAGGACAATGTAAAAATGTGCACCCTAGTGTATACACCGAATAAGAATAGCGTTCCTTGAATCCACAAAAACCATGCAAGGATGCTTGCTTTAGTGTTGCCACCCCTCATAATTTTAATGCCACCCCATGAATAATTTTTTTAGATCCGTCCCTGGACACTACTGATTATGCTTACATGGACATCTGTAATGTAGTTATTTGCCTTAATAGACAATAATATAATTAAGGTGTTTATGTGAAGTGCTTTCATGTAAGAGTTCCCTGTAATTTTGGGTGACTTATTTTCCGACTAATTATGGAAATTATGGCGAAAAGTCCTACATGACGGTAATAGTTTGATTGTGGTGTTTACTTCAATAACACCACTAATATCTGCATACTCCACGTCTTAATTCCATTTTTGTTTAGTTCAGTTCTGACTTTTTAGTCATTATTTGGGTAGCACGCATATTCTGAATGCCTTCGGCAGAATTCAAATGAGCCATTTTAATCTAGATTAATCTAGATTAATTTCAAAATTAATCTAGAATAATTAAAAAAAATTATCTATGCCCACCTATAATATATATATATGTGTGTGTGTGTGTGTGTGTGTGTGTGTTCGGGATTTACTACAAGGTTGCTAGGGTGTTCTGAGTGGTTGCTAGGGTGTTGCTATATGCAGTTGATAGAATTTTGGACAAAGCTTGCTTTAGTACATACTTATGACTAATTAAACAGCATTTGTCTTTTAGATTTGCTAATAACTTTTGTAAATATCTTTAAATTACAGTAAATTATTATTTCCTCATTACAACACAATAACAATAGAAACTAAAGGACATATAAATGTGCTGTTGTGCAGTGTGAATGGTTTGCCACTGATTAGGACATGAATTATGACCAAATTACTGTACTTTTTAAAATTCAATTCCCCTGATGGATGTAAGAATATATACTCCCTCCAATGGTCTTGAAACCGCACATTCACATTTATCTCTATCAATCCCTCATTTTCCTCCCACACTTCCACGGCTCTCCCTAATTCTCAATGATTTCCTTTCTCAGGTGATCTTCATCACAGGGGTTCAGGGCATTATGAATAGTGTGGTACAGATCATGTTAGTGGGGGTTTTGCTCTGTGCATATGGCAGTGATCTGCTTTAATTGTACAGGGTTTCCACTTCTTATAGTCTTGCTCAGCTTTTTTGAGGAGACCATCTGGAAATGGTGTGTTCTCAATTAACTCTTGTTCTCTTTGTTCAGGGCTTTAGCCATTCTGTAAAAATCTACAGCACTCAAGGTCCTCATCCTCTCATAATGAAATGAACATTTATCTTTGACACAATTCTGTCATCAGCTCAGATACTGTTCACTGCAAAAATGCTTTTCTTACTTAGATTTTTTGTCTTGTTTCTAGTCCCAATATCTACAAATTCTTAAGTCAAGAAACATTTTCTTGGCAAGCAAAACATGTCTTTTTTCTGAAATAATATGCCAATATTAAGTGAGTTTTTTCTTAAAACAAGCAAAATAATCTGCCAATGGGGTAAGCAAAATAATCTTGTTTTTCCTTTCGACATAAGGTTATTTTGCTTACCCCATTGGCAGATTATTTTGCTTGTTTTAAGGAAAAACTCACTTCAATTTGGCATATTATTTCCTAAAACAAGACAACATGTTTTGCTTGTCTAGAAAAATCTTCTTGATTTAAGATTTTTTAGATATTTGGACTAGAAACAAGACAAAAAATCAAGTAAGAAAAGCATTTTTTTGCAGTGTTGGAGAAACTCAATCAATCAATCTTCAATCAATCATTTTTTTGCTAGTCAAGCATGAAAATTGTCTTGTTTTCAGAAATAATGAGTCAAAATAATCTGCCAATGGTTTTAAGTGAAATAAACTTGTATTTGCTTTGATATAAGATTGTTTAACTTGCCCCATTGGCAGATTATTTAGCTTGTTTTTAGAAAAAACTCACTTAATTTTGACTCATTAATACTGAAAACAAAATAATATAATGAACTTGTCTATTAAATGCTTATTAATTTAAGAATTTTTAGATATTTAAACAAAAAAGAAACAAGAAACAAGACAAAAAAATCCCTTTTTCAGTCCATATTCACACACAGACAGGAAAGTCAAATGTTACAACATGAATTACCCACAAACGTCGCCAATTTTCCAGTCCTGAGCTCTTCTTTGGTTGGGAAGTTGCGAATGGTGCCAAATGGGGAATAGCCTCCAGCGCCAGTGTTCTGCCAGCGGAAAAGAGGTTATGTGATTTCTAGTTTGGTGTTTGCGAGCTAACAATGGCTTATATATGATAGTCTAGTAAAAGAAAAAAGGACATTTGTGCAATCAAGACTTGTCGGAAAGATTGTATTTACAAGTCGACTGAACATTAACGCCACAACAAAACTGTAATGACTAGTGGAAAACTTTTTTAACGCACAATGCTTCTGTGTTCAGGGTTGTCAGCGAATGCCTAAATTTAGACTAGTGCCATCTACACACTGCAAAAACTGCCTTACCTAAGCAGCTTTCTAAAAGAGTCACCTGAAGACATTAATATCTCTTGTTCAAATACATTATGAAGAGCAAAGTCCACTAAAGGAGGTCGAGCCTTCTCATATACGGCTCCACAACTCTAGAATAGGCTCAGACACACTCAAGTGATATTAATACAAGTGATATTACTGTCCTCAGGTGACTCCTTTATAAAGCTGCTTGTGTCTTTAATCTAGTTTTGAACTGAGAGTGTGTCTAAACCTATTCCAGAGTATTTGAGCCATATACTGTATGAGAATGCTCAACCTCCTTTAGTGGACTTTGCTATTCATAATTTATTTGAATAGGTGATATTAATGTCTTCAGGTGACTCCTTTATAAAGCTGCTTATGTCTTTAATCTTGTTTTGAACTGAGAGAGTGTGTCTGAGCCTATTCCAGAGGTTAGGAGCCATATATGAGAAGGCTCAACTTCCTTTAGTGGACTTTGCTATTTATAATGTATTTGAGCAAGTGATATTAATGTCTACAGGTGACTCCTTTATAAATCTGCTTAGGTCTTTAATCTCATTTTGAACTGAGAGTGTGTCTGAGCCTATTCCAGAGGTTTGGAGCCATATATGAGAACGCTTGACCTCCTTTAGAAGACTTTGCTCTGTATAATGTATTTGAACAAGTGATATTAATGTCTTCAGGTGCCTCCTTTGTAAAGCTGCTTAGGTCTTTAATCTAGTTTTGAACTGAGAGAGTGTGTCTGAACCTATTGCAGAGTTTAGGAGCCATATATGAGAATGCTTAACCTCCTTTAGTGGACTTTGATGTTCATAATGTATTTAAACAAGTGATATTAATTTCTTCAGGTGCCTCCTTTACAAAGCTGCTCTCTGAAGATGACAAATATCTCAAAACTCAAAGCCTCAAAGAGCTGAAACTGAGTTTTTTCGAATGCCAAAATTTCACACATCTGAAATGAGAATGAAGCGCTCGCTGGTGCCAAAGGCCTGCAGCTCAGCACAAATGGAGGTGATAAATGAATACAATCCATCTGTCCCTCTGAAAAACGAACAAATGATCATAAAAATTAATTGATCTCATGTGCATGGAAAAAGTGACTGACTCCATGCTTCATTATTTTTCTGCAGTACCCAGATTTGGAGCCAAACGTCTAATGTGCATCAGTGTTTATTTGGCTGCACTTCTAATGTGGAGAATAAAGCATCGGTGCCCTTCGGAAATGAGCCTGAAATCACTCAGGGGTCTGATTTATCAAATTTGCATAGACAAAAAATCTTCCTAAAAGTGAATGTACACCAGAATCCATTTGAATTTACTTATTATGCATTGCAAAAATGCTGAGTTTTTGTCTTGTTTCTAGTCCAAATAAAGAAATATTCTTAAATCAAGAAGCATTTTCTAGACAAGCAAAAAATATTGCCTTATATTTAGAAATAAAATGTTAAAATTAAGTGTGTTTTTCCCTAAATCAGTCTAAATAATCTGCCAAAGGAGTAAACAAAATAATCTAGATTATGCTTTGAAATTAGATTATTTTACTTACCTCATTGGCAGATTATTTTCCTTATTTTAAGGAAAAACTTGCTTAATTTTGACTCATTATTTCTGTAAACAAAACAATATTTTTCTTGTCTAGAAAATGCTTCTTAATTTAAGAATTTTTAGTTATCTCATTTTTACTTATCTCAAAATCTATTTTTCTTTTCAGTATATAAATACATTTTTATTTACTTTTCTTTCTTTTTTTGTTCTTCCAGATGTATTGCAAGGTACTGTATAAAAAACAGACCCCGATCCTCATGCTAGAATCCCACAATTCATGCAAATATAGCAGTCTGTGCCAGAGAAATGAGTTTCCCTCATAATGCATTCAAAAGTTGCACATTTTTTGCATTGAATTAAAGTGTAACACAGACCCAAAAATGTAATGAAACAGCATCTTTTCAGAGGATGGCAAAACCGCGAGACACAAAGACTCATGCAGGAATATGAGCCCGACATCGACCGCTGAAGAAATTCAGCCAAGTCAACATCTCTGTGTCTTTCTGCACACATTCCTGCCCGCTAAAAACAACAGCACGGGAATAATTAACAGCACGTGTTCAGGCTTCATCCACACACTCACCAGGCCTTTTCTTCAGCTGTATTTCAGGACTCATTTTGGTGCAGAAATAAATCCACTTCTGGGTTTTGATTTGGATCAGGAATGGGATGCAGATTATGGACATCTATTGCACTATTTTAGGGATTCTCAAAGTAATGAATTATAGTTTTACTTTTTAGATTTTGTCTTGTTTCTAGTCTAAATATCAAACAATAGTTAAATCAAGAAGTATTTTTTAGACGAGTAAATGTTTTAAAAATTCTCATTAAAACAAAATAATCTCCCAGTCGGGAAAAAACTCTAGGATACTTTTGTTTTTACTACAGTAAAATGTGGCTTAGTGGTTAGCACTGTGGCCTCACAGCAAGAAGATCACTTGTACGAGTCCCGGCTGGGTCAGTTGGCGTTTCTGAGTTTGCATGTTCTCCCTGTGTTGGTGTGGGTTTCCTCCGGGTGCTCCGGTTTCTCTCACAGTCCAAACACATGCGCTGTAGGGCAATTGATGAACTAAATTGGCCATAGTGTATGAGTGTGAATGAGTATGCATGGGGGTTTCCCAGTACTGGGTTGCAGCTGGAAGAGCATCTGCTGTGTAAAACATATGCTGGATAAGTTGGCGGTTCATTCCGCTGCAGCGACCCCTAAGGAACTAAGCCAAAGGAAAATGATTGAATGAATCACCACGAGCTCCTCATTCCTGCAAACCAGCATTCAGCTCAGGTGGATTTTCTTAAAGAATTCTTGGCTCTGCTCCCCCACATTCCCGTCTCATCTGGATCAGCTCTTACTCCGGCTTCACAAGGCCAAACGCCTCAATCCCAGAACACAGACCCTCAACAGAGGTTTATTCACGAGTCTCTCTGAATCAGCGTTTCACAAATGGACCCTTCACACTGAGTAAATAAAGTCTCCTGGATTAGTTTGCGCTTTGAAAATAAAAGAATAAAAAATCTAATACTTATTGTACAGTGTGTGACAAGACCAGAGTATCCATGTTCTGCATTGATCATACTGTATATATGTTTTAAACTATTGTTTCTTTAAACATCTGTTTTATAAAAGGATAGATATGGGTTGATGAATAAAAAAAACTGTATATTGAATAATAAATCTCAATATTTGATCTTGTGGCGTGGTGGTGCAGTGGGTAGCACTGTCTCCTCACAGCAAGAAGGTCGTTGGTTTAAGCCCCAGCTGGGTCAGTTGGCATTTCTGTGTGGAGTTTGCATGTTCTCCCCGTGTTGGCGTGGGTTTACTCCGGGGCACTCTGGTTTCCCCCACAGTCCAAACACATGCACTATAGGGGAATTGGGCAACACAGGCTCATTCTGAAAACGTAGTCTCGTGGACGTTTCTGGAGACCGCGACATACGTCCCGGAAGGTACGTATGGCTTGCATTTCATTTTTTTTAAACGAACGCTACGGGGCGGTATGACGCCGTTCCTTTTCACGCTTACCAGCTGACCGCTCCACTCCTTGTGGAGGGCTTTCCCGCCGCAACCAGTTTGTCCTGTTAGGCGACGGGGTTCGAGTCCGGGGAAGAGCGGTCCCAGAAATCAGGTAAGACAAAAACAGAATCCAAAAAATAAAATGAAAAAGTAAACAACAGGGTGAGAATGTGGTAAAATCCGATTACTAGTAATCCGTGGTAAAAATCAGACGAGGGCTTTTCTTTTTCTGGACGGCTTTTGTAAACCATTGGTTGGGTTTAGGGAAGTAAGTGGGTAGGCGGGTCAATCGATAAAATTGGTTGGGTTTAGGGAAGGAGGAGGGTGGGTCAGTCGATTGGTCGGCCGGCCAGTCACTCAGTTGTTCAGTCAGTCAGACAGGCAGTCGGTCAACAGCGGCCTCTGGTGGGTTTACGCGAGAACAGCGGCCACGAACGGCACTCGCGAGAGAAATTTGAGATGTGAAAAAGCGCACACAGCGGCAAAAACTGCAAAAATACGAACCTCCCGCGACGTTTTTCGCGGTCTACAGAAATGTCCATGGGACAATGTTTAGAGAATGAGCCTGTGTTGGAATTGGGTAAGCTAAAATTGTCCGTAGTGTATGAGTGTGTGTGGATGAGAGTGAATGGGTGTTTCCCAGTGATGGGTTACGGCTGAAAGGGCATCCGCTGTGTAAAACATATGCGGGATAAGTTGGCGGTTCATTCCTCTGTGGTGACCCCAGATTAATAAAGGGACTAAGCCGAAAAGAAAATGAATGAATGAATATTTCATCTTGTTTTGGCTTTAAAAGATAAATAATGCTACAATTGTTTTAGGTGGCTGCAAAGATGTTGCTCTGCAGTTGATGACATGTCAAATGTTGCCATGCTGTTACTAATGTGTTTAGATGGTTGCCAGAGCATGGATATACAGTTCCATAGTTGTTGCCATTTTTTAAGCATAATGCTGCGTTCACACCAGACGTGGATGAAGCGTCAAGCGCGAGTGATTTACAGGTTAAGACAATGTAAAGGTGTGAATAGACATCCTGCGGTGCGAATGACACTATTCACGCGAATGAAGCGGCGCGAGTTGATGTTTTGAGTGTTTGACAAAGTTTTGAGTGTTTGGATTAACCAATCAGGAGCTTTCAGTGGTTGTTGCTAGATCGGATATGGTTGCGGCCAGGGCTTAATTTGTGCCAGAACTTGCCGGATTTGAATCCGGCACCTCTGAAATCTGATCCAGCACCTCATTTTACCGATCCCCCTCCTCAACCGCCCTTCTTCCCTGTCCGCTGTTTCACTTTTGTCCTCGAAACCCATGCCCAGCTCACTTTTGTCCTCGAAACCCCCGCCTCGCTCACTTTCGTCCGCAAAACCCCCGCACCGCTCACTTTCATCCGCAAAACCCCCAGCCACATACTTTCATCCGCGAAACCCATGCCCCACTAACTTTCATCCGCAAAACCCCCGCCCCGCTCACTTTCGTCCGCGAAACCCCCACTAACTTTCGTTCGCAAAACCCCCGCCCGCACACTTTCGTCCTCGAAACCCCCGCCCCGCTAACTTTTGTCCGCGAAACCCCCGCCCCGCTCACTTTCGTCAGCAAAACCCACGTCCAGCTCACTTTTGTCCTCGAAACCCCCGCCTTGCTCACTTTCATCCCCGACACCCCTCCGCCATCCACCGCAGCAACCCCCCCCCTCCCCCCACTCTTCACTTTCGTGCGCAACACCTCTCCATTCTCGGGTAACATGTCTGATCCGTTACCCTAATCTATTTCCGGGACCTCGCAATTCACAAATTAAGCACTGGTTGCGGCCCAAAGTTAACAAGAATTATTTATATTATTTATTAAATTTCCCATTTATTGTATTTTATTAACGTTTACCCCACCCCACCCTAAACCCAACCGTCACAGTACTGTAAAAAAATATAAATTTTTGTTATACAGTGTCATTAAAAAATGCTGCTATATTAATGTGCATATCGCACTTCTGCATATCCGATCCAGACTTTATTGCTTTCTCTTGTAGAGGAGTGATTATGACGTAGCGCCTGTTCTTGATGTCCTGTGGGCAAAATCCTTTTGCCGACACCGGACAACAGTTCATCAAACTAGGCTCAGCTCAGTCTGAAGCACCGATGAAAGCCTCCATCATCCAGGAGTAGATGAACTGCTGCACCTCTGAATGGATCTAGACACGACACGAACAAATCTACGCTGTTTTTCAGCCTTTCTAAAGCACTTAAAGTACACTAAAGTACATAGCTATTCTCTCAATAAAATCCATGTTAGCCATTTAGCAATGAAACTAGAGTCACTGGGCAGACAGAAGCCCCGCCCATGATGCAAATCCATGTATATTGTGAAGTGAGTGTGACATGAGAATGAAGCGATTGACGCGAAAATGAAAGAAGTAAACTCAATGTTCACGCGTCTATTTAATAGTCTATGAAAATAAACAACTAAAAACTGCGCCACTGACCAACTAAAAAAGCTGGTCTAAAATCAATGGCGATCAATTTTAGAGTTTGTAAAGTTCATTTGAGCTTGTTAGTGTTATGTGTCTATGAATTTTCAAAACACACAAACACATTGCTTATTACACACACAGGGATGTACAGCAACACACGAATATCATTAATGAACAAATATCAACGTTGTGCAAAAGATGAAAATGAAACCTGCTGTATTGCACCGGGTGTATGAAAGGGCCTCATAGTCTTGAGAAAACACAGAACTCTAATATTTTATAATATATATTATAATACAGTTCTTATATATTAGTTCTAATACTTTAAACTCTATAATTTGTATAAGGCTCTGCTGGGGTTTTGGCCACACACATCAGCTAAAGCATCACTCAGAACAGACTGCAGTAAGTGAAGGGCTGTAAACCTGGATGGAGGCATTCTGGTGTTGAACTTCTAGGAATCTCACAGAAGGGGTCCAGAAGACGGGCTTTTTTTTAACCTGGCAGGTGACAACGATTGAGGCCTGTGTTTTGCTTAGTGCTGCCAAAACTGTGGACTGCTGGTCTGCTCCTAATTACATCCTAGCCCTACATAGTAAGACAAAATGGAGCCATATTTGGATAACATATAAATGACTGCTGAATGAGTGTCAGTGGGGGTGTATATTTTTTCCCCTCCTTGTATTTGAATCCAGGGCTTTTACAGTCTCCACGTGAAGCTAGTTATCACATTTATGTCAGCGCTAAAAGAAAATATACAGAGAGGTGCGAGTGGTGTGCATTCATGTTCTCGCTGGATATTTGGGATATTTTTGGTAATGTGAAATGATTTTCCACAATGTTATAGAGCATCGTTTTCATACAGAAACATTTACTGCAGTCAACCATCAAATGTACAGTAGTGTAGTGTCATATATTATGGTGCGCTGCAAAAAAAACCCGGAGTTACTTATTTCTAGCACAATTGATCTGTTGTGGTGATTTTACAGTTACTATGGTAACACAACTATAGTAATGTAATTGATCTGTTGTGGTGATTCTACAGTTACTATGGTAACACAACAACTATAGTAATTGATCTGTTGTGGTGAATCTACAGTTGCTATGGTACCACAACAACTATAGTAATTGATCTGTTGTGGTGATTCTACAGTTGCTATGGTAACACAACAACTATAGTAATCAATCTGTTGTGGTGATTCTACAGTTACTATGGTAACACAACTATAGAAATTGATTTGTTGTGGTGATTCTACAGTTACTATGGTAACACAACTATAGTAATCGATCTGTTGTGGTGATTCTACAGTTACTATGGTAGCACAACAACTATAGTAATTGATCTGTTGTGGTGATTCTACAGTTACTATGGTAACACAACAACTATAGTAATTGATCTGTTGTGGTGATTCTACAGTTGCTATGGTAACACAACAACTATAGTAATCGATCTGTTGTGGTGATTCTACAGTTGCTATGGTAACACAACAACTTTACTGATTGATCTGTTGGGTGATTCTTGGAGTTTTTGTATTGTTTCCACCACAAATTTCTTCAAACACGAAGCGTTTATTAGACAAGCAAAAAATATTGTCTTATTTTAAATAAAAAATAAGAGTTTTTCCTTAAAACAAGCAAATTCGCTTTAAAATAAAATTATTTTACCTTTTTTTTTTTTTAAGAAATAATGAGTCCAATTGAAGTGAGTTTTTCCTTAAAACAAGCAAAATAATCTTCCAATGGGGTAAGCAAAATTTGCAGATTATTTCACATGTTTTAAAGAAAAACTCACAAAATCTTAGCTCATTATTTCTGTAAACAAGACATTTTGTTACTTTTCTAGAAAATAAAGAAAATTCCAGAAAATGATTTAAGAATTTTTAGATATTTGGATAAAAAATAAGTCAAAAAACTAATTAAGAACAGCATTTTTTTGCAGTGCTAATGGGTATTATTAATTTATATTAATATATATATATATCTTTGGCCTTGGTGCATGGATGCTCAGTTGTTTTAGGTGGTTTCCACAGTGTTTAAATGGCATTTTTAACATTGCCTAAATGTATTTATTTTAACATGTTGCCATGTGGTTGGTAAGACATGTTAGGATTCCTTTTAGGTGGTTTCCAGGACATTGTTATGCAGTTCTAAGGTTCTGCTGACTTCTATATGGTTGCTAAAGTGATTTAAATGGTTGTCAGAGTGTTGCTAAGCAGTTTTAAATTGAGTATTGATGGTTTTATGGAACCATGTTCAGCTGGTTGTCAAGATGTTGCTATACAGTTTTATTTATTTATTTATTTATTTATTTATTTATTTATTTATTTATTTATTTATTTATTTATTTATTTATTTATTTATTATTTTTTATTTATTAATGTCATTGTTAATGTCATTGTCATTGTTTATTTATTAGTGTCATCATTAATATGAATAAGGTGTTTTCAGGATGTTGCTTTGCAGTTGTGTGCTGCACATTTGTTAGTTAGTTTGTTTGTTTGTTTTATTAGTGTCATCATTGATATGAATAAGGTGGTTTTCAGGATTTTGCTTTGCAGTTGTGTGCTGTATATTTATTTAGTTAGTTAGTTTTTATGTATTTATTTATTTTTTATTTATTTTTTAGTTTTTTAGATATTTATTTGCTTATTTATTTATTTTTATTAGTGTCATCATTAATATGAATAAGGTCGTTGTCATGACGTTGCTTTGCAGTTGCATGAAAAAAATACTATAGTAATGTATAACAAATAATATAGTGTTTTTGGGCCATAATACAGCAAAGTGTATTAATAACACACATTTTAATGACTGCTACATGCTGTAATAATGTAGTATTGACTATAGTGAACTGATAACAATTACTGTGGTATCCATTAAGTACTCTGCTACTAATATTACAAAACACCACAGTTTAATACTGTATTTTGTGGTATTACCACAGCAAGGTCAGTAATGTTCATTATTAGTAATCTATTATGTAGTTAGTTAATAAACAGTAGAGTTATGGTGTGTTCACTCATTGTTATGTCATCTTATTTTAATGATTAAGCTTTAGAAATTCCATAATGTACTGTACCTACTGTACTGATATTAATTCAGGAGTGCAGATGTAAAACATACAACATTTCGAACAGTACAGTATTTAAACATTATCACATATCGATGGCTTTGCTTATGTTAAAGACATTTCACCGCTGAATATGTACAGTATAAATGGAGTCCAATGCATAAGCTAAACTATTTACATTAATAGTGTTTGTAAAGTCTTTTCACAGTGTTTAACTTTTAATGGAGATGATTATAATAGAGAAGTACACTGTTAAATATGCTTTTCTTACTCAGTTTTTTGACTTGTTTCTGGTCCAAATATCTAAAAATTCCTAAATTAAGAAGCATGGGCGATGCTAGGCCTATTTTAGGGGGGCTGTAATATTTCTACTCAGCCCCTCTAAAACTTTTGCGATTAGCTCATAAACTGTACACTAAATTATCGCCTCAGTCCCCTTTAAATTTGATAAGAAAACGGCAGCAGAATTCGGCTCCTCCCCGTCTTTAGCTTTTCATTTGATCAGCAAACCACAGCCGTGGACAGCTAGAAAATGAGGTGTGTGTTTATTGATATATTGTTATAATAATAATAATATCTGCTTAATTGCAGTTCTTTGATATAGATAACCTTGTATCACCTATATCCCAATGTCACGGAGGAGCAGTCGGGTTTTCACAAGCACAGCTGTTTCCTCAAGCGAAAAATGTAACTCTTAACAAACATTTCGCTATTTTTACTTCACAATGAACTACCAATATCAAACACTTTACAGTTCGTGTGGCATTAACTATACCATACAGTCTTGCACAGAAAGGATTAAACACAGTGACAGAAGCACTTAGAGAATGTACTCGTTATAACTGTCACTGAGTCACAGAGATAGAAACATCAAGTGTTGTCTAGTAATAAAAAATACTTTGTATGTATTATTATCATTCAGATTGTGAAATATGTGAATTAGCCTGTACGTTTATAAATATATATTTATATGTATGGCATTTAATTAGAAAAGTGGCGGTTTATTTACATGCAAAAATGCACTTGAATATAGAAAGTGGTTTTTACTACAGTAAACAGGTGGGTTGAGCCTATTTGGCTTACTCAGAAGTCAAATGGCTGTGCCTGTCTATGTAATACATACAGTGGAAAACTAGTATAGCCTACAACCCTATCATATTAAACATACATTTTTAAGTGTATTACTATTAAATTACTACTTATAAATGTAATATTAGGCTTACAGTATATATATAAATATATATATATATATATATATATATATATATATATATATATATATTTATATATATATATATATATATATATATATATATATATTTTTTTTTTTTTTTTTACCTTATACGGAGCTGAGCCCCCCTAAAATGAAAATCCTAAAATCGCCCCTGTTAAGAAGCATTTTATGTCTTACATTAAGAAATAATATGTCGAATGAAGTGAGTTTTTTCCTTGAAACAACTAATTTGCCAATGGGGGAAGCTGAATAATCTGATGTCAAAATGAAAACAACATTATTTCTCTTCCATCATTGTCAGATTATTTAGCTTGTTTTAAGAAAAAAACTCACTTAATTTTGACTCATTATTTCTAAAAACAAGACAATATGTTTTGCTCGTCTGGAAAATCTTGATTTAAGAATTTTTAGATATTTGGCTTAGAAACAAGACAAAATCTCTAAGTAAGAAAAGCTTTTTGGCAGTGTACTGTAGGAAAGCCCCAAACTTGTTGAATCACAGTTTCATTTTTATTGACATTTAATCGTGGAACCTTGTAATTCTCAAAACGCAAGTAACTAAAATAATGGAAATTCATAGTAATGTTTCACATCTAGATGCCATGAACTAATCTTGTTCAGGGAAATATTACATAATCATTCACTCCTCAATCAATCAAACATGCCCACTGCTCCAGGCAGAACTGCTGTACAACAGTATTCATATAAGACTCAGTACAGAACTGCAGGTACATTTCATTCAATCATTTATTAAATTTTCTTCAGCTTAGTCCCTTATTTATCAGGGGTCGCCACAGTGGAATGAACCACCAACTATTCCAGCATATGTTTTACGCAGCGGATGCCCTTCCAGTTGCAACCCAGTACTGGGAAACATACACACACATTCACACACACACACTCATACACTATGGCTAATTTAGTTCATCAATTCCCCTATAGTGCATGTGTTTGGACTGTGGGGGAAACCGGAGCACCCGGAGGAAACCCACGCCAACACGGGGAGAACATGCAAACTCCACACAGAAACACCAACTGACCCAGCTGGGACTTAAACCAGAGACCTTCTTGCTGTGAAGCCACAGTGCTAACCACTGAGCCACCGTGCTGCTGCCCCCATTTTCAACAAATGTATAATTTACAGTAAACTGAATCTATTACTAATGTAATACTGTTTAATGCAGAATGCTTAAATGTCAGTTCTGTTACTAATGATTGCTCAACTTTTATCACCATAACTAAGTTGACATTTTCCAGGATTTTGTGCTTTAGCTCCAGATGACCTCAACCCAGACTCCACATGGCACGTCTGAAACACAGTTTAATGCATTTTCACCATCTTATTATTGTTGTTAATTGTTATTGTTTATTTAGCTGCTGAAGGAGAATTAGTGAGACTCTGGCTGCGTCCGAAACCGCCTACTACTCAGTAGGTACTGCATTTGAATTTAAACGTACTACTCGGCTGTTAGAAAAGTACGTTCTATACAGTATGAATGGAATTCGGACGTACTACATCCACCATTTTGTCATGGTCACGTGCCCTACCTGCGTCAGTTACGTCGCTTCACTTCCATTCATGAATTCTCTCGCGGGGCATCATGGGATAGCGCAGCGTGCATGGGATGCGCACTTCAGAATCTCGCCGGAAGTAGTAAGTCATCCGGGTACTTCTCGCATACTGATTTTCAAATTCTATGAATTCAGACATACTACTCGGCTCGCATACTGATTTTAGCGTACTGTATAGTATGGAAGTATGCGGTTTTGGACGCAGCCTCTGTCTTTTTTGTGAAAGAAAAATACAAATTTGTCCATTTTTTGGTCAGCCAGGGGATGAAATGAACTAAGGCAACATGATCATTCTTCTAATTGTCCACTGCTAAAAGATATTTTAAAATATGACGCGACCCCCCCCAGAGAGCATGCTGAGGCCCCCTTGTGGGCCGGGACCCCCTTGTTGGGAACCGCTGAACTACACCATAACTAAGTGGACATTTTCCACCATTTTGTGCTTTAGCTCCAGATGACCTCATCCCAGACTCCACATGGCACGTCTAAAACACAGTTTAATGCATTTTCACCATCTTATTATTGTTGTTAAAAGGTGAATCCACTGAAATATCACAGTAACAGAGTCGACACGTTATTAAGCAACTATTGGTGAATCCTAAACATTTTACAAATATGGCCACACTGGAAATACACAGTACAGTATTAGATGGTTATGATAACATGATATCATTGCCTTCATTGACTTCCTGAAGATAAATACCAAAAAATAATGCAACTGGAATAACTACACCAGCGGTTCCCAACATTTTTTTTTGAGACCCCGATTTCCCCCAGAAAATATTGTAAGGCCCCCCTCAACATTTAATGATATTATTGCTCATATAATTTTGCAGTAGGTATGACAAAAAAGGTTGTTTTCAAACAAACAAACAGTTTGTTTATTACTATATCTAAATATGTTTATGCACAAATAATAGCCTAATGTAAAATTCATTCAGATAGACGACTTAGTGATAAAAGAGTAATGTATAAGCTATTGAGTTGTTTTTATTTACTTTTATTTCTCCTAAAATTACAAACTGATCCAAATAAAATGATTATTATTACTTATATTAATTTATTCATTTCGGCTTAGTCTCTTTATTAATCCGGGGCCACCACAGCAGAATGAACCGCCAACTTATCCAGCACATTTTTTTATGCAGCGGATGCCCTTCCAGCCGCAACTCATCTCTGGGAAACATCTATGCACACTCATTTCCACTCATACACTACAGACAATTTAGCCTACCCAATTCACCTGTACCAC
This sequence comes from Danio kyathit, assembly GCA_903798195.1. NCBI lineage: Eukaryota > Metazoa > Chordata > Actinopteri > Cypriniformes > Danionidae > Danio > Danio kyathit. Next base: position 1,390,490 of record LR812519.1, read on the forward strand.
ATGTCTTTGGACTGTGGGGGAAACCGGAGCACCCGGAGGAAACCCACGCAGGGAGAACATGCAAACTCCACACAGAAACGCCAACTGACCCAGCCGAGGCTCGAACCAGCGACCTTCTTGCTGTGAGGCGACAGCACTACCTATTGCGCCACTGCGTCGCCGCCTAATGTAAAATATAAAAGCAAAACATCAGTAGGCCATTTGTATTAGGTACACCTGTATTGGTGATGAGTCGTCTGCAAATGTCTTGTAAATTTGGACGGCCTCATGCATTCGTTAGCAAGATCTTTGGTGCAGATAATGCACTGTGTGCTGGGCCAGGCACTCTTTGCTTCGAGAAAATGGAATAAAATAGTTCAGGTTGTATTTCCTGCATTTAGTGTTTCCAGAATTGCTAGCGCTGCGACCCGAAATGTTCACCTGGGTCCAGTGTGCTTGGGTCATTACTATTAGCTGCTGAAGGAGAATTAGTGAGACTCTGGCTGCGTCCGAAACCGTCTACTACTCAGTAGGTACTGCATTTGAATTTAAACGTACTACTCGGCCGTTAGAAAAGTACGTTCTGTACAGAATGAATGTAAGAATTATGAATGGAATTCGGACGTACTACATCCGCCATTTTGTCATGGTCACGTGACCTACCTGCGTCAGTTACGTCGCTTCACTTCCATTCATGAATTCTCTCGCGGGGCATCATGGGATAGCGCAGCGTGCATGGGATGCGCACTTCAAAATCTCGCCTGAAGTAGTAAGTCATCCGGGTACTTCTCGCATACTGATTTTCAAATTCTATGAATTCAGACACACTACTCGGCTCGCATACTGATTTTAGCGTACTGTATAGTATGGAAGTATGCGGTTTTGGACGCAGCCTCTGTCTTTTTTGTGGAGGAGAAATACAATTTGTCCATTTTTTGGTCAGCCAGGGGATGAAATGAACTAAGGCAACATGATCATTCATCTAATTGTCCACTGCTAAAAGATTTTAAAATATGACGCGACCCCCCCCACAGAGCGTGCTGAGGCCCCCTTGTGGGCCGGGACCCCCTTATTGGGAACCGCTGAACTACACCATAACTAAGTGGACATTTTCCACCATTTTGTGCTTTAGCTCCAGATGACCTCAACCCAGACTCCACATGGCACGTCTGAAACACAGTTTAATGCATTTTCACCATCTTATTATTGTTGTTAAAAGGTGAATCCACTGAAATATCACAGTAACAGAGTCGACACGTTATTAAGCAACTATTGGTGTATCCTAAACATTTTACAAATATGGCCACACTGGAAATACACAGTACAGTATCATATGGTTATGATAACATAAAATCGTTGCCTTCAGTGATTTTCTGAAGATAAATACCAAAAAATAAAGCAACTGGACTAACTTCAGCAGTCGCCGTCATCAATGTTATATGAAGTAAGAGATCGCGACAACATATGATGATGTGTTGTAGTGCTGTCCAATTCCTTTAATGTAAATTTAAAGCCCTTCCCCTTCACACTCTGTTTCAAGGGACAAGAGGAAGGGGTAAACAAAATACAATCGGGATTGGGCCTAAGTGTATGTGTTGTCCTCAAAGTCTTGGATGGTTGGCATTATCAGTTCGTCACATAACAATGGATTGTCATCACCAGTGCACTGACCTTTAAACTTGCAGACCTTGAAAAACCAGGAAAATCCCAGTCATTCTGATCACAGAGGGTTCCTGGACTCTCAGTGCTTTGTTTCGCCTCATAA
>LR812519.1:1397233-1472233 GCA_903798195.1 Danio kyathit
AGAGATGAAGGAATAAGGCAGTTCTGAAGGCAAAAGGGGTCCAACCCGGTACTAGTAAGGTGTACCTAATAAAGTGGCCGGTGAGTGTATTTACGACTATCTCATGTTTTGTATCTCATAGTCTTTAATCTCCTTTAAAACTTTTTACGTTTTTCAAAGTACACTACTTTAATAAAGTACGAGTAATAGTAGCCCTTCTAAAAGTACTTAAGAACAGTGATAAAAATTACAAAAATGCCATTGTTTTCAATGGAGAAATGGATGTTAATTACTGCATTATTAACATGAACTCATTATGAATAATACTTGTAGAGCATTTATTAATCATAGTTCAACACTTACTAATGCATTATTAGCATCCAAACGCATGCCTGTTATCATTAGTCAACAAACTAATGATTAACAACTGTGTTTTCATCAACTAACATCAACAAATACTGTAATAAATGTGTTGCTCATTGTTTGTTCATGTTAGTAAACTAATTAACTAATGCATTAACTAATACAACCTTATTGTAAAGTGTGACTCATTTTCAGAATCCCCCTGCAATCGAGGAGCAATGACGTAAACATAGAGCGTAGATGTGTGTGAGGAGTGTTATGTAAGCATTCCTCGTGGGATGATGGATGGCTGACGAAGGGTTTTGGACGTAAGAATGTTCAGTGGTAGGCCAATGACCTGTCTTTGTAAATCACGGAGCTGCAGAGTCGGAACTCCATCTGGAAATTAAACCTGAGAACAAATGAGGGAACAGAACAGTAGGGTTCATGATAGCACACAATCCTGCAGTGTTTGGATGAAGACGTCTGACAGCTGATGCTCAATGCTCTTTATTTCCAGAGATGTCGAGTGTGTTTGTCGTCATTTGGCTTTAAAGATAAGCAACAGAAGGCCTGAGGCAGAAGCCAAAGGCCTCATTTCTGCAGTTTCCCCATAAAAGCCTGAGAGCGGCAGATAAGCCTGACTATATACAGTATATATATATATATAGGTTGGATAATGAAACTGAAAGGCCTGGTTTTAGAGCACAATAATTCATTAGTATGGTGTCGTGCCTCTTTTTGCGGCCAATGCAGCATTGGGATAGGACAGATACAGTCTTGGGAATGACCAACTCAAGTCCTGCACAGCGGGCAGAAGGATTTTGAGTCGTTCTTCTTCAGAATAGTGTTCAGGTCACTACTGATGCTGCTGGAGGAAAACCTTTCCTGGCTCGCTCCTCCAAAACACCCCAAAGTGCTCAATAATATTTAGATCTGGGTACTGTGCAGGCCATGGGAGATGTTCAACTTCACTTTCATGTTCATCAAACCACTCTGTTGCCAGTCTTGCTGTGTGTATTGGTGCATTATCGTCCTGATACACGCCACCGCCTTCAGGACACAATGTTTGACCCATTGATCCTCCAGAATGAGTAGTCCTTAGCAGTGACCCAGCGCCCATCTAGCACAAGTATTAAGCCTATAGGGAATGCCATGATATTGAATCCAAACCATCACTAATCCCCCCAAGCTTCACTCTGGGCATTAGCAGTCTGGGTGGGACGCTTCTTTGGGGCTTCTCCACACCGTAACTCTCCCGGATGTGGGACAGACAGTGAAGGTGGACTCGTAAGAGAACAATACATGATTCACATTGTCCACAGCCCAAGAATGAAATGCAATTTTGATTATGCATTTACAAAATCATTTCATGAGTTACTACGTACATGCTTAAAACAAGAAACAAAAATACAGAATAACCACAAACTACATTGTGTTGCAAATTAGTGCATTAGATTATTTGTATTTAATTAAAAGCATCTCGAATGCTGTTCTAAAGTGAATATGGTGAAATCAGAAGAGTTCAGATGCAAAAGAAGAAACAGATCAAACCCAAATGTGCAGTTTCTGCCAAATTATGAGCCACATTTCTTGTGCTGTATACTGTACTGTACCGTAGTCCACTTCCCTCCGTTCAGATGTGTGTTGATAATGACAGAGGCGAGCTCTGCCATAACCATAATTACACACACATTCACACTGCAGTGTGTTCTGGAAGCGGAGAGCAATGATGTGGACAGATAATCACATCCGCTGCAAACCTTCATCACTATCTTTAAGACCAGTCTCCTGTGTGTGTGTGTGTGTGTGTGTGTGTGTGTGTGTGTGTGTGTGTGTGTGTGTGTGTGTGTGTGTGTGTGTGTGTGTGTGTGTGTGTGTGTGTGTGTGTGTGTGTGTGTGTGTGTGTTGCTTATGTTCATACATGTGTGTATGTGTGTGAATGTACTGTATAGTGTGTTAAAGATTTTCTATATGGTCATCTCACATAAAACTGATGGAAATCAGAGTTAATTTAAGAAAAATAACAATATTTACTATATTATGCTGAAGGAAAAGTGTCATAAAAATATCAAAACCGCTTATTTTAATATAACTTCCCCAAATTGTAACTAGATGTTTGAAATTCAGAGTAATCCTGCAGAGCTTGCTTTTGTATTTATTTATTTATTTATTTATTTATTTATTTATTTATTTATTTATTTATTTGCATGCTTTATTTTGTTATTTGCATGCAGTTATTTATTGTCTACATGCATTTATTTATTTATTTATTTAGATGCAATTATTTTTTTATTTGCATGCAATTATTTATTTTTTACATGCATTTGTTTATTTATTTATTTACATTTATTTTTTATTTCCATGCAATTATTTATTTGCATATATACATATATTTTTTTTTATTTCCATGCAATTGTTTATTTACTTAAGTACATTTATTTTATTGTTTTATTCATTTTTACATGCATTTATTTATTTATTTATTTACATACAATTTATTTATTTACATGCTTTTATTTATTTATTTATTTATTAATTTATTTACCTACAATTTATTTTTATTGTTTTATTTATTTTTACATGCATTTGTTTATTTATTTGCATTTATTTATTTATTACCATACAATTGTTTATTTTTTTACATACATTTATTTTTTATTGTTTTATTTGTTTTTAAATGCATTTGTTTATTTGCATGCACTTATTTACATTTATTTATTTATTTATTTATTTACATGCTAATATTTTATTTATTTGCATACATTTATTTTTTATTGTTTTATTTATTTTTACATGCATTTATTTATTTATTTATTTATTTAATTGCATGCATTTATTTATTTACATACCTTTTATTTATTTATTTATTTACAAACAATTTATTTTTATTGTTTTATTTATTTTTACATGTATTTATTAATTTACATGCAATTATTTATTAACATGCATTTATGTATTTATATACATGCATTTGTTTATTTATTTAAATGCAAAATAATTTATTTAAATTAATTTAAATTAATTTATTTAAGAATGTATTAATGCATTTAATTATCCCTTAAAAAATGTGTGCAGAGTTTCTTGTTGATCTGTTTATTTCAGAAGCCTAGTGTGTGGAGGCTCACAAAAACGGCAGAACGAAAGGCATGGTGAGACTGTGATTTTTTTTTCTCTGTCGTCCTGCAACCCGACTCCTCTGCCTGCGCTGGTGTGAAAACAGTAAAGGAGCAGATCTGGGCTTGACGTCATCAGGATTTTCCCTGGAGGTTTGAGGGTCTTTATTCTGTGTATCTGCTGCGTCAGAGCAGAGTTTCAGCACTGCAGACACTCCGGCTGTAACTTTATCTGACGGTAAACCCTGACCAGCTCCTGTCTGTTCGTATAATGACCACAGACTCTCTGATTTACTATGGTCAAACAGGCCAATGCACAGACCAAACATTCACACCACAAAAACAGCTCACTCACAGGATTTATGACACAAAACTATTCGAGATCAAAACTGAGAATGCAGAGACTTTCTAGATCAGATGCTGTCAGATGGAGGGTCGTGACCTCTCAAAGAGTTTCAAAGAGTCGGTTTGTTTATTTATTAGTGCTAATTAACCCTTGTGTGCTGTTGGGTTGGTGTTTTCATCCACTCTGGGCTGTTTTGAGGCTTAATTTGGCCACAACTTCCTCTGTGTTTCAGCAAATGGTATTTTGGGAAAATGCTTTGGAGTTTTTCAAAAACTGAACAATACACTCTTGGCAAATTGGCTCCCCTTTGGTTATGTTGGTGCTGTTTTTCCCCCATTGACTTCACTATAAGAACATTTATTGATTGCAAAGCCATGACAGCATATAATCATGCATTCTTGGTTGTTGCTAGTTTTCCCTGTTGGAAAGAGGTCAAATTTTACTGTTGATCATCAGTGCAAAAAACTTATAATTTTATGTGGAGTATACTCTTATACACATACTATTGCTGTTTTACTCCATAGCCGGCAGTTAGCTCTCTGCAACTCTTACATGGTCACCCACTGAAGCTGGGAGACCACATGGGAAAGCTAGGTTGCTGGCGGAAGTGGTGTTAGTGAGACCAGCAGGGGGCGCCCAACCTGTGGTTTGTGTGCCCCAGTATAGTGAAGGGGACTCTATACTGCTCTGTGAGCGCCGTCTTTCAGATGAGACATTAAACCGAGGTCCCGACTCTCTGTGGTTGTTACAAATCCCAGGATGTCCTTCGTGAAAAAGTAGGGGTTTAACCCCGGCATCCTAGCCAAATTTGCCCACTGGCCTCTGTCCATCATGGCCTCCTAACCATCCCCATATGATAACTGGCTTCATCACTCTGTCTCCTCTTCACCAATCAGCTGGTGTGTGGTGTGGTGCAATATGGCTGCCGTCGTGTCATCCAGGTGGATGCTGCACACTGGTGGTGGATGAGGAGATTCCCCCCAAAAATGTGTGTAAAGCGCTTTGAGTGTCCAGAAAAAGCGCTATATAAATGTAAGGAATTATTATTATTATTAACTCCATATAAAACATATAAAAGTCAGAAATTTTTTTTTTTTTGCACAGGCCCATCTAAAAGATTATGCTGCAAACTGATGTTTTTTTTATTTTATGTTAATTTTATTTTATTATTTCTGTTTTGTTATTATTTATTTCATTCATTCATTTTCTTTTTACTGTAGCTTAGTCCCTTTATTAATCTGGGGTCACCACAGGGGAATGAACCACCAACTTATTCAGCATATGTTTTACACATTTGATGCCCTTCCAGCTGCAACCCATCACTGGGGAAATTATTTATTTTATTTATTTATTTTTCCATTTCATTTATTTAATATTTTATTGTTATTTAGCTTTTTATTATTTTATTTATTTACTATGAAATTTTTCATTATTATTTTACTTATTTTATTTTTGGGTGAACTATTCCTTTAACCAGATTGGATTTGTTTGGTTTTGTCAACCTGGGGTGCGTTTCCGGAAACCATCATTAGCCAACTAAGGTCGTAAGTTCCGTCATTACAAACATAGTTTGTTGATTTGGCGTTTCCCAAATACGTCGTTCCAACGAGCATTCGCAAACTGCGTCGCAAATTTGTACAGTTGCAACTACACATCTGAACCTGTAGTTAGAAACATATTCTATTCTATATTCTAAATTCTATTCTATTCTATATTTGAATCTGTTCTATTCACATTTATCCCTCCTATGCCCTATTCCTTTAGAACATTCTAACATTTAAACTTGGAATGGTTTTTAAATAAGCATTAAGGTCATTTCTCTACGGTGTAATTTGCTTTCAAAGTATTTTTACAGTTCAGTTTTAGCAATCTTCATATTGACAATTGCTGTCCCTTCGTAGTGTACTTTTCGAAATTTATGTTACAATATACCATGTTCTCCTAAGCTTGTGAAAACAAATATTCATTCATTCATTCATTCATTTTCTTTTTGGCTTAATCTCTTTATTAATCAGGGGTCGCCACAGCGGAATGAACCACCAACTTATCCAGCATATGTTTTACACAGCGGATGCCCTTTCAGCTGCAACCCAGTACTGGGAAACACGGGGAGAACATGCAAACTCCACAAAGAAAATATCACCTTAGAATTATAAGGTTCTATCTGATATTTTTGTCAAAATTGAGTTATTGACATATTCTTGTTAAATGACAACTTATTTACATTATGGGATGTTTTTTTGTTGTTTAAAGTTGTTTAAATTTTCATTTAAAGCACAAATGTTATGCACATATTGTTTGCTATGGAATGCAAAAACTTTGAAGCTCAATATCTCAAAATCATTCAGAACGCAGATAGAACCTTATAATTCCAAGATGACGAAATGCCAACTGACCCAGCCGGGGCTCGAACCAGCGACCTTCTTGCTGTGAGGTGATCGTGCTACCCCCTGAGCCACCGTGACGCCCCGAAAAAATAAAATAATAATAATTAAAAAATAATAATTTATATATATATATATATATACGGTAATGGTTTTAATTTATAGTTATTTTATGGGTATTTATTAAAAAATTTATCTGTACTGAATATGACATGAGCCTGTTGGTTAGAAGATTTCTGTAGTGGCTTGAATGTGTCAAACTGTAAAAGTACAGTAGACTTTATAAATAAATAAATAAATAAAATAAATAAACAAGATCCTACGTATTAATAATAACAATAAAAATAATAGTAGTAAAGTAGGAAAAGCAGTATTTTTCTTCATTTCTTAATAAATAGCCTACTGTAAATTATAACCATTCATTCATTCATTCATTTTCTTTTTGGCTTAGTCCCTTTATTAATCCGGGGTCACCACAGTGGAATGAATCGCCAACTTATCCAGCATATGTTTTTATGCAGTTTTTTTCCAGCTGCAACCCATCACTGGGAAACACCCATACACACTCATTTACACACGTACACTACGGTCAATTTTAGCATACCCAATTCACCTGTACCACCTGAGAGGCTCGAACCAGCGACCTTCTTGCTGTGAGGTGAACGTGCTACCCACTGCGTCGCCCTAAATTACAACCATTAATTATTTATATGATTTATATATGAGATTAAAATATGTGTTAGCTAAGTGGTTTTATGTTTTAGAATAGACTATGGAATATGCTCAATAATATTAGTAAAGGAAACATATAATGGTCCTATATGTGCCAAACATATATTTCAATTAATATGGAAAGCTAGTGCATATTTTTACCAAAACTAATATTGGCTTTTTTAAATGTGTGTGCGTGTTAAACAATATAATTTGCACAAATAAAGTATGGAGTTCTTCTCTATAGAAGTTGTAACTCCGCCCCTTTTAGAGCGTCATTATGGACGTTTTACATTATAACTAACGTGGTTCAAATGACGAATCTGCGACAGAGAAACTTCAGTTTTGGGAAACACTCGTCACTACATCTTTTCCCAAATGATGCATCGTACTATGATAGTTCAGCAGCGAGTTATGTCCTTGTTTGGGAAACGCACCCCTGAATGTTCCTCTGCAGTTAAATGAACTAAACTGGTTTTGTGCATCAGCTCTCAGAACCTCTTCCTGCTGAAGAAAACACTAATAAACATCTGATCGTCAGTCCTGCAGGTGTCCGTCCAGCGGAGGCTTTTAAAAGAGAAAAGAGCTGCAGATCCACAGGTGTTCAGAGAAACGCTCACCTGTAATCAGGGCTCGTCCAGCTGTTTCTGCAGGTGAGAGCGGCTCCTTCATCATAATCATCACTTGCGCACATTCACACAAAAACACACACAAACACAGACTGAACGGACAACTCTGAGCTGGAGCATTCATTTCTCACTCGGAAAAGCCTTCGAAATACTGTATACATTGCAAAAATGCATCTCTTATTTAGAGTTTCTGTCGTGTTTCTAGTCCAAATATCTAAAAATTCCTAAATCAAGAAGCATTTTCTGGTCGAGCAGAACATATTGTGTTGTTTTCAGAAATAATGAGTTAAAATGAAGTGAGTTTTGCCTTAAAACAAGCTAAATAATCTGACAATGGGGGAAGTAAAATAATTTTTCAAAAGGGAAAACAAGATTATTTTACTTATAGCCAGATTATGATTGGCTATAGATTATGATTGTTTTCACTTAATTTGGCTATTGTTCATTAAAACAAGACAATATTTTGTACTTGTCTAGAAAATGCTTCTTGATTTAAGAAGTTTTAGATAAAAGACAATGGAGATGGAGACAAAAAACTCAAAGTAAGAAAAGCATTTAATGCAGTGTACTGTACACCTCAACGCCTCAGATTTATTATTTCAAACAGCTGCTAGTTTGCAGGTCTTGAAATTCTGTTGTTTTCTCAGAATATCTGAAAAACTTGCATTTATAGTAAGAAGTAAATCTGCATATTTATTCTACGATTGAAAACAAACTTCCACAGTGTCATTTTATGTCAAAGAAAACGTCTTAATCTTCCAAAAGCTGATATAAAAACTATAACATCTATAAATGATCATTCCATGCTCTCTACACACAACCAAAATGTTTTATTTCTGACATTATTTGCTTTGTTTCTAGTCCAATTATTTAAAAATGCCTAAATAAAGAAGCATTTTCTAGACAAGTGAAACACACTGTCTTGTTTTAAGCAATAATATGCCATAATTAAGTGAGTTTTTCCTTAAAATAAGCAAATAATCTGCCAATACGCTTATTTCACGCGGCTGCCATTTTAACACAGGAAAGCGAGGCTGCGGTGGGAAGAAACCAAGAAGTATAGGATCAGCACTGTAAACATTGCAATGACATACTGTGGACCTCCAGCTGTTGTTGAGATTTCAAAGTGCAGAAACGGTGTAAACAAAAACATACTCTGGATAAGTTGGCGATTCATTCTGCTGTGGCAACCCCTGATAAATTAAGGACTAAACCGAAGGAAAATGAATGAATGAATAATATAAAACACTTAATATTTAACAGACCCCATCCCTGCACATCATGAGACAGAAATCCTAAAAATCCTGTCATGGCCCAAACGGATGATTAGGATAATGTGGTCCAGGTTGTTTTTAATGAAGAGAATGCAAAAGCAGACATTCCTGAAGGGTTGGGGTTGGGGTTAAGTGCGGAGTCAAAGGTCAAGGTCAAAGGTTAAGGCAGGTTCAGGACTGACGTCAGAGCTGCAGTCGTCTGATGGAGGAATGAAATCAAATCTGTCCTGATGTTCACTTTCCCAGAAATGATGCTGAAGAGAGCGACGACCGCGCATGGATAATGTCAATGTCGAGATATCAGCGCATTTGCTCCAGATAAGCAGATTGACACTCTATCACACTCACTGTCTGGAATACTTGATTCTGATTGGTCAGTCGTGACATTCAGAAGGATGTTATTCCCAGATAACAACCGCTAAATAACACAGAGTTATACAGGAACTGAGAATCACCTTTCCATTAATTTTCCAGTATTATTTCATTCATTCATTCATTCATTTTCTTTTCGACTTAGTCCCTTTATTTATCAGTGGTCACCACAGCAGAATGAACTGCCAACTACTCCAGCATATGTTTTACACAGCGGATGCCCTTCCAGGTGCAACCCAGTACTGGGAAACACCCATACACACTCACACACACACACACACACACACACACACACAATCACCCTTATACACTATGGCCAATTTAGTTAATCAATTCCCCTATGGCCCATGTGTTTGGACTGTGGGGGACACAGCCAGGGCTCGAATCAGCGACCTTCTTGCTGTGAGGCGATTGTGCTACCCACTGCGCCGCTGTGACGCCCTATATTATATTATATTATATTATATTATATTATATTATATTATAATATTTTATAATATTTTATATTATTTTATATTATATTATATTCATTCATTCATTTTCTTGTCGGCTTTGTCCCTTGCGGGGTCGCCACAGTGGAATGAACCACCAACTTATCCAGCACGATTTTACGCAGCGGATGCCCTTCCAGCCGCAACCCATCTCTGGGAATTTCCACACACTCACACTCATACTCATACACTACGGACAATTTAGCCTACCCAATTCACCTGTACCGCATGTCTTTGGACTGTGGGGGAAACCGGAGCACCCGGAGGAAACCCACGCGAACGCAGGGAGAACATGCAAACTCCACACAGAAACGCCAACTGACCCAGCCCAGCCGAGGTTCGAACCTGCGACCCAGCGACGTTCTTGCTGTGAGGCAACAGCACTACCTACTGCGCCACTGCGTTGCCCATTATATATTATTATATTATATTATATTATTTTATATTATATTATATTATATTATATTATATTATATTATATTATATTATATTATTTTATATTATATTATTTTATATTATATTATATTATATTATATTATATTATATTATATTATATTATATTATATTATAATATATTATATTATTTTATATTATATCATATTATTTTATATTATATTATATTATATTATATTATATTATAATATATTATATTATATTATATTATATTATATTATATTATATTATATTATATTATATTATATTATAATATATTATATTATTTTATATTATATCATATTATTTTATATTATATTATATTATATTATATTATTTTATATTATATTATATTATATTATATTATATTATATTATATTATATTATATTATATTATATTATATTATATTATAATATATTATATTATACTATATTATATTATATTATTTTATATTATATTATATTATATTATATTATATTATATTATATTATATTATATTATTTTATATTATATTATATTATATTATATTATATTATATTATATTATATTATATTATATTATTTTATATTATATTATATTATATTATATTATATTATAATATATTATTTTATATTATATCATATTATATTATTTTATATTATATTATATTATATTATGTTATTTTATATTATATTATATTATATTATTATATTACATTATATTATATTATATTATTTTATATTATATTATATTATATTATAATATATTATATTATTTTATATTATATTATATTATTTTATATTATATTATTTTATATTATATTTTATTATATTATATTATTTTATATTATATTATATTATATTATATTATTTTACATTATATTATATTATATTATATTATATTATATTATATTATATTATTTTATATTATATTATATTATATTATATTATTTTACATTATATTATATTATATTATATTATATTATTTTATATTATATTATATTATATTATTTTACATTATATTATATTATATTATATTATATTATTTTATATTATATTATATTATATTATAATATATTATATTATATTATATTATATTACATTATATTATATTATATTATATTATATTATATTATATTATATTATATTATAATTTTTTATATTATATTATATTATATTATAATATATTATATTATTTTATATTATATTATATTATATTATTTTATATTATATTATTTTATATTATATTTTATTATTTTATATTATATTATATTATATTATATTATATTATATTATATTATATTATATTATATTATATTACATTATATTATATTATATTATATTATATTATATTATATTATATTATATTATTTTATATTATATTATATTATATTATATTATAATATATTATATTATTTTTATTGTATTATATTATTTTATATTATTTTATGTTATATTATTACATATTATATTATATTATATTATTTTATATTATATTATATTATTTTATATTATATTATATTATATTATATTATATTATATTATATTATATTATATTATATTATTTTATATTATATTATTTTATATTATATTATATTATATTATATTATTTTATATTATATTATTTATATTATATTATATTATATTATATTATATTATATAATTTTTATATTATATTATATTATATTATATTATATTATTTTATATTATATTATTTATATTATATTATATTATATTATATTATATTATATTATATTATATAATTTTTATATTATATTATATTATTTTATATTATATTATATTATATTATATTATATTATATTATATTATTTTATATTATATTATATTATATTATATTATTTTATATTATATTATATTTGATTATATTATTTTATTTTATTTTATATTATATTATATTATATTATATTATATAATTTTTATATTATATTATATTATATTATATTATATTATAATATTTTATATTATATTATATTATATTATATTATATTATATTATATTATATTATATTATATAATTTTTATATTATATTATATTATATTATATTATATTATTTTATTTTATATTATATTATATTATATTATATTATATTATATTATATAATTTTTATATTATATTATATTATATTATATTATATTATATTATAATATTTTATATTATATTATATTATATTATATTATATAATTTTTATATTATATTATATTATATTATATTATATTATTTTATATTATATTATATTATATTATATTATATTATATTATATTATATTATATTATATTATATTATATTATTTTATAGGGCAACGCAGTGGCGCAGTAGGTAGTGCTGTTGCCTCACAGCAAGAACGTCGCTGGGTCGCAGGTTCGAACCTCGGCTGGGCTGGGTCAGTTGGCGTTTCTGTGTGGAGTTTGCATGTTCTCCCTGCGTTTGCGTGGGTTTCCTCCGGGTGCTCCGGTTTCCCCCACAGTCCAAAGACATGCAGTACAGGTGAATTGGGTAAGCTAAATTGTCCATAATGTATGAGTGTGAATGTGTGTGTGGAAGTTCCCAGAGATGGGTTGCGGCTGGAAGGGCATCCGCTGCGTAAAATCGTGCTGGATAAGTTAGCGGTTCATTCCGCTGTGGCGACCCCGCAAGGGACAAAGCCGACAAGAAAATGAATGAATGAATGAGGATTATTTTATATTATGTTATTTTATATTATATTATATTTTGCTTATTTATGTTATTATATTTCATTTTATTACATTTTATTTTTCAAACACATATTCTAAATTGTATATATTATATTATTTTAATATTACTTTAATAAACATATTTTATGTTAAATAATTACATTATAATCTCTTTTTTTATTATTTTTGCTTTATTATGTATTTATACATTTATATAGTCATATAATTTTTTTCACACAAATATGCATTCTGTAGCTACATTACTATTTTATTTATTTATTTATTTATTTATTTATTTATTTATTCATTTATTTATTATTACCATGCATGTATTTTCTTCAAAATTATAGCTTTTCTTTTAACATATATATCATGTTGCAATAAAGAAAAGATTTTATTGGTGTTTATTATAAAACAGTTTTAATGTTTAATTAGTGATGTACAATGCAGATTTCAGTAAAAGTCTAACATGAGTCTCTAGCAGTGAAGTGTTCTTTTTTTTCCACTGGAGCGGCGCTTCATTGGTCTTGTTCATTAGCGAATAAAGGCTGATCTGAGAGCAGCTCTCATTACCCTTCACACACTGTGTTTCTCTGATTAAAAATGACACAACAAACTGATCAAAGCAGTCAGTGATGTAATGGCTGATCTGAGGTCATGAGAGAAACGAGGACGCTCAGATCCAGATTAAACGCTTTTTAAAGACGCTAACAACAGCTACAATGTCCCAGTCATCTATTAAACACGCCGCCAACACACTCACTCATGCTAACAACATTCAAATATGCTACCGACTTGATAATCTCTTGTTGATTTTAATGGTCATCAATGTGTTAACCATGCTATGAACATGCTAATTTGTGCTATATGAAGGTAAAACATGCTAACAATATTTTACGAAAGAGTACATGTTAATCATGTGTTAGAAAAAATGTTAGAAATCAGAATCAGAATCAGTTTTATTGCCAAGTGTGCTTTACACACACAAGGAATTTGTTTTGGCAACAGAAGCTTCCAGTGTACATAAAGTGACAAGTGACAACACAAAATTAAATATGAGAAAAAGGCGATAAACATTAAACATTAAACAGAGATGCAGTAAGTAAAAAATATCTGGATGTTGAATTGTATGTACAGATATGTTGTAAATATACAGGTTATAGGGTGCTGTGTACCAATGCGAATGGAGAAAGTATTGCATTGTATATTGTTATAAGGTGCTGTGTACAAGTGCGTATGAGAAAGTATTGCACGTTTATTGCACAGTAGGGGAATATTTAACTGTTCATGAGGTAGATGGCCTGAGGAAAGAAACTTTTCCTGTGTCTGGCTGTTTTTGTGCTTGGTGCTCTGTAGCGCCGACCAGACGGTAATAGTTTGAACAGGTAGTGTGCTGGGTGCGAGGCGTCCAGAGTGATTTTGCGTGGCCTTTTACTCACTCTGGAACAGTACAGTTCTTGAAGTGTAGGAAGGGGAGTGCCAGTGATTGGTTCAGCAGTCCGGACTATTCGCTGTAGTCTACGGAGGTCAGTTTTGGCAGCTGAGCTGAACCAGACGGTGATTGAAGTGCAGAGGATGGATTGGATGACAGCTGAGTAGAACTGTACGAGCAGCTCCTGTGGCAGGTTGAACTTCCTCAGCTGACGAAGGAAGTACACTCTCTGCTGGTCTCAGTAGTGGCTGTAGTGTCATCCGCAAACTTCAAGAGCTTAATGGAGGGGTCTTTTGCGGTGCAGTTGTTGGTGTACAGGGAGAAGAGCAGCGGGGAGAGAACACATCCCTGGGGGGCACCAGTGCTGATGGTGCGGCTGTCGGATGTGATCTTGCCCATTCTGACAAGCTGTTGTCTATCAGTCCGAAAGCTGGTGATCCATTGACAGACAGAGCTGGGGACAGACAGACAGACAGTCCAGATGTTGTAGGGTATAATGCAGTCCCATGTTGACTGCATCATCCACAGACCTGTTTGCTCTGTAGGCAAACTGCAGGGGGTCCAGCAAAGGTCCAGTGATGTCCTTCAGATAAGCTTGCACCAGTCTTTCCAATGACTTCATGGCCACAGATGTTAGGGCAACAGGTCTGTAGTCATTGAGTCCTGTGATCTTTGAAATTAGCTAGCAGCATGCTAATTGATGCTCTCAATGTGCTAGCCAAGTTTGTAATTTGTTAAATGCTAGAAATAGGATAGCAACATGCTAATTCATGCTTGACATGTGTTAGCCAAGTTTGTCATATGATAAATGTTAGAAACAGGTTAGTAAACATGCTAAGTCATGCAAGCAAACTGCTAGTAACATACTAATTGATGGTCGCAATGTGCTAGGTTGTTGCCCTGAATTAGCATGTTGCTAACCTGTTTTTAACATTTTACAAACTTGGCTAGCACATTGCGAGCATCAGTTAGTATGTTGCTAACCTGTTTTTAACATTTAATATTTTACAAACTTGGCTAGCACATTGTGAACATTAATTAGCATGTTGCTACCCTGTTTTTAACATTTTACAAACTTGGCTAGCACATTGCGAGCATGAATTGGCTGTTCCTAGCAGTTTGCTTGTATGAATTAGCATGTTGCTAACCTGTTTCTAACATTTTACAAACTTGGCTAATACATTGTGAGCATCAATTAGCATGCTGCTAACCCGTTTCTAACATTTATCATATAACAAACTTGGCTAACACATGTCGAGCATGAATTAGCATGTTGGTTGTCCAAACACAAATCGATTGTGTGGAACCCAGCATTTTTTACAGCAATGTTTGAAACATCGTAAATTGTGTTAGCATACTTAGTTCTAAAGTGCTAACAACATATTAAACATGCTAAAACATGCTATATTTATGCTAAAAATGGTAGAAGTGTGATAGCAGCATGCAGTTTGATGAGAGCTCTGAATCGCTGGCTCAAAACAAATGTGAGTCTCTCCACAGAGCGGTGTTTCAGAAGAGCGTCCCTGCATTCGCTGCACAGCGAGATCAGAGGATTTCCAATTAGCGCAGCAGAACTCTGGATCTGAACACTGGATTGGTTCCATCTGGACCCTCAATCCTGCTCATAAATTCATGTCTTCAGAAACAGTTTTTACAAACTCAAAAGATGATCGGTCTTTGCTCTGCAAATAAAGCATTCTCCTTCAGGAGAGGAGTCAACGTTTGAAGAAGATCAAAAGTGCTTTTTATTACTGTCCTAAAACTGGACAATTATTTAACTGTTGCTGTTTTTTTTTTTTATTAATGTCAGGGTAACAATAACAACATCATACAAATTTGTTAAGTAGAGTGTACATGAGTTTTACAGAGAAGTAAAGCATCCAATAAGCACATACAAGAGAAAAAAAAAATACAATCATGTTAAGAAAATTAAAAAAGGAAAATAAGTTAACAGTTCTAATAGCTTTAAGATTTTTAGAGTAAGCAATAGTTCTGATGTACTGTTGAAGTTCCTTTTCAAAAACAATAAAACAAGGTATACGCTGAGGGAATTTACAGCGGTGTATATGGAATTTTGCAAGGATTAAAAGGATATTAATAATGAAATATCCCACATAGCAAAATATCTCTGGCCCAGATCTGGCCCACACAATCAGCTCTTGCTTGGCCCACATGCCGCAGTGAATTACGGTACATGATTGGACCAAGTCTGGCTTTCATACAAGGGCCAAACATGGACCATATCTGGCCCAGGTCTCAGCCAACATAACCCATAATGGAGCCTGAACTGGGCCAGATATGCTGGTGTGTGACGACTGCAATGAATTTGATAAACCCATGAAGCATTTCGCTTTATAGCCGAGCTTTTTTTCGAAGTGACCTTATTGGTAGAATTTTTTCTTTACTCCAAAATTATTTAAATGTATTTTAAATGTGGATCAAGATAGGCTAAACTTACGTGGCCCACATATAAATTTTTAACATCTGGGCCAAATACTACATTTGATACCTGGCCCAAGTCTTGTGTGCCACCTTAAAGACGGTGCCACCTCTGCCAAACCCGGGCCATCTTTGGCCCACATGTTGCATGCCAGTGCCAGACAAATGCCTGCTGTGCCATTTTTGTGCCAAGTCTGGGCCAGAATTCTTTGCTACCTGGGATTCCTTACTTTTATCATCGGGAGTATTGAAAAAACCCAACAGGATATCCTTAAAAGATAACAAGAATCCCGGTAGTATTTTGCGATGAATAACCAAAGAAAGTTAAATCCAAAAGCATTGTGCATGAGGGCAATTCCAAAAAATATGATCAGCAGTTTTTTTTACTGTTGCTGTTTTGGGACAATTTTGAAAAACATTTTTGATTTACTTTAAATGTTGCCTACTGTATATATACAGTTGAACGCAGAAGTTTCCATACACTGTATAAAAAGGCACATCACCATTTAAAATGAAGTCAGCGGTTAATGTGACTAAACTTTTCCTCTTTTAGGTAAGTTAGGATGATCACATTTGTCTCTGTTCTGCTTAATAGCAGAATAATGAGAGAGAGATTGTTGGAGAAATTGTTATAACTTTTCTTGAAAGTCAAGTTTACTTACAATAAGATTATTCTGCCTCTGAAAAAGCTCAGATGATGATGTCAAGGTTTTGGAAGTTTCTGATTGGCTAATTGACAACATTTGAGTTAATTGGAGGCACAACTGTAGAATAGTATTTAAGGAAAACCTCAAACACACTGCTTCCTTGTGTGACAACATGGGAAAATCAACAAGCCAGAATCAACAGAAAAGCCAGATTACAATTTGCTAAATTACACTGGGAAAAAGACTAATGTTTGGAGACATGTCCTGTGGTCTGATGGAGCTAAGATTGAACTGTTTGGCCATAATGACCAGTGTTACATTTGGAGGACAAAGGGGAAAGCTTACAAGCCTAGGAACACCATCCCAACTGTGAAGTATGGGGGCGGCAGCAACATGTTGTGGGGCTGTTTTGCTGCAGGAGGGACTGGTCCACTTCACAGCATAGATGGCATCATGAAGAAAGAACATTATGTAGAAATACTGAAGCAACATCTCAAGACATCAGCCAGGAAATTAAAACTTGGCCACAAATGGGTCTTCCAAACAGACCATGACCCTAAGCATACCGCCAAATTAGTTAAGATGTGCTTTAGGGACAACAGAGTGAATGTTTTGGAGTGGCCATCACAAAGCCCTGAGCTCAATCCTATAGAAAATTTGTGGGCAGAGTTGAAAAAGCTTGTGCGAGCAAGACAGCCTACAAATCTGACTCAGTTACACCAATTCTGTCAGGAGGAATGAGCCAAAATTCCTGCAAACTATTGTGAGAAGCTTGTGGAAGGAGCACAAGCATCTGACCAAAGTTAAACAGTTTAAAAGCAAAGCTAAAAAATACCAAGGAAATGTGTGTAAACTTTTGACTGTCTAGAAATTAATAATAAATTCTCAAAAAAAATCCTCTCATTATTCTGGCCTTTAGCAAAGGTAAACGATTTAGGTAATCCTAACAGACCTAAAATAGTAAACGTTTAGTCTGATTTACCATCAGACATTTTAAAAAAAATGGTTATGTTTGTTTAGTGTATGTAAACTTCTGGTTTCAACTGTATATATATATATATATACGGCTAGAAGGGCATCCGCCACGTAAAACATATGCTGATAAGTTGGCGGTTCATTCCACTGTGTCGACCCCTGATAAATAAAGGGACTAAGCCAAAAAGAAAATGAATGAATGAATTTTATTATCAAAAAATAGGTGTCAACTTTGTGGTGGTGGAATCATTACATTATATTCATTCATTCATTTTATATTCAGCTCAGTCCCTTTATTAAACAGGGGTCGCCACAGCGGAATGAATTGCCAACTTATCCAGCACATGTTTTACGCAGCGGATGCACTTCCAGCTGCAACCCATCACTGGGAAAACATTATATTATATTGTATTATATTATTTACTATAAATAATGTTTTCTGATACTGAAATTACACTGACAATAACATTAATAAGGACACTTTTAGATAGTCTTTTTATTGTTATGCAGTATTTGCCTAATGTTTTATATTCTTAATATATTTTATTGTGTGCAATGTCAAATAAAGAAGCATCCATAGTGTTGTTGCACACGAATGAGTGAATTTTCCATGGCTGTGCACTGATCATTTATTCAATATTATCTTGAATTTATGTGCACATAGTATGTAATGGATACAATTCTATAAAAGCAAAAAAAAAAGCATGCTACCTTTAAATAAAATGATTTTAGTTCCAAAAAAACAACAACCCATGCTTATTATGGACACGTACCCCTATATACATTTCTGGAGAGCGCCAAATACATACGAGCAGCTACGTTTTTTTGCAGTTTTTGTTTTCGCAAATCCACCAGAGGGCGCTGTGTATGCTTTTTCAGGTCTCAAATTTCTCTAGCGATTGCCATTCACGCCTGCTGTTCTCACGGAAATCCACCAAAGGCCGCTGTCAACTGACCTACTTACCGATCGACTGACCCAGCCTCCTCCATCACTAAACACAACCGACAGTGTTTTCAAAAGCAATCCAGAAACATTGATTTTTACCATGTTTTCAGATTTTACCACATTCTGACCTTGTTATTTACTTGTTTATTTTATTTTCTGGCTTCTGTTTTAGTCTTACCTGCTTTCTGGAACTGTTTCTTTACCAGACTCGAACCCCATCATCACGCTTAACTCCTCTCTGCATCTCAAGTCCAGCAACGTGCACAGCGAGCCACTGGACAAACTGGTAACAGCGGGAAAGACGTCCACATACAGGTAAGCGGTCATCTGTTAAGGGTGAAAAGGAACAGTGTCATACCACCCCGTAGCATTCTTCGTTTTAAAGACGAAATGGAAGGATATGTACTTCTGCATCATAATTCAGGATCTCTAGATATATATATAAAGGGCTACGCTTTCACAATGAGCCTGTTTTGAAAAAAATAAACGTAGTTTCCTACAAAAGCTGCTCCAAAAAGAGCCCTCAGTCCTAAAATGTAGCTTATTTTGGTATAATTCTGTCAGCATGTCACGCATCGTGATAATGTATCATCATTATTGTGCAATATGATTAGTGTAACACCACGTTAACATCAAACTTTACTGTAATCAGTTCTTGATGAGCAGCAGACTGCAGTATTTGGCATTTATTAGGATTTGGAGCAGATCTGTCATTGTCAGCATTCATCCGCTGGTCCTCGGTGATGTATTAATATGGACACAATAATTTGACTTCCATTGCTTCAAAGAGTGCTCGCATATTTGTGAAATTGTGTTTGGCGCAGCAACTGTATCCTGTACTTCTGCTTTAATCAGGATCTTTCATGCATCACAATTGAATAAACAAACTCTAGACCTGACAGAAAGCATGCAACGAATGCAGGAAATAATAATAATAATAATAATAATAATAATAATAATAATAATATTCATTCATTCATTTTCT
Source organism: Danio kyathit (assembly GCA_903798195.1). Lineage (NCBI taxonomy): Eukaryota > Metazoa > Chordata > Actinopteri > Cypriniformes > Danionidae > Danio > Danio kyathit. The sequence goes on from LR812519.1 coordinate 1,417,406, forward strand.
TTTCGGCTTAGTCCCTTTATTAATCCGGGGTCGCCACAGCAAAATGAACCGCCAACTTATCCAGCACATGTTTTACACAGCGGATGCCCTTACAGCTGCAACCCATCACTGGGAAACATTCATACACACTCATTCACACACATACACTACAGACAATTTAGCCTACCCAATTCCCCTATAGCGCATGTGTTTGAAATTGTGGGGTAAACCAGAGCATCCTGCTGAAAAATCCAGCTTAAACCAGCCTAAGATGGTTGGCTGGTTTTGGCTGGTCGACCAGCCTGGTTTTAGAGGGGTTTTGGCCATTTCCAGGCTGGTTTCCAGCCATTTCCAGCCTGGTCTTAGCTGGTCAGGCTGGGAGCTGACCAGCTAAAACCAGCTTGACCAGCCAAAACCAGCTATGTCCAGCTTAAACCAGGCAGGTCAAGATGGTTTTAGCTGGTTTAAGCTGGTAATTTTCAAGCCTGACCAGCTAAGACCAGGCTGGAAATGGCTGGAAACCAGCCTGGAAATGGCCAAAACCCCTCTAAAACCAGGCTGGTCGACCAGCTAAAACCAGCTAACCAGCTTTGGCTGGTTTAAGCTGGATTTTTCAGCAGGGCACCCGGAGGAAACCCACACCAACACGGGGAGAACATGCAAACTCCATTTGTGTTACTTATAATCAAGCGTCACCCTCCCACTCTCCCTTCTGAAGCAAATACAGAAGAAACTGAAACTGCAATTCATGAAAATTCCACTAGTCCTGCTCCATAATAGAGCAGATTTCTGTTGAGCCCACTGTTAAAATTGCAGACTTTACAGCAGAAAAAAGATGTTTACAGCCTGATACAAAGAACGATTTTGGTTCATATAGCTAATATTAGCCTTCATGGCAACTGTGAGGGGGGTGAATTTTTTACAACTCATCCGTTTCCTTTATATGAGGTTATATTAAGCCTGCATAATTAAGGGCGTGGCCACTTGAGTGACAGCTGATTCCGGCTGATTATCCGCTGATCTCGGCATATACATCGTATTTTTGTGTTGTTTTATGTGGCTTTACACAGTCATTTGCCTTTTGGAATTATTTCCTACAATTATCAGATGATACAGCATGCTGCGTGCACTTAAATGTGCTCACAAAACATTCACATGGCCTCCATTTCCCAGGTGAGTGAAATTATATACTCATATACCATCTCTATACATGTATTTGTTTTATTTATGATCATTTATCATTTATAATGTTCTTTAGAGCTGTAATGCACTCCAGAATCTGACAGATTGATTAGTTGTAGGCTCTAGAACAGTCATCTGAAGTGTTGTCATACAGTGTTCTGCTGGAGTTCATCAATAGTCCTGCATTTACTAACACACACTATATCTGAAGTGTTTGGAAGTAATTGGGGTTTTCCTCCTGTAGAAAAAGGCCATAAGAACAATGTTTAGTGGCTCAATGTGTTACAGGAGTGTTTTTAAAAGACTAAACACTTTATTGTTGTAGTGTACAACCAAGCACATGTGGTCAGAACACAAACGAGTCGCAGGTGATGAAGTATTAAGCGTTTCTCCCATAGGAAAGCCCGTCTAAGCAGAATGCCAGCAGGCGTCTGTAGCTCCGCTCACGCTCCGCCTCTTTGCCCTTGTTTGGTATCCCCCGGTCAGTGCGATGACACGCGAACAAAATGGCCACGGTTGGCCACGCCTACTGGTAGCTTCTTCTGGGTTCTTCATAAACCTATGGGTAAAGTCACGGACACTACGTCCATATCTTTTACAGTCTATGATTGAAACCCATTACCCACAACACTGCTTGTGAGGGCCCAATTTTTGAAGTCAATGTAGTGTCCTCACTAAGATAGTAAAACAAACCTGTGTGTGTGTGTGTGTGTGTGTGTGTGTGTGTGTGTGTGTGTGTGTGTGTGTGTGTGTGTGTGTGTGTGTGTGTGTGTGTGTGTGTGTGTGTGTGTGTGTGTGTGTGTGTGAGCAAAGAACATTTGGCCACAGCTGTCAGACATCTGTACACTCACTGGAGGAGCTACACTGACCCCTACAGACATGCACACACACACACGCACACACATACCGGCCACTCACTTACTTATACACATACATACACGTCACACACACGCACACAGGCCACACACGGGTCACTCACTCATTCACTTATACACACACACACACACACATTGATGAGTTAACCTGACAGGCCTGCAGAATCTGACAGTAACATTGTTGGTGTTTCTTACAGCCTCAGTGACTAGTTTACTGCGTTGTCATGCAGTTGTTGTTGTTATTGTACTGTATAGGTGGTTGTTATGCATTTTAAAGGTCAGGGGCGCGGCTAGGGGTTGGGTGGGTGTGCGGGGGGATTAGTTAGGACAGATCTAGTCCTAAATGCTTCTTGAATTAATAGTTTTTAGATATTTGCATGAGAAAGAAGACAAAAAGAGTCTAGGTAAGAGCATTTTTTGCAATGTAGTAAGTGTGGATGAGTGTGTTCTGAAGTTGACTTCATTTCTGTCATGAATATCTGTGTTTTCCGGCTTGTTTTGCACTAGTTGAGCGTGTGTAAAATCGCCGGCAGGTCCAAACACGTCTGCTGAATGAAGCTCTACTCACCTTTCCATCACCGGAGCTCCCTGTCCTAACAGTTTTGGCCCTAATTACCCATAATCCTCTAAAAGTCAGCCAAAAACCGCTGAGAATAGAGAGTCTGTCTGAAGATTAGAGCGTTCGGTTCGCTCTCAACTCTGGAAATGATGACAACGGTTTCTCAGGCTTTGATTCTGGCTGTTTTATCGGTGGTTGAAATGCTTTTATGTCCGAGTCTTTGAGCAGTGGACCAGCGCCGGTTTCTTCAATGGAAGAATTTTCCCACTTGCGTCTGGAATAAAGTGATGAAGGAAAGTTGTTGGCGTATTTGATCTGTGGGTGAACACGACTGCATAATATTATAAACATGATTCTCCAGAAATGTGCACCAAATCCATGAACATGTGTGGGAGGATGATTCAGAAGGGTCCTTATACTTGTGAATGCATTAGGGTCATTTACATTCATTTATATTAGGAGTGTGTTAATGTGACAACAAAATAACATAGAAAAAGTGTCATATGCAGATCACAACATTGTCAAAATGCTCCAATTTCACAAACATCTGCCAACAAATTCAAAATCAAACCAAAAGCAAAATAAATAAACTTGCCAAAAATGTAAAAAACACTAATTTTTATAGACTAAGGGTGGGCAATTAATTTTTCCAAGGGGCCACTTTAGACTTGTTTGTTTGCTTGTTTCTTTCTTTGTTTTTTGGTTGTTTGGTTATTTCTTTCTTTCTTTGTTTATTTGTTTGTTTGTTTGTTTGTTTGTTTGTTTGCTTGTTTCATTGTTTGTTTCATTGTTTGTTTCTTTGTTTCTTTGTTTGTTTCTTTGTTTGTTTCTTTGTTTGTTTGTTTGTTTTGTAACAGAATGAAATGTCTGTCACTTGTTTTTTTTGTTATCCATTGAATAATGGAAATAAAAATGCTGCTCTAATGGAACTACGGGGTACTAGAGGGCGCTAGTCAGACAACTGCAATGTATAAAAGGTGAAGAGGGGAATGAAGAAGTAGATTCACTGATGGGTTTACATGAAGATGGGAAATGTGATGTATGTGGTGTAACTGAAAATGTGGAACATGTACTTTTTATGTGTAGCAAATACAACAAACATCGCGATATGTTATTTAGTCAGCGTGGGGAAGACAAAATTATTTATAAGAATATTTTAGGAAAAGGTATAATGGATTTTCAAGTATACAGAGCATTTATTAGACATATAGAAGATTCAGGTTTAGGTTCTAGATTATAGGCTAATATTTTTGGATGAGAGTATTATCAATCATGGTTATAAAGACCCTATATGTTAGAGGAGCTGAACACGCAGCGCTGACATGAGTATGTGGTCTGAATGCAAAGATTGGAGAATGTGAAACAGGTTTTTATTTTTTTTTTCTCCCCTGCCCCTTCTAAATATTCAGACTCAGAATTATATCCAGTACAGTAGGTGGCGATAATGCTTTTAATGAGTTAGTCGCCATAAAACAAGGAGAAGAAGAAGTAGATTCAGTTGTGGTAGAGGGAACGCATGGTCCCTTGCAACTACTTCAAACTGTTTGTTTGTGAAGTTCTAGTTGAGAAAACTTGCGTTTTAAGCTCAGCCTGTGAGTATGCTTGAATTTTTTCTTCTTTCAATATGTTTGAAATTCTTAGTTTGTTTTTGGTGTTTTTTCTTTTGTTAGAAGGACTTCCTTATAGTCTTGATAATTTAATTTTGGGAAATTGTATTGGTATGCTGTTTTGACGTTTGGACACCATCATGAGGTTTCATTCATCCATTATCTGTAAGTATACAAAAGTAGACCAGCCTATTTCAACGCGCTCAATGTTTATTTATTTTTTACTCTGAATAAGTGACCAGTTTTTTTCTGATGCTTAACTTACAGAAAAGAAGATCATCCAACAGATAAGACATTTTTTTTTGTTTGTTTTGTTTTGAGAGAAGTGTTTCAAAGATATTGTTTTTTTTACTTTATTTTGGGTACAATATTAAGAAATATCTAAGAAATAAAATATGCATAGAACAAATATTTGCTGGTATTGGTATTTCACTTTAAATCCTAGTGGTTAACCCTTTTATCATGTATACTTTGAATAAAATAATGAAAAGTTACAGTTTGTTTGTTTGTTTGCTTGTTTCTTTGTTTGCTTAATTCTTTGTTTGTTTGTTTGTTTGTTTGTTTGTTTGCTTGATTCTTTCTTTGTTTGCTTAATTGCTGGTTTGTTTGTTTGTTTGTTTGTTTGTTTCTTTGTTTGCTTAATTGCTGGTTTGTTTGTTTGTTTGTTTCTTTCTTTGCTCAATTGTTTGTTTGCTTGTTTCTTTGTTTGTTTGTTTGTTTGCTTATTTGTTTCTTTGTTTGTTTGCTTTATTGCTTATTTCTTTAATTGTTTCTTTGTTTGTTTACTTAATTCTTTGTTTGTTTGTTTGTTTGCTTGCTTGATTATTTCTTTTGTTTGCTTGATTGCTTCTTTGTTTGTTTCTTTCTTTCTTTCTTTGCTTGATTTGTTTCTTTGTTTGTTTACTTAATTCTTTGTTTGTTTGTTTGTTTGCTTGCTTGATTATTTCTTTTGTTTGCTTGATTGCTTCTTTGTTTGTTTCTTTCTTTCTTTCTTTGCTTGATTTGTTTCTTTGTTTGTTTGCTTCTGTTTCTTTGTTTGTTTGTTTGTTTGTTTGTTTGCTTCTGTTTGTTTGTTTGTTTGTTTGTTTGTTTGTTTGTTTGTTTGCTTCTGTTTCTTTGTTTGTTTGTTTGTTTATTTGTTTGCTTGCTTGTTTCTTTGTTTGCTTGATTGCTTCTAATTGCCACATTAGACTGGGGAGGTTTTAGTTAATACACCTTAGTTAATTTTTATTCATTTATTAATTCTAGAGCTGTGAACCTACACTGGTCTCACGGTTCAGTTACGATTATCATGTCATCGATTCGGTTCAATTCGATATCTCGGTGCATTGGCGATGCTTTCCATACACAATTATATATTTGACTTCACAGCACAAGAGAAATGTATAAATATATTTCATTCATTTTCCTTCGGCTTAGTCCATTTATTAATCTGGGGTCGCCACAGCAGAATGATTTGCCAACTTATCCAGCATATGTTTTACGCCGCGCGTGCCATTCCAGCTGCAACCCATCTCTGGGAAACACACATACACACTCATTCACACAACTACACTATGGCCAATTTTTGCTTACCCAATTCACCTATAGTGCATGTCTATGGACTGTGGGGGAAACCGGAGACCCAGAGGAAACATACGCCAACATGAGGAGAACATGCAAACTCCACACAGAAATGCCAACTGACTCAGCTAAGACTCAAACCAGCGACCTTCTCGCTGTGCTAACCACTGAGCCACCCCTCCTTTAAAGTTTAAACAGTGAACTTCTCTCTCCTTTCAGTCTGACAGCATTGACATCTTTTCCAAATCTGAGTTCTGGATGTCTGTATGATTTTCTCAGTGTGAATCTGGCCTTACCAAATCCAGTCAATTCACCTCCATTTGTGAGTCAGTGTTTCAGTGTTAATCATCAGATTAATATGATTCCATTGCAGCAAAGCGAAGACTTTACTCATGGCAGACCTGATCTGTTTTACTTTTTCCATGCAGCTGGTTTAGTGTGTAACTGATTCCCATAAAGGAAAAACACTAAAGGAAACTGCCATTTCTGAATGAATGAATCTCAAAATGAAAGACTGAATAAAAACTAAACTGACCATTGTATTTATTATAAATGATGAGCCTGCTGAATGCTTGATTCTGATTGGCCGATGATCACTCTAAGGTGTTTGGTTATTGTCAGGTAAATGCACAGCTAAAGTAGTTCCGGCAGGTTTTGAGAACATTAAAGCTCCATATCACTCCACTGAATGATTTGAGTTATTTCACAGCTACAACAGTCAAAAATGATGCACAATAGTGCACTCCGGACTGTTGAATTATTAGAGAAAACAAGATATCTGTTTTAGTTTATTTAGTTTGCTTGTTTCATTGTTTTTGTTTGCTTGCTTGCATTATATATATATATATATATATATATATATATATATATATATATATATATATATATATATATATATATATATATATATATATTTACTTGTTCAAACTACCTATTAAAAATGAGCTGAAACAACACAATTCTTGAGATTTCATTGGGACAGCTTAATTTTTTATGTTCAATCCACATTCATTTATTAAAAGTGTTAAGTTAACTTAATCGATTTGTGTTGGGACAACATGAATTGTGTGGAACCCTGCAATTTTTACAATGTGCTTGCTTGTTTGTTTGTTTATTTGTTTGATTACTTGTTTGTTTATTTGTTTGATCGCTTGTTTATTTGTTGCTTTTTTGTTTGTTTGTTTGTTTGTTTGTTTAATTGCTTTTTTAATGCTTATTTATTTATTTGTTTGTTTGTTTGATTGCTTTTTAATGGGTGTTTGTTTGTTTGTTTGCTTGCTTGCTTGCTTGCTTGCTTTCTTGCTTGTTTGTTTGTTTGATTGCTTGTTTTAATGTTTTGTTTGTTTGCTTGCTTGTTTATTTCTTGCTTTTTTATTTGTTGGTTTACTTGCTTGTTTATTTGTTTGTTTGCTTGCTTTCTGGTTGGTTGGTTGGTTGGTTGGTTTGTTTGTTTGCTTAACTGTTTAATTGTTTGTTTATTTGCTTTCTTGTTTGTTTGTTTAATTGCTTGCTTGCTTGAATGTTTAATTGTTTGTTTGTTTGTTTGTTTGCTTGCTTGTTTAATTTGCTTGCTTGTTTATTTTTGTTTGTTTGTTTGCTTGATTGTTTGCTTGATTGCTATTTTAATCCCTATTTATTTGCTTGCTTACTTGCTTTCTTGCTTGTTTGTTTGCTTGCTGGCTTGTTTGTTTAGTTGATTGCTTGTTTGTTTGCTTGCTTGTTTATTTGTTTGTTTACTTGTTTATTTGTTTGTTTGCTTGGTTGTTTGTTTGCTTGCTTGCTTAAATGTTTAATTGTTTGCTTATTTGCTTGCTTTCGTTTATTTGTTTGTTTAATTGCTTGCTTGCTTGCTAGTTTATTTTTGTTTGTTTGCTTGCTTGTTTATTTGCTTGCTTGTTTATTTCTTGCTTTTTTATTTGTTGGTTTACTTGCTTGTTTATTTGTTTGTTTGCTTGCTTTCTGGTTGGTTGGTTTGTTTATTTGCTTAACTGTTTAATTGTTTGTTTATTTGCTTTCTTGTTTGTTTGTTTAATTGCTTGCTTGCTTGAATGTTTAATTGTTTGTTTGTTTGTTTGTTTGTATTTTTATTTGCTTGCTTGTTTAATTTGCTTGCTTGCTTACTTGGTTTCTTGCTTGTTTGTTTGCTTGCTGGCTTGTTTGTTTAGTTGATTGCTTGTTTGTTTGCTTGGTTGTTTACTTGTTTATTTGTTTGCTTGGTTGTTTGTTTGCTTGCTTGCTTAAATGTTTAATTGTTTGCTTATTTGCTTGCTTTCGTTTATTTGTTTGTTTAATTGCTTGCTTGCTTGCTTGCTTGCTTGTTTATTTGCTTGCTTGTTTATTTTTTTGATTGCTTGGTTGTTTGTTTGCTTGCTTTCTGGTTAGTTTGTTTGTTTGTTTGTTTGTTTGCTTGCTTAAATGTTTATTTGCTTGCTTTCTTGATTGTTTGTTTGTTTATTTGCTTGCATTCTTGTTTGTTTGTTTGTTTGTTTGATTGCCTGCTTGTTTGTTTCATGCAGCACAAAAGAAGGATTTTACATAATTAACTTAATGGATGCTCTTCTTTTAGATAGTATGTGATGCAGTAGGCATATTTATATAGCATGCATTGAGTTTGTATCTGCTAAAGCCTGTATATCTGACTGATGGACACTGACTTGGCTTCCTCAGGTGGGATTGCAGAGCTCTGCTTAAGTCATAATGTTCATGAAAGAGAGAAACGCCCACCGTCTGATGGCTTTACAATGTGACAAAATCCAGGACAGCTTCAGATTTCATCCGCATAGCATCTTCAGAAGCTCCAGAAACTGTGGATCATCATCTAAACACTACTCTGGCAAGAATAACACCAAACCTCTGACAGAAATTAATACTTTTATTCTGCAAGGACACACTGGATTGATCAAAACTGACAGGAAAGACATTTATAATGCTACAAAAATATTCGATTTCATATAAATGCTGCTCATTTAAAGCTTCTGCTCATCTGTGAGTCATGAAAATTAAAATGCACTATGGTTTTCCTGAAAATATGAAGCAACACGAGTGTTTTTGAGATTGATAATAATCAGAAATCTTTCTTAATCATTAAATCATCATATTTTAAATGTTAATATTTCACAGTAAAGCAGTTTCACTGTGTTTATAGGGCTAAGGAGGCTTTTAAAATTGACCTTAAAATTATTAAAATCTGCTTTTGTTCCAGCCAAACTTACAGAAGTACAACTTTATTCAGATAAAAAAATACAAATTATAGAAAATTATAAGAAAAAAGTACTCCTAGTAATTTAAAAGCTTTACCAATCCTTAACGCTCACAGAAAATAATGTACAGTTTAAATAAATAGTAATGTCCTCATAATTTACCATGTCCTGTAATACTTGTCATACCCATGACATTATACACATTTATCTCCTGATATGTCACACACACACACACCAGGCTTGTAGCTCTAAAAGTGGACTTTTTTTGCATTTTTTTCCTCACATGTTGTATTTAAGAAGTTTATATACAACATTTTGGTGACATTTTATGAAATATTTAGTGCTGGATTAGCTTGTCTTCTGGAATCATGTGTATGCTTTTTTGCAGAAACAAAAATAATGACTGTTTTGTCAAGTTGCTTACTAAGATCATGTGCACATTTTGTCAGTCCAAACACACACTACATGTTTTTTTTTTTGTTTGTTTTTTTTCATTTTTATAGGTACTTCCCGTGGAGGTAGACATCTAGCGATCTTCAATAATGCAATATGTTGTGATAATCAATATGCACAATATTGATACCAATTACTTTAACTTTCAGAGTGATTTGAAATATATTCAGATTGTATTAATGGTTGTTCATCACAGCACCACATGCTTGAATATTTAGTAGGTGATTTATATTCAAACAGACATTATTCAAACATTTTCATATAATATGGCGTGCAAAATTCTTACTTTTTCTCACGTTTTATTCATTCATTCATTCATTTTCTTTTCGGCTTAGTCCCTTTATTAATCAGGGGTCGCCACAGCGGAATGAACCGCAAACTTATCCAGCATTTGTTTTACGCAGCGGATGCCCTTCCAGCTGCAACCCATCTCTGGGAAACATCCACACACACTCATACACTACGGACAATTTAGCCTACCCAATTCACCTGTACCGCATGTCTTTGGATTGTGGGGGAAACCGGAGCACCCGGAGGAAACCCACGTGGAGAACATGCAAACTCCACATAGAAAAGCCAACTGACCCAGCCGAGGCTCGAACCAGTGACCTTCTTGCTGTGAGGCGACAGCACTACCTACTGCGTCGCCTAACATGTTTTATGCTTATAGTAAATATGCATGCATTTATTTATTTAGTTTGCACTTTACGTGTTTGGCTGTAAAAGCGCACCTACAGGTGTTGCTCTAAACAGGCGCAGGTCAGCTTTACTCCAGGTCTTAATGTATTTTATTTAATTTTATCTAAGAACAAATGATTTAGACTCGTCCAGTTTCGTCTGGAATGCATCCCAGACCACCTTCTGAAGTTGTCCGAGCGACTGGATTTATATCCGATCAGAATAAAACGAATAAGGTGACCAGGTGTAAACAGCCTCAAAAACACGGACGTGACAGGATTAGTACCTTTTGCTGTGAAGTGACTGCTGACGGCTGATGACTCCGCTTGGTAGTAAAGCCTTCATCGGACAGTTATTTAAAAATAAAATATGGCAAAAATAGGGAATGACGTCCCGGCTAATTCGGCCAATTAATCTAGAACCTCATGGTAGTGAAAGATTCTCATCTGTTAAGAAGTAACTTCAGCCTTACCCTGTTTGGCAGTCTTTTTAAACATATGTTCAATATTTTGCGACAATGATGCTGCTGCCTGCTTTCTCTTCTGTCTCCCTTTCTCGTTTCGACCCATAGTGTTAATCAGTATGGATGAGGATGTCCCATCAAAGATTCAAACATTACTGCTCGGTGGGTTATGTCAAGTGACTCGCATCACATTATAGTGGCTTTGAGGCTCTATGGCAGGGGTGTCCAAACTCGGTCCTGGAGGGCCGGTGTCCTGCTGAGTTTAGCTCCAACTTGCTTCAACACACCTGCCAGGAAGTTTCTAGTATCTAGTAAGAGCTTGATTAGCTGGTTCAGGTGTGTTTGATTAGGGTTGGAGCTAAACTCTCCAGGACACTGGCCCTCCAGGACCGAGTTTGGACACCCCTGCTCTATGGGATTCAAATTACTGGCCATAGTTATTTAAAATTGCACTTTAATATAAAATATATATATTTTTTAAATTACCTAAAATAATTAAAAGGACAAATTCTGGACCTTTTGGCTGTAGGGGGTGGGTCATTCAAATCACCGGAACCCCCCCTGGCTACGGGCATACACACACACACACACACACACACACACACACACACTTGTATACAGGGCTTGACATTAATTTTTTGATCAGCAGCCACTGTGTCTAGTTTTCCACTTGCCTTTTTCACTAGCCACAACTCTGTTGTTGGGAAAATATATTTTATACACTTTAAATTGACTTTGGCATGCTAAAATTACTTGATCTATATTTTGTGTTTTGTCCACATGCCTCCTCGATAGTTTAGGTTTTTTGTGTGTTGTGTATTTGCTCAATGGGCATGAGCTAATGGGTTGTGGTTTCATAGTGTCGCGCTGCAATTAGTTTTATTTCACATGACATTTTAGGGCTCAACACTAAGGATTCACTACTTTTTTTCTCCGGCCACACCAAACTATTTATTGACTTGCCACAAATTTCAAATAATGCATCAAAACAAGCAAAATATAACTTTTTATTCAACAAAAATGTTCTTAAAAAACAATTCACATTTAAAAAAAACTATTCTCATGTACAGTTGAAGTCAGAATTATTCGCCCCCCTGTTTATTTTTTTCCCTAATTTCTGTTTAACGGAGAGCAGATTTTTTCAGCACATTTCTAATCATAATAGTGTTAATAACTCATCTCTAATAACTGATTTATTTTCTCTTTGTCATGATGACAGTAAATAATATTAGACTAGATATTTTTCAAGACACTTCTATACAGCTTAAAGTGACATTTAAAGGCTTAACTAGGGTAATTAGGGTAACTAGGCAGGTTAGGGTAATTAGGCAAGTTATTGTATAATGATGGTTTGTTCTGTAGACTATTGAAAACAAATATAGCTTAAAGGGGCTAATAATATTGACCTTAAAATGGATTTAAATAAATTTAAAACTGCTTTTTATTCTAGTCGAAATAAAACAAATAAGACTTTCTCCAGAAGAAAAAATATTATCAGACATACTGTGAAAATTTCCTTGCTCTGTTAAACATCATTTGGGAAATATTTAAAAAAGAAAAACAAATTCAAAGGGGGGCGAATAATTCTGACTTCAACTGTATCTAAAACTATACACAGTAGTCTGTCCAGGCTGAAGGTCCCAGATCACCATTTAACTCAAGATAAATGGAGAGTTAATCTCCTGTTAAAGCAAGGATGATAAACAAATCGCATTAAGAAAAATAACTGTACGCAAAAGAAAGCGGTGAAAAACATATCGTGTGCAATAATGAAAGAATAACCGCGCACACGGTTATCGTTAGGCTCATTAATAATCTGTTCAAAGAATGGTTAAAGTGAAAGCGGCAACAAAATCTGGAGCTCTTAAAAAAGCAGCTGGAGCATGCACGAGCATTGCTTTTATCCAGTCTATGTCAAAGAGAAACGATTCCACCAGTTGCGTTTTCCAGGCAGGAACACAAAAGCATCATATCAGCTGTGCGCACAACACTCTCATCAGTGAGCGAGGATCGCCTGATTGGGGAGCCCTGAGTGATAGCAACCACCCCCTACCTCCCGGTCTTCAGTCTTCAGTTCGCGCGATCATAACTCACATCAGTCTTAACATTGCCTCCAAATAACTCACCTCAGCCTTAACACCACTGCCACTTCTCCGGTCTTCACTTTGCGCAATCAAAAGCACATCAACAACCAGCAAACCCCCCCGCCTGGTCTTCACTTTCCACGATCATAAGCACATCAACACCTTCTTCACTTCGTGCACTACAATCATTTTATTATTTTTTTTTTTTAGAATATGCAAAAAGGTACACAAATTGGGATAATACAAAAACAGAAAAATAAAACATAAAAACAACAACGAAAAACAAAAACAACAACAAAACAGTCAGGTACTGGCAGGTGTGTGTGTGTGTGTGTGTGTGTGCGCGTGTGCGTGTGCGTGCATGTAAAGGTCACTTGGTCAGGTTTGAGTACATACATAAGGGACAATAACAGTCAATAAATGAAGCAAGTGTCATAGATATAAATAAACAAATAGAAAGAAACCAGCCAGCGGTAGAGAGTGACAATGCTAATAATGTATGATAGTAATGATGACAGTAAAGAGAAAAGACAACAGTAATAACTGACAACAACAATAATAATAAATCACAAGTACTACACCAACTGCTACTACAGAAAGTTACTAATATCACAACTACTATTGCTGTTGCTACTAAAGCCATAACAACAACCTACTACTAAGTCTACTACTACTGATACTACTACAACATATACTACAACTGATACTACTACAACGACGTCTCCTACTACTACTGATAGTACTACAACAACGTCTCCTACTACTACTGATACTACTACAACATCTATTACAACTGATACTACTACAACAACGTCTCCTACTACTACTGATACTACTACAACATCTATTACAACTGATACTACTACAACAAAGTCTCCTACTACTACTGATACTACTACAACATCTATTACAACTGATACTACTACAACAACGTCTCCTACTACTACTGATACTACTACAACAACGTCTCCTACTACTACTGATACTACTACAACATCTATTACAACTGATACTACTACAACAACGTCTCCTACTACTACTGATACTACTACAACATCTATTACAACTGATACTACTACAACGACGTCTCCTACTACTACTGATTCTACTACAACATCTATTACAACTGATACTACTACAACAACGTCTCCTACTACTACTGATACTACTACAACATCTACTACAACTGATACTACTACAACGACGTCTCCTACTACTACTGATACTACTACAACAACGTCTCCTACTACTACTGATACTACTACAACATCTATTACAACTGATACTACTACAACAACGTCTCCTACTACTACTGATACTACTACAACATCTATTACAACTGATACTACTACAACAACGTCTCCTACTACTACTGATACTACTACAACATCTATTACAACTGATACTACTACAACAACGTCTCCTACTACTGATACTACTACAACAACGTCTCCTACTACTACTAATACTACTACAACATCTATTACAACTGATACTACTACAACAACGCCTCCTACTACTACTGATTCTACTACAACATCTATTACAACTGATACTACTACAACAACGCCTCCTACTACTACTGATACTACTACAACAACGTCTCCTACTACTACTGATTCTACTACAACATCTATTACAACTGATACTACTACAACAATGTCTCCTACTACTACTGATACTACTACAACAACGTCTCCTACTACTACTGATACTACTACAACATCTATTACAACTGATACTACTACAACAACGTCTCCTACTACTACTGATACTACTACAACATCTATTACAACTGATACTACTACAACAACGTCTCCTACTACTACTGATACTACTACAACAACGTCTCCTACTACTACTGATACTACTACAACATCTATTACAACTGATACTACTACAACAATGTCTCCTACTACTACTGATACTACTACAACAACGTCTCCTACTACTACTGATACTACTACAACATCTATTACAACTGATACTACTACAACAACGTCTCCTACTACTACTGATACTACTACAACAACTTCTCCTACTACTACTGATACTACTACAACATCTATTACAACTGATACTACTACAACAACGTCTCCTACTACTACTGATACTACTACAACATCTATTACAACTGATACTACTACAACAACGTCTCCTACTACTACTGATACTACTACAACATCTATTACAACTGATACTACTACAACAACGTCTCCTACTACTACTGATACTACTACAACATCTACTACAACTGATACTACTACAACAACGTCTCCTACTACTACTGATACTACTACAACATCTATTACAACTGATACTACTACAACAACGTCTCCTACTACTACTGATACTACTACAACATCTATTACAACTGATACTACTACAACAACGTCTCCTACTACTACTGATACTACTACAACATCTATTACAACTGATACTACTACAACAACGTCTCCTACTACTACTGATACTACTACAACATCTATTACAACTGATACTACTACAACAACGTCTCCTACTACTACTGATACTACTACAAAAATCACTACTACTACAACATCTACATAAACAACATCCTCTACTTCTGATACTACTACACAGACTACTACTACTACTACTACTACTACTACACCAACACCTTTACTACTTCTGGTACCAATATACCAACGACATCTGCTACTACAAAAAATAAATAAATAAATAAATAAATGAAACAACTACTACAACTTATGCACTACAATCATAAGCACCAGCCCCCCCCTCCCGGTCTTCACTTCTGAGGGGGCCTCGCCATAACTATTCCGTGTGGGTCCACGCATTTTGTGCTACGCCACTGGTGATCATCCTCTCGTTCGGTGTTCACCTGCTTTATTTTGCTCACTCGTACACTTGTCAGTCATGCTGCTTTTCAATTCTAAGATCACGTTTGCGCACATATTGACAAACGGTCTTTAATTATTCCAATTTTTAACCGGCCAATGTGGCTAGTGGGGTGTCTGTCTAACCTGCCACTGCTGAAATCTATGCGCATTTGGATGGTTGGCTGGTTTTAATGTGTACATGATTTACAGGGACACTGCATAGATGTAGTGTATTTTAAGCTCTAAAAACCGCTCTTTATATAGCCCTTCCCCTGAACCCAACTCACACAAGAAACCTGTGGCAAAATCTGAATATCACAAGTCCTCAATAAGTATGGATTTTAAGTGTTTGAATTACAAGGACACAAGCTATGACCCTGTAAACCACATTAATAGAGTACAAATCAATCATACTAATGTTATCATACATAACATTAACATTGTGTCCCTGTAAACCAGATACACACACACACGCACACACATTCATGCTCAACAACAAAAAAAAATCATTATTATTATTTCATCTGCAGGTTGGCTGTGTGTCAATCCAGTTCAGAGAGGATAACTGTAGCATTGGGTTACTGTGAGGTGAGGGATCCAGAGCGAGGCGGAGTGTGTGTGTGTGTGTCATGTAAAAACCTCATCCCCAGCGTCCCATAATCCCCTCTGCAGGCCCACTTCCTTCCTGCAGGAAACCCCGCCCACTGATGAGGCCAGCAGACGCCTCATTTACAGACCCTTTTTGACAAATCAAGTCCACACTGGAATAGGGTCTGCTTAGGACTTTGTGGTAAGTGTCTGATCAAAAGCTATTATTCAAGCTATTATTTAAAGCTAATCATTTAAGTTCATGTATGTATACAACAGGCAAAATAAGTAATGAACACGTCACCATTATTCTCAGAAAACATATTTCTAAAGGTGACTTGAAATTTTCACCAGATGTTGATAACAACCAAAGAAATCCACATATGCAAAGAAAACAGATCTAATTAGTTTACAAATGAAGTTATGGTTAATAAAATGAAATGGCACAGGGAAAAAGTGTTGAACACATGAAGGAAGGGAGGTGTATTCCGGCAGTGAAAGCCCAGACAGCAGCTGAAATCTCTCAGTAGTTCTTCAGCAAGCCTCTGCTCTTCCTCAGTGTAAATGAACATCAGCTGCTTCACTCCAACATCTACATTAGCAGGAGGATGAAGATCAAACCATTTCAGCAAGACAATGATCCAAAACACAGCCAAGGAGACTCTCAGATGCTTTCAGAGAAAGAAAATCAAGCTGTAGAATGGCCCAGCCAATCACCTGACCCGAATCCAATAGAGAATGCAGACTAAAGCTCAGATTTGATAGACGAGATTAACAGAAGCATCAAGATTTAGACACTCTGTTGAAGTCTTTGAGAAACTCACACCTGAGCAATGTATGAGGCTTCATTCTCCATATGAGAGGCGTCTTTAAGCTGACAGCACCAAACAAGCCTTTTATATAAAGTATTAAACACATTTCAGTAGTTCAGCACTTTCTCCTGTCATTCCAGTGTTACTACACAGAACATTTTTTCAGATCTTTTATTTTTATGTTTGTATTGTTTGGGTTTTTACCAAAAATCTGGGTTAATTCCATGTCAACAGCTCCTCTAGAAGTATTGCTAAAACCTGTATTATGTGTACAGCTGTATGTGTACTATTAAGCTTAATATATATATTAAGGCCCAATCCCAATTCTATTTTTGTACCCCTTCCCCTTGGCCCTTAAAACCGAGGGTGACCCTTCAGGCTTTAAAATTTACCTCCCCCGAGAATTGGGACAGCACTACAGCACCTGCACACGTCATCAGATGTCAACACGATCTCTTGCTTCATATGAGATCAGACGACGGCGACTGCTGTAGTTACTCCTGTTGTGTTATTCTTTGGTCTTTATCTTCAGGAAATCACTGAAGGCATATATTATGTTATTATAACCATCTAATGTGGCAATAAGATCGTAACTGTACTGTGTATTTACACAGTGGCCATATTCATCAATGTAAACACACCAAAAACAACATTAACATTATAGCAGACACTGTAAAAAGCTCATTCCCAGCCACTAGACTTTACTGACTGGGTATTCGAGTGTCAGAATGTTGTGGGACGACTATACAGGAGTTATGATTATGGATTATAGGTCACGAAATTTTTAAAACAATTTTAAAGCATGACAGTAAAACTCGAACGTGGTTATGAATATATTAAAAGATGTGCTTGTTTGTTGTAAAAATTCGTAATAATGACAAAAAAATACTAATTTGTGGATCTCCTTACTTCCGGGTGCTGCTATCCTGCCGCTGTGGCTGGTGTATTCTGGGAAATTTTCTTACCCCTTGGTTTCGAGTGTGGTCCTGAAAAATCTTCGTTCGAAGGGGTATCTACCCCTTCCCTTAACCCTACACCTTCAAGCTAAAGAGAATTGGGACACCAATTCTAATGGGAAGGGCTAAGGGGTAGAATTGGGATTGGGCCTAAGTGCAAATGCGTAATGTATAAGATCAGCTAGCAGACTACTAATTTCGAGAGGATCACGTGCTTATGATTGAACACAGCTGGTATCGCTTAACTCCGCATATTGCGCCGATCAGATGAACACAGACACACTTTAAATTACCAGAGCGCTTTGCTCCAGTCATCTTCGTTTGAAGAATCCCCCCTTCCACCCCTACTCCTCCCCTTCTCCGATAGGGCGGCTCGGTGGCCAATGGGTAGCACTGTTGCCTCACAGCAAGAACGCCGCTGGTCCGTTCCCTCCAGGCCGGTTGGCGTTTCTGTGCGGAGTTTGCATGTTCTCCCCGTGTTCGCGTGGGTTTTCCCGGGTTCTCCGGTTTCCTCCCACCGTTCAAAGACAGGCACCATAGAAAAAATTGACTAACCAAAATAGCATCCTAAGGCAACTCTTAGCCAAATATATATCCAGTAGTTCACAGCAGGGGAGTTCTCGAGACCACCTGAGCTCAGACTCTCCTGTCGCCCTACAAACGGGAGGAAGCCCCGGGCTCAAGGATATTCTGAGCTCAGGGCTCTCTCCCGGGACAGCATGCTAAACACGCTTTATTACCAATCATCAGCTAAGTGTGAACTCTTGAAATGCTTTTCTTACTTGGAGTTTTTGCTTTATAGTCCAAATATTTTTTTTAGTTCAACCAAATAAAGTTATTGATGCTGTTTGTGAATGTACGCTGTACAAATTGCAGGGTTCCACACAAACGCTTCATATCGTCCCAATGCAAAACAATTAAGTTAGCTTCATGTTTTTTACAATTTTAAGTTGGTTTAACAAACCTAGTTCTAAACAATGTTTAAAACAATGTAGTTCTAGCCAGAAAAAAAAAATCAAGAATTGTGTTGTTACAGCTCATTTTAAATAAGTACACTGTACACAATTACAAAACCACAGAAAGTACATGCTTGATTCATGTTGTCCCAACACAAATTGATTAAGTTAACTTAACTTGGAATGAACATAAAACAGTTAAGTTGTCACAAAAAAATCTCAAGAATTGTAATGTTTTACAAGTGAAGTTTCACAAACTAATTTCGAGAGGAGCACGTGATATGATTGACTGCAGCTGGTCTCTCATCTACAATCATAGGTTGGCCAATTAGATGAATCCAAACTCACTATAAGTAGCCTAGCAAAATATACTTCCTTATCTTCGTATTCCGAATAAACCCCCCCTCCACCCCTTCTCTGCCTTTCTTCCTTTATCACGGGGAGATCTCGAGAACCACCTGATCTTGTACTCCCCTTACATGCTCAATCGACCAGGCAGGAGCCCTGGGCTCAATCATCTCCGAGCTCAGGGTTCTCTCCCGGGACAGCATGCCAAACCTGCTAATAGTATCAAGCAATATCTAAGTGTGAACTCTTGAAACTAATTTCGAGAGGAGCATTTGATATGATTGATCGCGACTAGCCTTTCATCCGTAATCAATAATAATCCAATTTGGGGTGCGTTTCCAAAACAACGACATAACTTGCAGCGGAACTATTATAGTATGATGCATCGTTTGGGAAAAGAACAATGTAGTGACGAGTGTTTCCCAAAACCCCTCTCTGTCGCAGATCCATCGTTTGAACTACGTTAGTTATAGCGTAAAACACCCATAATGATGCTCTGAACGGGGTGGTAACTACTTCTTTAGAGAAGAACCTCATAATTTATTTGTGCAAATTATATTGTTTTACACACACACGCATTTAAAAAAAATTCAATATTAGTTTTGGTAAAAACATGCACTCGCCTAATATATTAATTAAAATGTATGTATGGCACATATAGGGCCTGTGCTTCCTTTACACATATTATAGAGAATATTCCGTAGTATTCTAAATGAACATAAAATCACTTACAAAAAGCTAACATGTATTCTAATATCATATATAAATCATATAAATAAATAAATAAATAAATAAATAAATAATGAGGCTATTTATTAAGAAATGAACTTTAATATTTATTATTGATTAGGAAATGAAAAAAAATCATACTTTAATATTAATATTAATATTATTAATGATAATGATGATGATTATTGTTATTATTATTATTAAGTAGGATATTGTTTATTTATTTTTTATTTTTTCAAAAGTCTACTTTTACAACTTGACATGTAAACATTGCAGAAATGTTCTAACAAACAGGCCCATGTCATATACAGTACAGATACTTTATAAATGACCTACTATAAATAAAAGCATTAACATATGCTGTTTTTCGTTTTCACAAGCTTTGGAGACGTAACATAAATTCCACTTTTAAATAATGGGTCAGCTATAGCTTTCGTTATGAGCCATGGCTGTGTTCAAAATGAAATCAATGTTTTCAAAGTGCCCTGCGAAAGGAGCGCAATAGTAAACATGAAGATCGCTAAAACTGAACTGTAAAAATACTTTAAATTACAATTTACACCTAAGAATAATGACTTTAATGCTTTAAAAAAAATATTTAAATGTTAGAATGTTCTAAAGGAATAGGGCATAGGAGGGATAACTTGGAATAGGAACATAGCCAGGAACTATGTTTCTAACTACAGCTCCAGAGGTGTAGTTGCAAGCATAGAAGTTTGCGACGCAGTTTGCGAATGTTCGTTGGAACGAAGGATTTGGGAAACACCAAATCAACAGTTATAGATCGCCTTAACGATGGCTAACGATGGTTTTCAGAAACGCACTCCAGATTGATTCAAGCCTACAATAAATAGACCAATTTCACCCTACTATCTAATCTTCGTTTTTGAAGAATCCCCCCTTCCACCTCATCTCCTCTTTTTCCTCCTTTTACCAATGTGAGCTCTTGAGACCTACCTGATCTTGGACCCCCTTACATGCTCATTGACCAGGTGGGAGCCCTGGGCTCAATATCTCCGAGCTCAGGGTTCTCTCCCGGAACAGCATGCCAAACCTGCTAATAGTGTCAAGCAATATCTAAGCGTGGACTCTTGAAGCTCATGTTAAGTTAAGCAACATTTTGTTTTGTTTGAGTGTAGGTTGGAACGATAGATTTGGGAAACACAGAATTGCTGAACTGTGTTTATAATGACGAAACTTGCAATCTGAGTTGGCTGATGATAGTTTTGGGAACATGTCCTAGAACAGACTAGTGTATATATACGTTTTGTTTTCCCAATCTTCATAAATCTATCAGATTTTTGCTTTGCAATTTAAATCATAAAAGTCCCCTTTCTTCATGTCTCATGGCTGCGTTCAAATTGGCATAAATGTTTTCAAAGTGCACTAAAAGGACTACAATTGGGACTGACTAAACTGTAATAAAGACTAACTTTCAGGGAAACGACATCAAATATGAGCAAGATAACTTTTAAAATGGTGAAATGTGTGAGAGAAATAGGGCATAGGGGGCATCACTGGGAACACAGCCAGGAGCTCCACAGCAGTGGTGTGATGTTGTTTGTGAATGTACGATGGATTTGGGAAACACAGAATTGCTGAACTGAGTTTGTAATGACGATCTGAGTTGGCTGATGAAGGTTTTGGGAAAGCACCTCAGATATATAGATGTTGTCTGCAGACGCTTTCGGTTTGAGTGTTTCTGGGCTGAGCGGAGCAGACAGGTGAGGCGCCAGCACTGTGCTATGGCTGCTGTCCAGAAAACCCAGTTTCCACATTTATCCTGCTGGCTCCAGGTTCCAGCGCACCTACCAATGAAAACAAGAGCTCAGCGTGATGCAGCGGCCTGGAAATCTCCAGCGGGACGGGACGGGATGGCACCAGCACTCCTAATTAACTTTTATTTAAAGGATGGGAGAGGCATTAAACCCCTCGTCACATGACTGCCAAAAAAAGTGTTATTTTAATTATGTATTTGGACATGGCAGTAACACAGCAGACTTTAATGTGCAGCAATGAATGTCAAAGGTTTTAGAAGTAATATGGTTGATTTCAAGGTCTTCTAAAAAAAAAAATACAGTTGCTAGGGTGTTCTGGCTAGTTCTGTGTAGTAACTAGGGTGTTCTCAGTGCATACTCTGTGTGTGTTTTATACAGTTGGTGGGCCTTTTGCCGATATATAGAATAACAAGCAGGGCTTAATTCATGCCGGAACACGCTGTATCCGCATCCGGCACCTCTGAAATCTGATCCGTCACCTCATTTTACCGATCCCCCTCCTCAACCGCCTTTCTCCCCTGTCTGCTGTTAACTTTCACTTTCTTCCGTGACTTCCCAGCCCTCTTCACTGTCGTCCGCGTCACCCCTGCCCCACTCACTATCTTCCGCGACAGCCCTCCGCCATCCACCGCACCAACAACCAACCCCCCCCCCCACACACACTTTCATGCGCGACACCTCTCCATCCTCGGTTAACATGCCGGATCAGTTACCCCGATCTGTTCCGGGACCTTGCAATTCATAAATTAAGCACTGATAACGAAAGTCTAATATTTCATATATTTGATATTCTGGGCCAGACTGAATGTTACTGTAGTTACTAGGATGTTAGCATTTTATTCTGAGTGTATAATATCCAGTTATAATAATAATTCCTTACATTTTTATATAGCGCTTTTCTAGACACTCAAAGCTGACCACACACCAGCTGATTGGTGGAGAGGAGACAGAGTGATGAAGCCAGTTATGATATGGGGATGTTTAGGAGGCCATGATGGACAGAGGCCAGTGGGCAAATTTGGCCAGAATGCCGGGGTTGAACCCCTACTCTTTTTCAAAGGACATCCTGGGATTTGTAACAACCACAGAGAGACAGGACCTCGGATTAACGTCTCATCCAAAAGACGGTACTCACTGCGCAGTATAGAGTCCCCATCAATATACTGGAAAATTAGGACTCACACAGACCGCAGGTTGAGCGCCTTGCTGGTCTCACTAACACGTCCAGCAGTAAACTAGCTATCCCATGAGGTCTCCCATCTAGGTACTGACCAGGCTCAGCCCTGCTTAGCTTCAGTGGGCGACCATATGAGAGTTGCAGAGTTGTTGCTAAGGGGTCGCTACAGTGTTTTGAATGTTTATTATAGTTGCTAGGGTGTAGTCAGTGTACTCTATGTGTGTATACCATGCAGTTTGTGGGCCTTTTGGTGTTTTCTTGTAAGGTCCCCTATTAAATTACATTTGATATTCTGGGCCATCAAATGATTTTTGGTGTGTTTTTGACATCAATGTTAGATGTGATTTTGATGTTGTTTTGACATCAAGCCACTCAATTAACATGTTGACTTGTTGTTTGATGGTTTTTGGGTGTTTTTAAGGTGCCACTGAGTAGGACTGCATAAAAGCAGCTGCATTTATGAGAATCACACCACCCTCAACAAAATGGGTCCATATTGCATTTTTCAACCCAAACTCCTTTAAGATATGAGCCCAGGGTTATTTTTTTGTGATAACAGAGAGATCTGTTTGCAGTTCTTGTTTTCACAAATCCACTTTTTCCATTTATTTCTGCCAACCTCAACGTTCTTCTCTCATTAGCCCATGAACGAATCAGGTTGGCTTATTGTCGTGGATAATATATCAGCTTGATATTGACTGACCCACAAACACCCTTCCCTAAACCCAACCCATAGTATTTTCAAATATAGTGTTTTATGTACCCTAGCCACATATTTCTCGGTTCTCATAAATGTAGCCCTGGGAACATATTCCCAATGATTGCCATTCAAAATGTGGTTGGCTTGTTGTCATGCATTATATATCAGCTTGATATCACACAGACCTTTCCCTTAAACCAACCAATAGTGTTTTCAAAAGCAATCTAGAAGAGAAAAGCCATTGCTTGATTTAACCACGATTTAAGACTGCTTTTTTGTTGTTGTTTGTTGCATTTTATCTGGGTTTTGAAACCTTCATTTGCCAACTCTTCATATTCTTCTCGCATTCGTCCGTGAGCGAATCAGGTTGGCTTATTGACGCGTATAATAGATCAGCTTGATATCGATTGAATCACACACACCCTTCCCTAAAACCAACCAATAGTGTTTTCAAAAGCAATCTAGAAGAGCAAAGCCATGTGCTTTTATTTTGATTTCACACTGCTTTTTTTGGTTTTGTTTTACCTGGTTTTTAGTACCGTCCTTTGCCAGTTCTCCGTGTTCTAGGTCTGCCGCTATACAATATGAGCTACCGAGCAAACCAGTCGTCCATAAGGAGGTAAGTAGCGTTTATTTTACACACAAAATGCAGCCATATATGTACCCCAGTCACATATTTCTTAATTCTCAGAAATGTAGCCCTGGGCACATATTCCCAATGAGCCTGGGTTGGATGTCTGCGTGGAGTTTGCATGTTCTTCCCGTGTTGCTGTGGGTTTACTCCAGGTGCTCCAGTTTCCCCCACACAGAAATGCCAACTGATCCAGCCAGGACTCGAACCACAGAGGCCACAGTGCTAACCACTGAGCCACGGTGCCGCCCATGCACCCGTTTTTACTTTCATTTCATTTTTTTATAGTGAAGATGCAGAACATTCTGGAAGCTACCAATGTTACAGCTGAAGCCTGAGAAGAGGATGTGTGGTCACATCCTACGTGATGGTTGGCACAATTACGACCCTCTAAAATACTGAGAAAGGGAAGGAAACCTGACGTAGCCTTGGTGTATATCTGAAAGGAAGCTTCACAATGCTGAATTTTATTAAACTTTGTTAGCATTTATGACCCTGCGGGTTGACTTCATCTCCAGTTTTCACACCAATTTCCCAAACACTGGCTTTAGTCATGCACCACTCCCATTCATCTGTTTCATATCGCAGGAAACCCAGCTATTGTTTCACTAACCACAGAGACTGGCTTATGACATGCATGAAGCAGATTTATTTGTGTGTATCTAGGTGGAGAACTTGCCATTTGGCTGCTGGATTGGTGTGATAATAAACCCCATCATAAAAGCAGAGATAAAGGTCAACCAGGAAAGGCAAAACCTTGGGAATCCGGAACGCTTTGCTCTGAGGAAATGCATCACAGACTGTCAGGAAAGCGACGCCGCCTTCAGTAACTCAGCATTAGACTGTGGGATATGATATTTATGAAATGCTTTTGCTTTAACAAAAGACTGACGTTGGTTATTGGGGTGGGAATCATTGGCTCAGATTTGTTTTGTACCCCCATTTTGTGCTCACTATTTTAGGACCAAAAAACATATCAAAATTCAATTTGACTCGAGGGCGTAGAGATAGCATGGTCAGAGGTGACGTGTTCCAGACAATATCCTCTAATTATTGAACTGTCCCCACCAATAACTTAAGGTTCACATTATTACTACATTACAGTCAACATCGGAAAAGTAAGGGAGTTGTGTATATAGCAAATCTGCTTCAACTAAGACAATGGCAGAATCCAAAAAAGTGTGTGACCTGGCCAAACGTCTCTTAATTTTGGATCTGAGCACACATATACTGTACAAAGTGCTACAACTGACTCTGGTTTTACATGAATCCCAGTTAGTTCATGAGTACATTGAAGGTTTGAGGCGATCTATAACTCACACAGGAGTTCAATGCTCTCGTCAGCATCTTTTCGAGAGTCTCTGACCAGAACAAGCTGCAACTCAATGAGGCAAATCCAATTACACTTGGAGCCCGCTGTGATGGCCACGCACTAGAAGACTTCATTAAAATCACATCCAGCGAATACTCCCAGACGCTCCTTCAAGACGTGATTCTCCCTTCGGTGGCTTGTATTTGATAGATCAAGGAGCTTCACCAGCGGACCACATCTTTGGCTTACATGCTCCAACACACATTCCTCTGCAGTGTGACGGAAAGATTGAGGTCAGCGTCTCAGAGAGCTCATTTCATCCCACATTGCCATCAGATCGTATGTGGGATCAGACAAACAGATGAATCAGACGTCTTGGAGATACTGGGAGAACCCTGTGGGGATGCACCGGAGCAGAAACTCCTGTACTTATGGGATAATCTCCAGTGGCCTTCCATGAATTGGGAAGCGCTCGATTGTTTTCCAGGAAAAAAGCCAACTCAGGCTTATTGGGAATATGTACCTGGGGCTACACTTTTAGAGAACTGAGAAATATGTGGCTGGGGTACATATATGGCTGCATTTTGTGTGTAAAATAACTGCTACTTACCTCCGTATAGATGACTTTTCCAGCGTGACTGGATTAGTCGGTAGCTCATATTGTATAGCGTCAGAATTGGGACATGGAGAATTGACAAATGATGGTTCCAGAAACCAGGTAAAATGAAACAAACAACAAAAAAGGAAGAAATGGCTTTTATCTTCTAGATTGCTTTTGAAAACAGTATTGGTTGGGTTTCGGAAAGGGTGTGTGTGGGTCAGTCAATATCCAGCTAATATTTTATGCATGGCATCAAATCAACCATATTTTGAATGCCATTTTTCTAACCCGTGTGCATAAAATATCAGCTTGATATCAACTGACCCACACACACCCTTCCCGAAACCCAACCAATAGTGTTTTCAAAAGCAATCTAGAAGAGAAAAGCCATTGCTTGCTTTAACCACGATTTGCCACGTCATTTGCCCGTTCGCCATGTTCCAATTCTGACACCGTACAAAATGAGTTACTGAGTAAATCAGTTATGCTAGAAAAGTCGTCCATACAGAGGGAAGTAGAATTTATTTTACACGCAAAATGCAGGCATATATGTACCCCAGCCACATATTTCTCAGTTCTCAAAAATGTAGCCCTGGGCACATATTCCCAATGAGCCAACTGGCCCAGCCAGTACTCGAATCAGCAACCTTCTTGCTGTGAGGCCACAGTGCTAACCACTGAGCCACCATGCCGCAACCTGCACTGTCATAAATGGTAAAAAAAAGTAATATATTTAAGTACTTACAGTTGAAACCAGAAGTTTACATACACTCTAAAAAGAGGAGCACAACCATTTAAAAAAAAAAAAAATGTCGAATGGTAAATCACACTAAAGGTTTACTATTTTAGGTCCGTTAGGATTACCTAAATCATTTACATTTGCTAAATGCCAGAATAATGAGAGGATTTATTTTAGAGATATTTATTATTAATTTCTAGACGGTCAGAAGTTTCCACACATTTCATTGGTATTTTTTAGCTTTGCTTTTAAACTGTATAACTTTGGTCAGATGTTTTGGGTCTCCTTCCACAAGCTTCTCACAATAGTTTGCAGGAATTTTGGCTCATTCCTCCTGACAGAATTGGTGTAACTGAGTCAGATTTGTAGGCTGTCTTGCTCGCACAAGCTTTTTCAACTCTGCCCGCAAATTTTCTATAGGATTGAGAACAGGGCTTTGTGATGGCCACTCCAAAACATTCACTCTGTTGTCCTTAAAGCACATTTGAACTAATTTGACAGTATGCTTAGGGTCATGGTCTGTTTGGAAGACCCATTTGTGGTCAAGTTTTAATTTCCTGGCTGATGTCTTGAGATGTTGCTTCAGTATTTCTACATAATGTTCTTTCTTCATGATGCCATCTATGCTGTGAAGTGGACCAGTCCCTCCTGCAGCAAAACAGCCCCACAACATGATGCTGCCGCCCCCATACTTCACAGTTGGGATGGTGTTCCTAGGCTTGTAAGCTTTCCCCTTTGTCCTCCAAATGTAACACTGGTCATTATGGCCAAACAGTTTAATCTTAGCTCCATCAGACCACAGGACATGTCTCCAAACATTAGTCTTTTTCCCAGTGTAATTTAGCAAATTGTAATCTGGCTTTTTTGTTGATTCTGGCTTGTTGATTTTCCCATGTTGTCACACAAGGAAGCAGTGTGTTTGAGCTTTTCCTTAAATACTATTCTACAGTTGTGCCTCCAATTAACTCAAATGTTGTCAATTAGCCAATTAGAAACTTCCAAAACCTTGACGCCATCATCTGAGCTTTTTCAGAGGCAGAATAATCTTATTGTATGTAAACTTGACTTTCAAGAAAAGTTATAACAATTTCTCCAACAATATCTCTCTCATTATTCTGCTATTAAGCAGTACAGAAACAAATGTGATCATCCTGACTTACCTAAAAGAGGAAAAGTTTAGTCACATTAACATCTGACTTTATTTTAAATGGTGATGTGCATTTTTATACAGTACTGTATATACACCAAAATATATAAGGTTGCCAAATATTTATTTTTCCAGTCTATGGCTATCCTGCAGAAATAAGATGACGTGAGTTTGAGAGCTCTGGCCGTCCTCCATCAAGCAGTGCATCCCAAAATGTCATTAATCGCAGTTCAAATACAGCGTTCTGCAAACTCAGCGCTTCTCTGTGTCTCCGTTTCAGATCTGCTTCTTACTCCCTGGACGAACATCTGCAATAAATGAAAGCTTTTCATCGTATGAATGCTGAAAAGGAATATGGTGGTAAATTAGGGAAAAAACGGTCCACCTACATGATGTTCTCCACAGCGATGGAAGCAAAAAAAAACATCCTGATGGGAAACGTAACTCAAAACTATTGAATCCCACCAGCAGGAGTGTGCAAAACCCTAAAGACTTAATTCAGTATAATGCCTTATAATGCTTGATTCTGATTGGCAGATGGTCACACTGAGGTGTTTGGTCAGATAAAGGCTCCACTAAATTAGTTCCGGCAGGTTTAGAGTGCATTACAGCTCCATATCACTCCGCTGAATAAGTTATTTCACAGCTACAACAGTCAAAAATCACATCAGAACACAACAGGAGGAGGAGGAGATGTGGAGGACACTAGTGCTACACACAGGAGATGTTTGAGGAGGACGCTTACCTGACTAATACACTCTCAAATACAACATCTGACAGTGGATTTAGCACAGGAGAAGTGCAATAATGACTTCCGGACCATTGCATTATATTGCACAGCATCTGAATTCAGACACATACTCATTCAAAACAAAAGTGAAAATTTATAAACGATAATAACATAAACAGTTTTGTTTTTTCCATGTCTTAAACTGATTGTGACGTGCCATGTTTGAGTAATCAGCACAAGTAAAAATTTCCAAAAATAAGACATGAATTCCCGTATCTTTCTCAAACTCACGGCTGATGACTAGCTCTCATCTGCTTTTTTGTGACTCAACTATATAAACAAGAGGGAATTGGTTTAAAAACAGGACAAAGGTGATTAATTGTTTAATTGTTGCATGTGCAAGCAGTGACTGTGAGAAGTGGAGGAGGGATACTTCAGATATTTCCCAAAATTTTGAAGGCATTATTATTACTGATTATTCATTCATTCACTCATATTTCTTCGGCTTAGTCTCTATTTCAGAGGTCACCACAGTGGAATGAACCACCAACTATTCCAGCATTTCACCTATAGTGCATGTGTTTGGACTGTGGGGGAAACCGGAGCACCTAGAGGAAACCCACGCCAAGGGGAGAACTTGCAAACTCCACACAGAAACACCAACTGACCCAGCCGAGACTCGAACCAGCGACCTTCTTGCTATGAGGTGACAGTACAACACTATCGAGCCAACGTGCTGCCTATTACTGATTATGTAAGTTGTAAAGCATTTCCAGGTGCTTAATAAAGCCCCGTATCAATAATCGATTGCAGAACTATAACCAATTGTTAGACTAAAACCAATTGTTTGTAGTCAAATTGAGGTCAAGGTTTTGACTTTGACGCTGGGATTCTTGATTTAAAGGGCCATGAAACCCTCCTGTCTCAGCAGGGTGTTGGTGCACTGTAATCCACACATGAGTCCAGCTGCGCTCTCATAGTGGGAAAATGAAAACAAAACCTTCGTTGCAGCACATTAATAAACACAACACTGACGACCCAAGTCTCCAAATTCTCATTCTTCCTCTTGTTTTGGCAACACTGTAACAGGTAAAACAGTCTCCGTCATGCATATTAATGAAGTTGCACGTCATACACAATAGAGTGCGCTGATTGGTTTGAACAGTCTTTCTCATGAATTAATGCCACACACTCAGAGACGTCACGATGTACTCGCCCGTACAGACATCCACTCTCCACGCTGGATTACACAAAAGTATCTAATCACCGTGACGCAGCTTCAAAAATTCGTTTCAAACCGGAAGAACGAATTTGCTTAAAATAACGCAAAAACAACCAATTTTCACTTTTTAGTGCAATATATGTGTCCTAATAGTGTTTATAGCAGCATGGGACACATATATGACTGTCAACAGCTCAACACATGTGTTTTGGTGTTTCGTGACCCTTTAATTTTGGATGTGCTTGAAGTTTTCTTCCATGTTCAATCATAAGCTGTGTTTATTTTTAATATACCTGAATCCCAAAAAATTTTTAGAAAATTTAACAAGGGATTCAATCATAGACTGTAAAAGATATGGACGTAGTGTCCGTGACGTCACCCATAGGTTTATGAAGAACCCAAAAGAAGCTACCAGAAGGCGTGGCCGACCGTCGCCATTTTGTTCACGCGTCATCGCTCCAACCGGGGGATACCAAATAAGGGCAAAGAGGCGGAGCGTGAGCGGAGCTACAGACGCCTGCTGGCATTCTGCTTAGACTGGCTTTCCTATGGGAGAAACGCTGAATACTTCATCACCTGCGACTCGTTTGTGTTCTGACCACATGTGCTTGGTTCTACACTATATCAATAAAGTGTTTAGTCTTTTAAAAACACTCCTGTAACACACTGAGCCACTAAACATTGTTCTTATAATGTTTTTCTACAGGAGGAAAACCCGAATTACTTCCAAACACTTCAGATATAGTCTGTGTTAGTAAATGCAGGACTATTGATGAACTCCAGGCAGAACACTGTATGACAACACTTCAGATGACTGTTCTAGAGCCTACAGCTAATCAATCTGTCAGATTCTGGAGTGCTTTACAGCTCTAAAGAACATTATAAATGATAAATGATCTTAAATAAAACAAATACATGTATAGAGATGGTATGTGAGTATATAATTCCACTCACCTGGGAAATGGAGGCCATGTGAATAGTTAATATGCTATAGTATCTGATAATCGTAGAAAATAATTCCAAAAGGCAACTGACTGTGTAAAGTCACATAAAACAACATAAAATACGATGAATATGCAGAGCTCAGCGGATAATCAGCCGGAGTCAGCTGAGGTGAAGTGACGGAGAGCAACACCTAGCTGTCACTCAAGTCGCCACGTCCTTAATTATGTAAACTTAATATAATCTAATATAAAGGAAACGGATGAGTTGTAAAAAATTCACCCCCTCACAGTTGCCATGAAGGCTAATATTAGCTATATGAACCAAAATCGTTCTTTGTATCAGGCTGTAAACACCTTTTTTTCTGCTGTAAAGTCGGCCATTTTAACAGTGGGCTCAGTAGAAATTTGCTCCATATGGAGCAGGACTAGCGGAATTTCCATGAATTGCAGTTTCAGTTACCTCCGTATTGGCTTCCCGAGGGAGAGCGGGAGGGTGACTCTTGGTTTCAATCCAATGGGAGAAAAGGGATGGCTTTTTAACTTGCATTTTGTATTTTAATGTAACGGTAAACTGCAGCATTTACACTGCAAAAAATGCCTTTCCTACTTGGGATTTTTGTCTAGTTTCTAGCCCAAATATCTAAAAATACATAAATTAAGAAGCATTTTTAGACAAGTCAAACATACAGTCTTGTTTTCAGAAATAATAAGTCAAAATGAAGGGTGTTTTCTGCCAATGGCCTAATCAAAAATATTCTTATTTCAAAGATTATTTTACTTGTTTTTAGGAAAACTCACTTAATTTTGACTCATTCTTTCTTAAAACAATGTAATATGTGTCCCTTATCTAGAAAATGCTTCTTGATTTAAGAACTTTTAAATGTTTAGACTAGAAAGAGAAAAACTCTAGGAAGTTCATTTTTTGCAGTGTAATTTTTTGGAGTTTTGGAAATCACCTTGCAACCCCGCCCTCTCGCTGTCATGTCCCCCAACCCCCACTTCTGGAAGCACTAATATGTCATACAGTACTAAATGAGGCAAATAATATTCAGGCAAAACACAAAGGTTTTCCATGACTCTGATGTGATCCGTCAGGCTTCACAGGGTTAAGAGAGAGCCGTGAGCCGTCCAGCATCTGCTCTTCTCATCTGCAGCATCCGTCCATCCAGGCTGAGTATCATTCATTTAGGAAAGAAACACCTTCTGTGGATACTAGATCCTGTGTTTGAAACCATCATGCTGGTTGTACAGCACAGTACTATCACACATGAAAAAATACTATAGTAATTAATAGTACTTTTTATAGCCGTATTATGTGTATTGTATTAATGTATGTATTAAGTTCACAACTCTTAGTTAATTATTACTCCAGCATATATTAACTATAGTGAACTGATAAACTGTATTAAATACTGTAGTATACTTTAGTTTATAATTACAGTAAACTATGGTAAATTGTAAGATGATGTATCCTATAGTTGAAGAAAATTTGGGTGATTTATTTATATTTGGGTAACTTGGGTTATTTATTTATATTTTTATAGTTGTTGTGTTACCATAGTGATTGTAAAATTACCACAACAGATCAATTAGTATAGTTGTTATGTTACCATAGCAACTGTAGAATTACCACAACAGATCAATTAGTATAGTTGTTGTGTTACCATAGCAACTGTAGAATTACCACAACAGATCAATTAGTATAGTTTTTGTGTTACTATAGCAACCGTATAATTGCTACAACAGATCAATTAGTATAGTTGTTGTGTTACCATAGCAACTGTAGAATTACCACAACAGATCAATTAGTATAGTTGTTGTGTTACCATGGTAATTGTAGAATCACCACAACAGATCAATTAATATAGTTGTTGTGTTACCATGGTAACTGTATAATCACCA
This sequence comes from Danio kyathit, assembly GCA_903798195.1. Taxonomy (NCBI): domain Eukaryota; kingdom Metazoa; phylum Chordata; class Actinopteri; order Cypriniformes; family Danionidae; genus Danio; species Danio kyathit. The sequence continues at coordinate 1,450,185 of LR812519.1, forward strand.
CAACAGATCAATTAGTATAGTTGTTGTGTTACCATAGCAACTGTAGAATCACCACAACAGATCAATTAGTATAATTGTTGTGTTACCATAGTAACTGTAGAATCACCACAACAGGTAATTTAGTATAGTTTTTGTGTTACCATAGCAACTGTATAATCACTACAACAGATCAATTAGTATAGTTGTTGTGTTACCATAGCAACTGTAAATCACCACAACAGATCAATTGATACAGCTGTTGTGTTACCATAGCAACTATAGAATCACCCCAGCAGATCAGTTACTATAATTGTTGTGTTACCATAGCAACTGTAGAATTACCACAACAGAACAATTGCTACATTTGTTGTTGTGTTACCATAGCAACTGTGGAATCACCACAACAGATTAAAGTACTTTACAATAATATGGCTCAAAAGCACTACAATGTTTACTATAAATTACTATAGTATGTTTTCATGTGTGATATAATTGTTTTTTTTTATTATTAGTTTTTAATGTCAAGTATTGAACATAATACAATATGAACAAATACATATTTAATTAAAATAAAATAGAGGGAAAAAATGTATGATAGCATTGTTCTGTGTTTGGTTCCATCTCTGTCTGTCCACAATATACTTAACCACGCCCCTTTTACCATCAGTTTGCTATAGACCATTTTGATGGATGTAAACAAAATCAATGGTCCCAACGTATTTCCTGTTTTACATTTTTAATTTCTATAGCTTCTGAGAATCCAAAAAGAGCCACATATTTCTAATTAATGTTTTGATAGCTGTTTTAACATGAAGTTAAGATTGAATTGCCTCTTGTTACAGTTATACAGTAAAACAGTTTGATAACAAGCAGGAAATGTTCAAGGGCCAATGACATCACCACGCTGAAATGGTCTATAAGGAAATGTGTAAAAAAGAAAGCCCCCTGCTCCAAATTCAGTTTTAGCTGTAATAGTTTCAGTGCATGAACATACAGAAACAAAAGTCTCAAAGTCAGACTTTCATCATTTTGAGGTGGATTTTGTGCATCAGATATGATTCAGCAGGCATGATGGGGTTAATGTGTGTCTGTTCCCTCTTAATACAGATGATAGCTTTATTACAGCACAACTGTGAATGTCATTGGATCCCGCTTCTCTGCTGTGTCCTGCTTTCCTCATCAGGTTCATTCTGCTGGACGGCTGCCCGCTGTATCGGCTCATGCCCACCTGCGCCTGCTGTTTGACTGGTGGAGCAGTGATGTGAGCGCCGGTTATTCTGGACTTTTCCTTCCTGTGATTTAATGGGCAAGTGACGCTGTCTGCTTTCATCTACGCGGGACAATATCTGACACAGATCTGCCTGAGATGATGCTCAAGCCTCGGGGAAGTCCGGGGAAGTCAGGCAGGATGGCAGGATATGCTCAGTGTGTCATCACTGTGTGTGTGTGTGTACTTGCCTACCTATCTAAGAGGGGACCTTGGTGTCATTACACACCCACTAACCGGGGTTCGGGAACCAAGAGGGGACATTTTTCAGGTGAACATGCCTCAAAAAGGGCACCTATCATGAAAAGCTTATCTTTTGTGAGCTGTTTGAACAGAACTGTGTGTTGGTATAATGTGTGCACAGTCATATTGGGGTGATATAAAGACAATAAACCTGTTTTTTTAAATTTCCTGACATTAAAATAGGATCTAAATCCCTCCCATTTTGAGGCCAACTGCAAACGTGATGTAGGAATGTGGTTTTCCCTGCCCACCGAACTAATTGACAGCCGCGTATTAACATGTCTCCGTAGTAATGCACGTAATTATATTAACAAGACATGACGTGCGTAAAGCGACTGGGATTAAAAGATCTGTTCAGCTCTCTGTGATCATCAATCATCATCAGATGTGATCAAGAGTGAGTTTCACAAGTTTAACACGTTTATAAAACAGAGCATGTTTGTAGTGAACTACAGTGATTTTACCGTCTTAACTTTATCACAACAGCCCTGTGTCTGCACAATTATAAAAGAATGCGCTTCAATCCCGGTTTGTGGACGTTAAATCAGGTTAATTTTGTACATTAACATAACAGATATCCATACAACAGTGGAGATTAACCTGTATCCTGTCACATCTGCCTTGCAATGCGTGCGCTGTGTGTGTGTGTGTGTGTGTGTGCATGAACTTTGTAACGACATTGTGTGTGACTCATCATTGCAGAAAGGCTTGAATTAACTCCACAACAAATACATCAATCTTTGTTTCCCTAAAAGGAGTCGTAAATCGTAATCTTTCTTTCTTTCTTTCTTTCTTTCTTTCTTTCTTTCTTTCTTTCTTTTTTTCTGTGTGTGTGTGTCTCTGGTTTTTAAATGTTTAACTTATGTTGTTGTCTTGATGAGTGTTGTTATTGTGTGATTGTTGTATGTATGCAATTGTTGTCTTAAATCCAGTGTTAAAGACACATTTTCTTTCTGTGCCAAGCAGAACAGACAGTAAAGTTCAAACTAAACTAAACTATGTGAATTACGAGGACATTGCTGATCTTCTCATTTCTCAAAAAGCTTATAAATCATACAGAATACATCATATGGGGCAGGGGTGCTCAATCCCGTTCCTGGAGATCTACCTTCCTGCAGATTTCTGTTGCAACCCATATCAAACACACCTGCCTGTAATCAAGTGCTGTTCAGGTCCTAATTAACTGGTTCAGGTGTGTTTGATCAGGGTTGGAGCTGAACTATGCAGGAAGGTAGACCTCCAGGAACAGGATTGAGCACCCCTGATATAGGGTGATAGAAAACACAGTTTGTACAGTATAAAAACAACACAAACTTATAGAATGCCCCAACAATTCACAAAAGCAAATGTGTGCGTGTGTACTATACCTGGGATAAATGTGTACTCACAATTGAGCTAAAGCTAAGATTACAGCTTGAATACTCACATTTTGGGGAAATGTTTATTTGCAAAGGTTTTTGTAAATGGGCAAAACCTTGTCAAAGCCAAAACTGTGACCTTTAAATAATCGGATGAAAAATTGTTCCACAAACTCAGCTCATGTTTGGCTTGGGTGGTCCGAGGAGTTCCGTTGTGGTTGCTGAGAGTAATGGCTGTTGCTGTGCAGTTGATAGGGTGTTAAAGCTATTGATACTGTATGTGGTTGCTAGGGTGTTCTAGATGGTTCCTTCGGCTTACTCCCTTATTTATCAGGGGTCGCCACAGCGGAATGAACCGCTAACTCTTCCAGCATATGTTTTAAGGAGCGGATGCCCTTCCAGATGAAGTTGTTATTTGTGAATATAGGTCAAGTGTTTGCTATGCACTTGATAGGGTGGTAGGGTGGTTTTAGCCAGGTCAGGGCAGTCTGAGGCAAATTTGGTGGTTGTTATAAATAAATAAATAGTTTGACCTATTTACTTCTGCTTAGAACACGTGATTGATCAGGACAAAGCAGCTCAGGTCAACCAAAATATCAAGATTCTAAGGTCAAAGCTGTCATATATGTTGTTTTTGTGTAGATGTACATGTTGATGGAAAGGAAGAGTGTGAAGCACAGTGAAGGGTCTTTTTGTGGGCTCGTCTGTTATTCTGTTTAAGACTGAGACCCGATGCAGACGGTCTGATGGAGATGGTTTATGGCTGTTCCTGCAGGTTAACTCACAGGTTAACACATCATCTGCTTCTGTTTTACTCACATAGAATCAAAACAGAGCTTTTGCCATGTGCTGCTGCCACACGTGAACAAAATGCTACAGTAACTTACAGTGAATACTGTAGTGGTGTTGAACTCTACTATAATAAAGTACTTCAATTAATAGAGTTTTCATAATTCTACAGTTGCTATGGTAACAATTAAGTAATTTATATTTTGTGGTAATTACATAGTTGCTATGGTAACAGCAACTTAAATAATTGATCTGTTGTGGTAATTATATTGTGTTGTGATGATTCTGTAGTTGCTATGGTAACACAACAACTAAAGTAATTGATCTGTTGTGGTGATTCTATGGTTGCTATGGTAACACAACAACTAAAGTAATTGATCTGTTGTGGTGATTATGTGGTTGCTATGGTAACAAAACAACTAAAATAATTGATCCGTTGTGGTGATTCTATGGTTGCTATGGTAACACAACAACTAAGGTGAATAATGCATGTTGGTCATTCTATAGTTGCTATGGTAACACAACAACTAAAGTAAGTATTCTGTTGTGGTAATTCTATAGTTGCTAACATGACAACTAGTAATTGATCTGTGTTGGCTATTCTATAGTTGCTATAGTAATACGACCACCAAAGTAGTTGTGTTGTTGTAATTCTACAGTTGCTATGGTAACACGACAACTATGGTAACTGATCTGTTGTGGTAATTATATAGTTGCTATGGTAACACAACAACTAAAGTAATTGATCTGTTTTGATGATTCTATAGTTGCTATGGTAACACAACAACTAAATTAATTGATCTGTTATGATGATTCTTCAGTTGCCATGGTAACACAACAACTAAAGTAATTGATCTGTTGTGGCGATTCTGTGGTTGCTATTCTAACACAACAACTAAAGTAAGTATTCTGTTGTGGTAATTCTGCAGTTGCTATGGTAACATGACAACTAGTAATGATCTGTTGTGGTAATTCTATAGTTGTTATGGTAACACGACAACTAAGGTAATTGATCTGTTGTGGTAATACTATAGATGCTATGGTAACACGACAACTATAGTAATTAATCTGTTGTGATAATTCTATAGTTGCCATGATAACACAACAACTATAGTAATTGATCAGTTGAGGTAATTCTGTAGTTGCTATGGTAACACAACAACTAAAGTGAATAATGTGTGTTGGTCATTCTGTGGTTGCTATGGTAACATGACAAGTAAAGTAATTAATCTGTTGTGATAATTCTATAGTTGCTATGGTAACACAACAACTATAGTAATTGATCGGTTGTGGTAATTCTATGGTTGCTATGGTAACACAACAGCTAAAGTGAATAATCTGTGTTGGTCATTCTACAGTTGCTATGGTAACATGACAACTAAAGTAATTAATGTTGTGATGATTCTACAGTTGCTATGGTAACATGACAACTAAAGTAATTAATCTGTTGCTGTAATTTTATAGTTGCTATGGTAACATGCAGTGGTGGAAAGAGTACTGATCATACTCAAGTAAAAGTACCATTACTTGCCTAAAAATGTAGTGCGAGTAGAATAAAAGTATCTGCTGTAAATGTTACTCAAATATGAGTAAAAAGTGGCCCTTTTAAAAGTACCCAAGAGTAGTGAGTAGTGAGTATTATGCTGTCAAAAGCTGATATGTTTACATGTAATTTGTGCATCTGTGTGTAAATGTAACATTCTGTAGTAAGTATTCATTAGTTATTGCCCAGAAGACACACAACATCATGAGACATTAATATTAGGTTAGATTTAGGTTGTGATGTCAGGTGACCAAAATCAATTGTCAAGCCAGCAGCTAAGGACAACGCTATTTTGATGTCCAATATTGACGCCAAATGACGTTAATATTTGGTTGATTTAAGGTTGTTAGAAAGTGACCAAAATCCAGCATCGAGCCACCATCTTAAACCAGCGTCATATATGACGTCAAATACTGACATTTATTCGTCAGGTACGGCAACCAAAATCCAACGTCTGATAGACGTCATAGGGGGAACGTTCACACAATGTCAAGCTGTAACATCATTAGACGTTGATATTTGGTTGGTTTTAGGTTGGACATTGGACATTGACATTGGCCTGACGTTGAGTTCTGACGTCAACCCGATTTTCATTTCCAAACAAAATGCAGCGTCCCCATGATGTTAGGGTACAACGTCAATCAGACGTCATGTTGACATCCTGTGCCTGCTGGGTGTTTAAGGCCATTTCGGTCATACAGTAAACATCCGTCATCTTCTCATCAGTGTCATGAATCTAAACAGTCTCTGGGTCAATGCGTGTAAAGTTTTTGAACATCTTCATGAACACTTTTAAAACTTCCAAACAGTTTGCAGCAATTATAAAGGGCACACGTCTTGAGGTAGTTCATTATGATGCGATTTACCTTCTACGGTATGTGCGGTTTGATTGCACAGGAATCTCGGGACTGATTTTTCTAATCCTCATGGAAGAGAAAAATAAAGTAGTGACTGCAGGATGAAAAAAAGTAGTGGAGTAAAAGTACAGATACTGCACTAAAAATGTGCTCAAGGGAAAGTAAAAGTACACATTTTTAAAACTACTCAGTAAATTACAATTCCTGGGAAAAACTACTCGATTACAGTCATTTGAGTATTTGTAATTAGTTACTTTACACCACTGGTAACATGACAACTAAAGTAATTAATCTGTTGTGGTATTTCTGTAGTTGCTATGGTAACAACAACAACTAAAGTAATTAATCCATTGCTGTAATTTTATAGTTGCTACGGTAACACAAACCTAAAGTAACTAATCTGTTGTGATAAATTTATAGTTTCTATTGTAGCATAACAACTGAAGTAATTAATCTGTTTTGATCATTCCATAGTTGCTATGGTAATATGACAACTATACTAATTGATCTGTTGTGGTAATTCTATAGTTGCCATGGTAACACAACAACTATAGACATTGATCTGTTGTGGTTATTCTACAGTTGCCATGGTAACAACAACAACTATAGTATTATAAACAAATGCTTTCTTCAACTAAATGGTATATTATATTATACCACAAAACACCACAGTTTACTGTACTACAGCATTGATTACAGTTTATTAGTTCACTATACTTACTCTATAGCAATCAAAGGTTATATTACATACAGCATAATGCACTTTACTATAGTATAGTCAAAAACAACACAACAGTATTTATCATAGTGCGTTTGGGTGCAGATTCTGCAACATGAGGCCTTTAATGCTGACGAAGGAGATCTGCTCTAATAGGAAACAACTGATGATAATGTCACACAGATACAGTCTCTCAGAGGCTGGCATCAAATGCTGAAGATGCAAAGATTTGTTTACGAGAAAATAAAGCCTCTCGGTTTCCTATTAGAAGTCTCCAGTGTGATAAAGGAACAGGCATAAGAAACCCCTCGATGGGAACAAAGATGCTCGAAGCAGATTAAACACTAATGGAGGAAAGATGCTGAATTTCACCACTGTTTCATATAAAGAGCAAAGAGCAGACAGACGCGCCCTTTTGGAAACCAGTCAAAACACTTATAAATTCTTATTTGTGTGTCTTTTCTTTTGTTTTATTTGAGGAATTAATCAAATCCAGCAACTTGGTGGTGTTAATCAGACAGTAAACCCATATAGAAATGTGATGTATGCAAATTACAAATATACAAATTCATGATTTGCATATTTTACATATTTGCAAAAATGTAATTTAGGTCACAATATTGCAAAAATGGCTGTTTACATTTTTTTTCTCAACCATTGAAATTATAAGACACAGTGGCTCAGTGGTTAGCAATGTGGCCTCACGGCAAGATGGTTGCTGGTTCAAGTCCCGGCTGGGTCAGTTGGTGTTTCTGTGTTTGCATGTTCTCCCCATGTTGGTGTGGGTTTCCTTCGGGTGCTCCGGTTTCCCCCACAAGTCCAAACACATGTGCTATAGGGGAATTGATGAACTAAATTGGCCGTACTGTGTGTGAATGTGTGTGTGTATGGGTGTTTCCCAGTGTTGGGTTGCTGCTGGAAGGGCATCTGCTGGGTAAAACATATGCTGTAATAGTTGGTGGTTCATTCCACTGTAGTGACCCCTGATTAATAAAGGGACTAAGCCGAAGGAAAATAAAATGAAATGGAATAAATATCTGCATATATGGGTGTGAATTACCGGGGGGTTTGGGTGGGATTGACCACCTAATTAACGCTTGTGTTCCCTGAAGGATGTCAAACAAGATATATGGGGGGTCAACCCATTAATAGTTTCCTCTGATCTGTACTTTAAATAAGAATGTTAATCAATAAAATAATAGACAATATGAATATACATTTGGCTACCCCTAAAACGGTTCATACCATTGTGAATGCATAATCACTAAACACCACTCAGTCTATGGAAAACAAATCATTCAACAGTCTAAAACCAGCAGATCTAAAGCAACAATGGACACCACAAGTGTCTGTTTTCTATTAAAATAAGTGTTTGTTTAGCCTAAAAGTAAAGTTAGAATATAAAATTAGACGCATAGTTTGACATACAGTAACCTCTGAAATAGCTACTCAGAGGATACTGTACACATTTTATTAAAACATGAGATGTAATTTAAAGATATACATACATTTGATTCACAGAAGCATGCATCACACTATATTATATATAAGAGAAAAAAGGGTAACACTTTATTTTGATGGTGCATGCTGTCTGCTTAATATCTGCTGATATGCTCCTTCAACAGACATTTAACTGACTAGAAGAAACTTTATAAGTACATGTCAACTTACACTAACCCTAACCCTAACCTAACAGTCTACTTAGAATCTAATGAGAATTATTTGACATGTAACTTAAATTTAACAAACGAAGCATCAAAATAAAGTATGACTAAAAAAGTTGCTAATATCACTAATATACAGTTACATCATTTATTAGAATTATTAGATTTTATTTATGTATTATTATTCATTCATTCATTTACTTTCGGCTTAGTCCCTTTATTCATCAGGGGTCACCACAGTGGAATGAACCGCCAACTTATAGAGCACATGTTTTATGCAGCGGATGCCCTTCCAGCTGCAACCCATCTCTGGGAAACATCCACACACACTCATTCACACTCATACACGGACAATTTAGCTTACCCAATTCACCTGTACTGCATGTGTTTGGACTTGTGGAGGAAACCGGAGCACCCGGAGGAAACCCACGCGAATGCAGGGAGAACATGCAAACTCCACACAGAAACGCCAACTGACCCAGCCGAGGCTCGAACCAGCGACCTTCTTGCTGTGAGGCGACATCACTAGCTACTGTGCCACTGCGTCGCCTATTATTACTCATTCATTAATTCATTCATTTATTTACTTTCTGCTTAGTCCTTTTATTCATCAGCGGTAGCCACAGCGGAATCAACCGCTAACTTATCCAGCATATGTTTTACACAGTGGATATCACCACTATCACATCACTACCCACTGCCCCACCACGCCGCCCCTATTATTATTATTATTATTTATAGCACACGATGCACCAGTAGAATGTCTTGCTGATGTTTAAATTTGCATAAATAATGAGATCAACACCTGACCTGTCATTTATTAGTCAAACAAACTGAGTTGAGGCAGTTTTGCTGTTTTTAATTGGTGATTCTCGACAGAAAGAAAGAAAGAGAGAGAGAGAGAGAGAGAGAGAGAGAGAGAGAGAGAGAGAGAGAGAGAGAGAGAGAGAGAGAGAAAGAGACATCTCATGTTTGATCTCATGAGATCTCAGGATTGGCATGTTTTTTGCTAGGTTGCTAGGGTGTTCAGACTGGTTGCGAAAGTATTGGTAGGGTGTTCTGAGTCATTGCTAAGATATTGCTAGGTGGCTGCTACGGTGTTCGGAGTGGTTGCTCGGCGATTGCTAAGGCGTTGCTAGGGTGTTCCAGGTAGTTATTAAGGTGTTGCTAGGATATTCTGAGTGGTTGCTAGTCGACCACTGAGCGGTTAAGGCATTGCTAGACGGTTGCTAGGTTGTTCTGAGTGGTTGCTAGGGCGTTGCTAGGGTGTTCTAGGTGGTCGCTAGGCGGTTGCTAGGGTGTTCTGAGTGGTTGCTAAGGTGTTGCTAGGGTGCTCTAGGTGGTCGCTAAGGTGTTGCTAGGCAGTTGCTAGGGTGTTCTGAGTGGTTGCTAAGGCATTGCTAGGCGGTTGCTAAGGTGTTCTGAGTGGTTATGTCGGTGCAGGGTCATTGCTTGGTGGTTGCTAAGACGTTGCTAGGTGGCTGCTAGGGTGTTCTGAGTGGTTGCTAGGCAGTTGCTATGGTGTTCTGAGTGGTTGCTAGGCAGTTGCTAAGGCATTGCTAGGTAGTTGCTAGGGTGTTTTGCGTGGCTGCAAATGCGTTGCTAGGCAGTTGTTAAGATGTTCTTATTGGCTGCTAGGGGGTTGCTGAGGTGTTGCCAAGATGTTCTAGGTTGTTGCTAAGGTGTTGCTTGGTGGTTGCTAGGTTTTGTATGTTTGCTAGGCCGTGGCTAGGATCTTCTGTGTGGTTGATAAGGTGTTGCTGGGCAGTTGCTATGTTGTTCTGAATGGTTGCTAAGACGTTGCTAGGCAGTTGCTAAGGTGTTCTGAGTGGTTGCTAACGGTTGTTAAGATGTTGCTAGGGTGTTCTAAGTGGTTACTAAGGCGTTGTTAGGTGGTTGCTATGGTGTTCTAAATCATTTTTTAAGGCGTTGCTAGACCATTGCTAATGTGTTTTGGGTGGTTGCTAGGCGGTTGCTATGGTGTTCTAGGGGGTTAATAAGGTGTTGCTAGGCGGTTGCTAAGGTGTTTTGAGTGGTTGCTAGGCAGTTGCTAACATAAATTACCATGTTTCTAGCATAAATCAGCATGTCATTAGCATTGTGTATGAATTAGCATGTCACTAGCATGTTGCTAGTATAAACTTGCATGCCATTAGCATGAATTTAATATGAATTAGCATGTTTGCAAGTATGATTAGTATGTTTGTTAATATGTTTCCAGCATGGATTAGTATATTGTTAGTATGAATTAGCATGTTGCTAGTATGTTTATAGTATGAATTAGCATGTTGCTAGTATGATTAGTATGTTTCTGGTATGGATCAGTATATTGTTAGTATGAGTCGGTATGTTGTTAGTATGTTCAATGTAAAGTCAATGGCAGTTTGTTTTTGTTTTTTTAACAATGGAAGTCTATGGGACAGTTGCTAGGGTGGCCTAAGTGGTTGCTAGTGTGTGGCTAGTAAGTTAAAAGGTCATCAGTGATTGGCAGATTGGTAGTCTGAGTTAAATGAGCCCAACCTTAAGTCTGACAGTCTGGGGGAAAGTTATGATTTTCTCAAGCCACCATAAATATGATATATTGACTAACATGATTTTTTTTTACTACTGCTATCTATTGTGTGTACTGCTTTATTATATATATATATATATGTTACTTATTTATGTAACTTTTATGTAACTAATTTATGTAAACTTTATAAGTGCTTTGGCAATACATTTGTAGCATTTGTCATGCCAATAAAGCAACTATTGAATTGAATTGAGAGAAAGAGGGAGAGAGAGAGAGAGAGAGAGAGAGAGAGAGAGAGAGAGAGAGAGAGAGACTGGATCAGTCTTTCTGAACATGTGTGGAATCTAATGTTTTAATTCAGCTTGACTGTATTCTGACCTGAGCAGAAACTATTTTCCCGCCTAAGCAATAACACACACATGACCTGCACTGCTGGGTGTGTGTGTGTGTGTGTGTGTGTGTGTGTGTGTGTGTGTGTGTGTGTGTGTGTGTGTGTGTGTGTGTGTGTGTGTACAGTCTACAGTATACTGACCTGTTAATGACTTGACATATACTTCAGATCTTGTTGTGTGTGTGTGTGTGTGTGTGTGTGTGTGTGTGTGTGTGTGTGTGTGTGTGTGTGTGTGTGTGTGTGTGTGTGTGTGTGTGTGTGTGTGTGTGTGGAGCTCCATCAGTGTTGTGTTATTGATTCCTCCAGTGTGTTACTGATGTGTTCTGTGTTCTGCTCAGTGCTGTGTCGTCAGCCATCAGATGGATGTTTTCGTTGGGTCACAGGACACTGTTCTGAAGTCAGTAATTGGTAGCAGATCTATATATTTTCCGGGTTGTTATTATGATGGCGGGCGGGCGGGCGGCAGTAGTACACATGTTGGTCAGTGATTTATCAGAAGTCGTGTGTTTTAATGATGTTTTAATGGTGTGTGATCTGCTCTGTAGGACGAGCCCAGCGTGTCCAAAACCACACACCAGCGCTTCTCGGAAGTGAGACTTTCAGCAGCGTCCCGCGTCAGAAGACCTGCGTTAGTTAATGAAGGAGTGGAAAAACAGCGGAGGACACGATTCACTGCAGTCTGCTTTCCTGATCCACACTCTGCCAAAGGGAACTTCCATGTCTTCAGAGCCACAACCTACAGTCATTTTGGTTTGTTTTAGTTTCTTTTGTTTTTCTCATTTTTTTGTTCTTTCGTATTTTCATCAAGAATTTTATGCATTTTTCTAAATATATTTCATTGACAGCTTTTGTAAAAACGTACAACAATTACACTAAAATAACATGATATACAGTGATATTTTTAAATATTTTAATGTATTATTATACAGAGTTGAGGACAAAATTATTAAATTACTAAATTATTCTTTTCCAATATTTCCCAGGTGCTAATATTTTTTTTTACTTTGCCATGATATATATATATATATATATACAGTTAAAGTCAGAATTATTGGCCCTCCTCAATTTTAAGCCCCCTGTTTATTTTTTCCCCCAATTTCTGTTTAACAGAGAGCAGATTTCTTCAACACATCTCTAATCATAATAGTTTAATAACTCATCTCTAATAACTGATTTATTTTCTCTTCTCTATGATGACAGTAAATAATATTAGACTAGATATTCTTCAAGACACTTCTATACAGCTTAAAGTGACATTTAAAGGCTTAACTAGGTTAATTAGGGTAACTAGGCAGGTTAGGGGAATTAGGCAAGTTATTGTATAATGATGGTTTGTTCTGCAGACTATCAAAAAAACAATTTGCTTAAAGGGGCTAATAATTTTGTCCCAAAAATCGTTTTAAAAAAATTAATAACTGCTTTTATTCTAGCCGAAATAAAACATATAAGACTTTCTCCAGAAGAAAAAACATTATCAGACATACTGTGAAAATTTCCCTGCTCTGTTAAACATCATTTGGGAAATATTAAAAAAGAAAAAAAAAATCAAAGAGGGGCGAATAATTCTGATTTCAACTGTGTGTGTGTATATATATATATTATTATGCGTATTCGTATTGAACCGTTCGGTACGCGACTTTCGGTTCAGTACGCATTACAAACCGAATGATTCAGACAAATTTCTAAAAAGATAAAAGCGAATAAATGTACAAAATATAATGTTTTTAGTGCAACGACACTCAACAAGGCATCCCAAATGACGTGACCCTGGACGTGACAGGCAACATGCTGCCTTCCCCGCCCACCTCCAAACACTACTCAACTCCAGTCAGGCACACGCAAAATGACTAGTAGGCTAACATTAATGTAATCCTCCTATAACCAACAGCGGGTCTGGCGTTTGAAGGTGTCAGACACGGAGCACAGACGCTCTTGATTCTGGATGTCATTAATAATATAATAACACTAATACTTAAACGGTATGGCGTTTTAGAATGACCAAAACATTTCAGATGGTTTATAATGTGCTCAGCCTGCTGGTTTATCCATTTACACACATTTTTATCATCACATGATCTCTACAAAATCACATGACCTTTTTTGGTCGGTGTGTTTACGATGTTGGTGTGTTAGCGATGTCTGTGCGCTTACGATGTCTGTGCATTTACGATGGCAGTGTGTTTGCAATGTTTGTTCGCTTACAATGTCTGTGTGCTTATGATGTCTGTGCACTTACAATGTTGGCGCGCTTACGATGTCGGTGTGTTTGCAATGTCGGTATGTTTGCGATGTCTGTGTTTTTGTGATGTCACTGTGTTTTCAATGTCTGTGCATTTGCGATGTCGTTGTGTTTGCGATGTCGTTGTGTTTGCAATGTCGGTGCGCTTACGATGTCTGTGCGTTTACGATGGTGGTGTGTTTGCGATGCTGGTGTGTTTACGATGTTGGTGTGTTTACGATGTTGGTGCGTTTGCGATGTCTGTGCGCTTACGATGTTGGTGCGTTTACGATGTTGGTGTGTTTGCAATGTCTGTTCACTTACGATGTCTGTGCGTTTATGATGGTGGTGTGTTTGCGTTTACGATGTTGGTGCATTTACGATGTTGGTGTGTTTGCGATGTTGGTGCGTTTGCGATGTCTGTGCGCTTACGATGTTGGTGCGTTTACGATGTTGGTGTTTTGCAATGTCTGTGCTCTTACAATGTCTGTGCACTTACAATGTCTGTGCGCTTACGATGTCTATGCGTTTATGATGGCAGTGTGCTTGTAATGTATGTGCGCTTACAATGTCTGTGCGCTTATAGTAATATCGGTGCTCTTACAATGTCGGTGCTCTTACAATGTTTGGGCACTTACAATGTCTGTGCGCTTACAATGTCTGTGCGTTTATGATGGCTGTGTGCTTGTAATGTATGTGCGCTTACAATGTCTGTGCGCTTACAATGTCTGTGCACTTACAATGTCTGTGCGCTTACGATGTCTGTGCGTTTATGATGGCAGTGTGCTTGTCATGTATATGCGCTTATAATGTCTGTGCGCTTACAATGTCGGTGCTTTTAAAATGTCGGTGCTCTTACAATGTCTGTGCATTTACGATGTCGGAAGGTTTGCGATGTTGGTGTGTTCTCAACGTCTGTGCGCTTACGATGTCGGTGTGTTTGCAATGTCTGTGCACTTATGATGTCGGCGCACTTACAATGTCTGTGCGCTTACAATGTCGGTGTGTTGGCGATGTTGGTGTGTTTACAATGTTGGTGTGTTTGCAATGTTGGCGTGTTTGCAATGTCTCTGCGCTTACGATGTCTGGTGCTTATGATATCTGTGCACTTACGATGTCAGTATGTTTGCAATGTCTGTGCACTTATGATGTCAGTGCTCTTACAATGTCCGTACAATGTCTGTGCGCTTACAATGTCAGTGTGTTTACGATGTCAGTCTGTTTACAAAATCTGTGTGGTTCTGATATCTGTACGTTTACGATGCCGATGTGTTTTCTTATGATGTCTGCGCACTTACAATGTTGGTGTGCTTACAATGTATGTGCGTTTGCAATGTCAGTCTGTTTGCGATGCTGAAGTATTTGCGATGTCTGTGTGCTTGCGATGTTGGTGTGTTTGTGATATTGGTGCGTTTACAATGTCGGTGTGCTTATGATGTTGGTGTGTTTAAGATGTTGATGTGTTTGATATGTTTTTGCAATGTTTTTCATGTGTGTGTGGAGTCTCAGTGTGGCCCAGTTTTCTCCTCCTGAATCTCGTGCGCTCCAGAACTAGGTCAGGCTTTTATTATGTTTAATTATGTCTGGCGAATGTTGTTGGAGTTGTATTTCAGCGTGCATGTGCTGTGAGTTAGTTCGACGTGAACGCTCTGATCTATTTATATCCTGTCAGATTGTGTACAAACTCCCCGAGCTAAAGTCATCAGCTCTGTATACAGCAGAGGACGCCAGAACCAGACACAGTTTACCCCAAAATCATGCTCTGACGACATTTACTCACATTGCTCCAAAATTGCATTATTTTGTGAAACACAAAAGGAGATTCTGAGCTGCTGATTTACAGTGAAAGTTGAGGCTGATTTACACTGATAAACTCCAAAATCGAATTAGTCGTGTTGCGCGTGGTTTTATTTTACTGGCAGGAAATGGCATTGATTTGTCTTTAAAACTGTACATATAAATAAGTTGCTATGATTTCAGAGTTACTATAGAGGGGGTCAATATTAATATATTGAATAATATATTAAAATAATCTGCCAATGGAGTAAGCAAAATAATCTTGTTTTTAATTTTGACATAAGATTATTTTACTTACCCCAAGAAAAAGTTATGGTGGCTGTAATGCAGCGCGTTTTTGTAAGTTGTTTGCGTTGTGTGACAATGAAGCACGTTTTCGTAAATTGTTTGCATTGTGTGAAAATGCAGCACGTCGTCGTAAATTGTTTGTGTTGTTAGAAAAGGCAGCACGTTGTCGTAAATGTTTCTGTGTTGTGTGAAAATGCAGCACGTTTTCATAAATGTTTCTGTGTTGTGTGAAAATGCAGCACGTTTTCGTAAATTGTTTGCGTTGTGTAAAAATGCGGCGCATTTTTGTAAATCGTTTGCGTTGTGTAAAAATGCGGCACGTTTTTGTAAATTGTGTTGTGAGAAAATGCAGCACGTTTTCGTTAATTGTTTGTGTTGTGTGAAAATGCAGCATGTTTTCATAAATTGTTTGTGTTGTGTAAAAATGCAGCACGTTTTCGTAAATTATTTGTGTTGTGTGAAAATGCAGCATGTTATCGTAAATTGTTTGTGTTGTGTGAAAATAAAGCACGTTTTCGTAAATTGTTTGTGTTGTGTGAAAATGCAGCACGTTTTCGTAAATTGTTTGCGTTGTGTGAAAATGCAGCATGTTATCGTAAATTGTTTGTGTTGTGTAAAAATGCAGCACGTTTTCGTAAATTGTTTGTGTTGTGTGAAAATGCAGCACGTTTTCGTAAATTGTTTGTGTTGTGTGAAAATGCAGCACGTTTTCGTAAATTGTTTGTGTTGTGAGAAAATGCAGCACATTTTCGTAAATTGTTTGTGTTGTGTAAAAAGGCAGCACGTTTTCGTAAATTGTTTGTGTTGTGTAAAAATGCAGCACGTTTTCGTAAATTGTTTGCGTTGTGTGAAAATGCAGCATGTTATCGTAAATTATTTGTGTTGTGTGAAAATGCAGCACGTTTTCGTAAATTATTTGTGTTGTGTGAAAATGCAGCACGTTTTCATAAATTATTTGTGTTGTGTGAAAATGCAGCACGTTTTCGTAAATTGTTTGCGTTGTGTGAAAATGCAGCATGTTATCGTAAATTGTTTGCGTTGTGTAAAAATGCAGCACATTTTCGTAAATTGTTTGTGTTGTGTGAAAATGCAGCACGTTTTCGTAAATTGTTTGCGTTGTGTGAAAATGCAGCATATTATCGTAAATTGTTTGCGTTGTGTAAAAATGCAGCACGTTTTCGTAAATTGTTTGCGTTGTGTGAAAATGCAGCATGTTATCGTAAATTGTTTGTGTTGTGTGAAAATGCAGCACGTTTTCGTAAATTGTTTGTGTTGTGAGAAAATGCAGCACATTTTCGTAAATTGTTTGTGTTGTGTAAAAATGCAGCACGTTTTCGTAAATTGTTTGTGTTGTGTAAAAATGCAGCACGTTTTCGTAAATTGTTTGCGTTGTGTGAAAATGCAGCATGTTATGGTAAATTATTTGTGTTGTGTGAAAATGCAGCACGTTTTCGTAAATTATTTGTGTTGTGTAAATATGCAGCACGTTTTCGTAAATTATTTGTGTTGTGTGAAAATGCAGCACGTTTTCGTAAATTGTTTGCGTTGTGTGAAAATGCAGCATGTTATCGTAAATTGTTTGCGTTGTGTAAAAATGCAGCACATTTTCGTAAATTGTTTGTGTTGTGTGAAAATGCAGCACGTTTTCGTAAATTATTTGTGTTGTGTGAAAATGCAGCACGTTTTCGTAAATTATTTGTGTTGTGTGAAAATGCAGCACGTTTTCGTAAATTGTTTGTGTTGTGTAAAAATGCAGCACGTTTTCGTAAATTGTTTGTGTTGTGTAAAAATGCAGCACGTTTTCGTAAATTGTTTGCGTTGTGTGAAAATGCAGCATGTTATGGTAAATTGTTTGCGTTGTGAGAAAATGCAGCACGTTTTCGTAAATTGTTTGCGTTGTGTGAAAATGCAGCACGTTTTCGTAAATTATTTGTGTTGTGTGAAAATGCAGCACGTTTTCGTAAATTATTTGTGTTGTGTAAAAATGCAGCACGTTTTCGTAAATTGTTTGCGTTGTGTGAAAATGCAGCACGTTATCGTAAATTGTTTGCGTTGTGTGAAAATGCAGCATGTTATGGTAAATTATTTGTGTTGTGTGAAAATGCAGCACGTTTTCGTAAATTATTTGTGTTGTGTAAATATGCAGCACGTTTTCGTAAATTATTTGTGTTGTGTGAAAATGCAGCACGTTTTCGTAAATTGTTTGCGTTGTGTGAAAATGCAGCATGTTATCGTAAATTGTTTGCGTTGTGTAAAAATGCAGCACATTTTCGTAAATTGTTTGTGTTGTGTGAAAATGCAGCACGTTTTCGTAAATTATTTGTGTTGTGTGAAAATGCAGCACGTTTTCGTAAATTATTTGTGTTGTGTGAAAATGCAGCACGTTTTCGTAAATTGTTTGTGTTGTGTAAAAATGCAGCACGTTTTCGTAAATTGTTTGTGTTGTGTAAAAATGCAGCACGTTTTCGTAAATTGTTTGCGTTGTGTGAAAATGCAGCATGTTATGGTAAATTGTTTGCGTTGTGAGAAAATGCAGCACGTTTTCGTAAATTGTTTGCGTTGTGTGAAAATGCAGCACGTTTTCGTAAATTATTTGTGTTGTGTGAAAATGCAGCACGTTTTCGTAAATTATTTGTGTTGTGTGAAAATGCAGCACGTTTTCGTAAATTGTTTGCGTTGTGTAAAAATGCAGCGGGTTTTTTAAAAGATGTGTTTGCTTTGTGAGGATTTGCAGTGTGCTGTCAAACTGATAAAGATCTTTTCTTTAATTTGCTGGTGTTTTTGTAATTGCATGTGTTTCCTTAAATCGCAGCACGTTAAGCTCTCGGCCACCGTAAACAGTCACTTAATTTGGTATTTATATTATATGAATATATATACTGTATATATATATATATATATTATTTGAAGCCTCCTGAATTATTATTATTATATATTATTATATTATTATCCCAATTTCTGTTTAACAGAGAGATCTTTTCAGCACGTTTCTAATCATAATAGTTTGTTCTGGAGACAATCCAAAACTAATATAGCTTAAGGGGGCTAATAATATTGAGCTTAAAATGCCTTTAAAACAATTAAAAACTGCTTTTATTCTAGTTGAAATAAAACAAATCAGACTTTCTCCAGGTGAAAAAATATTATAGGAAATACTGTGAAAAATTCCTGAATCTATTCATCATCATTTGGGAAATATTGGAAAATGAATAAATATTGTACAGGTGAGCGAATAATTCTTCAACTGCATACACATATATGTGTGATTTCAGGCTCTACTTTTCATTTGTGCCTGCTGTGCTCCTCTTCTTCTGCTGTGTTTTGGTCTCGTGACGTCTGCAGGACACGTGAACCCGCATCAGGTTTCAGAAACTGCAAAATATTCTCAATCTGAAGACAGTAAATCTCATCTGAGCAGCAGGAACATCTCGAAAACGCTTTACGGCTCGTCTCGCATGTAAACCACAAATCTCTGTCAGCTGCTAGAGATCACAACAACACACCAGCAGAAACACACACACACACACACAATCCTGAACACACATTACATACACACTGTACAAAATAGCCATAAATTAACAATTTACATATTTTGTGATTAATTTTTTTACTTTTTCACACTTTATTCATGCTTTTGGATTGCATTATTAGATCTTGGTGTGTCTTCCAACAACTTTTAATCATGAAAAGTTTAAAAAGTGACTTTTATTGACATTGTCAATAGTTTAATGTGCTATTTTGTCTGGGTTGGTGTTGTATATTACGCTACAAACACCTTGTAATGAACCGCCAGCACATTTTCTGCTATTTTACTGACTCACTTCTCTATTTCTTATACCTTATATTTTTTCAAATGACTAAAATGTCTATAAAAGTCACTTTGTTGAACTGTAGATTTTAATTTTCAACATCAAGAGTCGACAGAGCAGAGATCAACATCCCATAATGAAATTCACTCATTTTCCTTCGGCTTAGTCCCTTTATTTATCAGGGGTCGCCACAGCGGAATGAACCGCCAACTATTCCAGGATATGTTTTACACAGCGGATGCCCTTTTAGCTGCAACCCAGCACCCATACACACTCATTCACACACACACACTCATACACTACGGCCAATTTAGTTCATCATGCAAACTCCACACAGAAACGCCAACTGACCCAGCCAGGACTTGAACCAGCGACCTTCTTGCTGTGAGGCCACAGTGCTAACCACTGGGCCACCATGCTGCCCTCATAATGCAATTCACAAAACACAGATACTCTTCATTAACAATATTTTTCACAGTGTATAACATAAGCTGGTGGGTTCTCAGGAGAAAAACAATACATTTCTGAAAGTCTGGCTTCCAGCACATACAAAAACACACACAGTCTATGACTTTAATCGGGCCTGACAAGCGCTATTCATTTTATAAAGTGAACAACATCAGCGTGTGTTTACTAAAAGCACTTTTATGGCTTTATTTTGATGATACTCTGCGTTTGCCAGTCTCTATGCCAGCTTATTTTCCAGAGGGTATCTGGCACACACACTGCACTGGGGAAATATCCGACCCCACAGACGCGCTTATGAAATATTCCTCTGGTGGAGATCAAATTGAAAAAACAACTGCGCATTCATTTAATTTAGAGGGAAAATATTACACTGTTTATGCAGCAAAACCGCACGGTCTGATAGTCCAGCCACAGGAAATCAATGAAAAACACTCAGAATAACACTTTCCTAAATCACAGGATGGCTTCTCATAATCTTACACTCACACAAACATTCATTCATTTTCTTTCGACTTAGTCCCTTATTTATCAGGGGTCGCCACAGCGGAATGAACCGCCAACCATTCCAGCATATGTTTTACATAGTGGATGCCCTTCCAGCTGCAACCCAGTACTGGGAAACACCCATACACACTCATTCACAAACACACACTCATACACTACGGCCAATTTAGTTAATCAATTCCCCAATAGCGCATGTGTTTGGACTTTGGGGGAAACCAGAGCACCAAGAGGAAACCCACACCAACACTGGGGGAACATGCACACTCAGGAGGCAACATGGTGGCTCATTGGTTAGCACTGTTGCCTCACAGCAAGAAGGTCTTTGGTTTGAGCCCGGGCTGGGTCAGTTGGTGTTTCTGTGTGGAGTTTGCATGTTCTCCCCATGTTGGTGTGGGTTTCCTCCGGGTGCTCCGGTTTCCCCCACAGTCCAAACACATGTGGTATGTTGCTTTATGTAACATCTAAAACATTTAGTAACAATTCAAGAATTCACACTTAGTTCATGATTTATACATAGCTTGTTTGGCATGCTGTCCCAGGAGAGAGCCCTGAGCTCAAGGGATCTTCTGGCCCAGGGCTCCCTCCCTCGCTCAGGTGAACTTCCTGAGAGTAAGACATTTAGAAAAAGATTTAGGCTTACTTTGTCTATAATATAGAGCAGGGGTGCTCAATCCTGTTCCTGGAGGTCTACCTTCCTGCATAGTTCAGCTCCAACCCTGATCAAACACACCTGAACCAATTAATTAGGACCTGAACAGCACTTGATAATTACAGGCAGGTGTGTTTGATATGGGTTGCAACAGAAATCTGCAGTAGGTAGATCTCCAGGAACAGGATTGAGCACCCCTGATATAGAGCATATTTGGACGATGGGAGGAACCCAGGGGAAACCTATGCAGACACGGGGAGAACATGCAAACTCCACACAGAAATACCAGATGGCCCAGCGAGGACCCAAAGCCGTTGGTATTCTTGCTGTGAGGCAACAGTGCTAGTCACTGAGCCACCATGCCGCCTATTCTGGATAAAGCTGCGGTCACACTGGACTTTACTCCCCATAGACTTCCATTCATACGCACGCGAATCCGTCAGACCGGAAACGCAGGATCATGTGTCAAGTTTCGCATTTCGCTGTGGTGCAAAGTTCAAGCTTGGTGAACTCTGACCTGCGAAATCGCATCACTTGACTGCGTGAGACCAATCCAGGATCAAAACATGACCTCTCTGGACAGAAATTTAAAACGTAGAGCAATCGCTCGCTTTTTTTAATGTCTAATTATCTTGTTTAATCCAGCCTCTTTTCACAGCGCCGTACCACAGAATTTCGCAAACTCAAACTCTAGTGTGACTGTGGCTTTATGGTTCATGTAATATGAATATGAAATATGTTTTATGAGGTATTTCCCTGGTACAGTCAAACCCATCTGCGTCTCCTCTGTTTTAAGTTTGATCATTTAGATGGACCGTTTATTCTTTTCTTGCTGTTGTTCACAATCACAGGGATTTTAGTGACTACCAGCGATTAGAGTAGAGGCAGGTAGAGTGTGCTAGGGCCCCATACCTGAAATTGCTTAGGGCCCCCAAATCACTAAATCCGCCTCTGTTAGTAACGTCATCTGGAATGGCACAGAAAGCGATCTTGCA
>LR812519.1:1477233-1604733 GCA_903798195.1 Danio kyathit
AAGGGACTAAGCCGAAAATAAAATGAATTAATGAAACTGATGAAATATACAAATGTGAAATGCAAACTCTGATGAAAAGAAAATTTCAAATTTTATCAGAATTTTAAGTTTACATTTTCGAATCTTGACTTTTTCCAAAATGTAAACTTAAAATTCAGTGTAAAACATCAGAACTGCTTGATACAAGTCGGAATTTTGGAGGAAAAAGTCGGAATTTCTAGACGTAAACTCAGTATTGAAAAGGAAAAACTCAGAACAGTAAGATGTAAAATCACAATTCCCATCAAAAATTTGGAAAAGTTCCAAAACAAACTCAAAATCCCCAAAATAAAACAGTCTGCACAGTGAAATGTCATGTGTTGAGACTCATTTCTGATTCCTGTTGTGACACAAAAACACAATAATTCCCCCACTAAAGACAAACTCATGGGCAGTGGAAATTGTGTTTATTTTCTGTCAGATAAGCACTCGCTGAGTTTTATTTTACTTTAGTTACTATCAGAAAACAAAACTGAAGTCTGTCATCAAGCGTAATTGAGCAGAACAGAGCAAACAGCAAGAGAAATGAAGTGATGAGTTTATATATCAGATCTCCCAGCTGCAGATATCAGCTTTCACTCCATCATCTTTCAGTCTTTGAAGCTCTTTCCAATCAAACCAGAGGAGGAATGGATTATTCTGGAAAATCTGATCCGTCACTGAACTCATGCTTAAATCCAGCATCAGAACAGCAGAGTGAGACGTGCAGAATAATAAGTGTTTTTCTGGAAGTTTTGAGTCTTTGTGAACGTGACGTCGATTCATTCAAGTCAAGTCAATTTAATTTGATTTGTATAGCGTTTTTCTAAAACAATAATTGTTTAAAAGCAGCTTCACAAAAGGTGCACATTCATTTATGCTTAGTCCCTTTATTAATCAGGAGTCACCACAGCGGAATGAACCGCCAACTTATCCAGCATATGTTTTATGCAGCTGATACCCTTCCAGCTGCAACCCAACACTGGGAAATACCCATACACACTCTCTCACACTCATACACTACGAACAATTTAGTTCATCAGTTCCCCTAGAGCGCATGTGTTTGGACTGTGAAGGAAACCGGAGCACCCGGAGGAAACCCACACCAACACGGGGAGAACATGCAAACTCCACACAGAAACACCAACTGACCCAGCTGGGAACCTTCTTACTGTGAGCCGATTGTGCTACCCACTGCGCCACCATGACGCAAGGTAAGGTTATTAGTTTCCATAACTTTATTAGTTACTAATAACTTTGACTAATTAACTAATTAATAACATTTAACAGTTTTGTCTGTGTGATCGTTTGTGTGTGTGTTTCTCTGTGTGTTGTGTGTCTGTTGTAGTCTGTTAGGGCTGTGTATATTTGTGTGTGTGTTTATGTGTGTTTGGTCATGTGTGTCTTTGTGCTGTTTGTGTCTGTGTCTGTGTGTCAGCATGTTTTGGTGTGTAGTGTGACTTTGTTGTGTGTGTGTGTGTGTGTGTGTGTGTGTGTGTGTGTGTGTGTGTGTGTGTGTCAGGTGTGTGTATATATATCTGTGTGCTAGATAGATTGTGATTGTGTTGCTGTGGTTTGTGCTCCTGTTCTCACTCAGGTCCTGTGAGGCCTCAGGCTGAACATGTGTGAGCCAAATGTGCCTGCAGTGAATGAAGAGCAGGATGAGAAAACAGCACGTGTCTGACACACACACACACACTGAAACACACACCGAACCATACACACTGAAGCATACACACATACAAGTATATATTTCAACCCAGGCTCGTTATTGATATGTACCCCTGTATACATTCAAGCCTGCTGTTCTCACGTAAATCCACCAGAGGCTGCTGTCAACTGACTGACTGTCTGACTGGTCCCCCCACCCACTTCCCTAAACCCAACCAATAGTGTTTTCAAATGGAATCCAGAAAAAGAAAAGTCCTCGCCTGATTTTTACCCCATTTTCAGATTTTACCACATTCTCACCCTTATATTTACCCGCTTTCTGGAACCGTTCTTCACCGGACTCAAAGCCCATCGTTGTGGTCAGCTCCTCTCTGGGTCTCAAATCCTCTGATGTACGTGACGAGTCACGGGACAAACTGGTAACAGCAGGAAAGCCATGCACACAGAGGTTGAAGTTGGCTTTTTTTGTGTGGAGTTTGCATGTTCTCCCCGTGTTGGTGTGGGTTTCCTCCGGGTGCTCCGGTTTCCCCCACAAGTCCAAAGACATGCGGTACAGGTGAATTGAGTAAACTAAATTGTCCCCCGCAACTCCCCCACAACTCCAAACACATGCGCTATAAGGGAATTGATGAACTACATTGGCTGTAGTGTATGAGTGTGTATGTGAATGAGGGTGTATGGGTGTTTACCAGCACAGAGTTGCGGCTGGAAGGGCATCCGCTACATAAAACATATGCTGGAATAGTTGGCAGTTCATTCCACTGTGGCGACTCCTGATGCATAAAGAGAGTAAGCCAGTTACACTTTATTTTGATGGTCTATTTGAGTATTATCTGCTTAATATCTGCTAATATGCTCCTTCAACAGACTATCAGAAACTTTGCAAGTACATGTCAACTAATGCCAGACACGGAAGAAGTGTCAAGCGCGAGTGAATTTCATGTTAAGTCAATGCAAACGCGCGAATAGGCATCCTGCGGCGCGATACACATGAATGGCGCGGCGCGAATGACGCGAATTGCGCGGATGGCGCGAATGGCCGCGTTAACCAATCAGGAGCTTGCTCTTGTGGGGGCATGATTGTGACGTAGCACCTGTTGCTGGTGTCCGGGGGAAATCCTCCAGCTGACACCGACAACAGTTCATCAAACTGGGCTCGGCTCAGTCAGAAGCACCGCTGAAAGCCTCCGTCATCCAGGTGAAGTTTCTGGAGGAGTTTATGAGCTCACAGAGCTGGGTGCACCTCTGAAAGTATCTAGTGGACTCAGACACTGCTCCAAACATATCGACGCTGTTTTACAGCCTTTATAAAGCACATAAACACAGTTATTTTATCAATAAAATCCATGTTAGCCATTTAACAACGAAGCTACAGTCACCGGGCAGACAGAAGTCCTGCCCATGACACAAATCCGCGTCTGTTCTGAAGTGAATTTGACGCGCGAATGAAGCGGAGTGTGATGCGCGAATGAAGCGAGTAAACTCAAATGTTCACGCATCTATTTACATGCGAATAGCGCGATTTAGCCGCGCGTTCCGCGTCTAGTGTGAACACCGCATAATGCTGCGTTCACACCAGACGCGGAAGAAGCGTCAAGCGCGAGTTATTTACATGTTGTCAATGCAAACGCGCGAATAGGCATCCTGCGGCGCGATACACGCGAATGGCGCGGCGCGAGTGATGCGAATTGCGCGAATGGTGCGATACGCGCGAATGGCGTGGGCTGAATTGAGCGTTTTGGCCGTTTGACGCGCAAATCGCGCGAATCACTCGAGTTCAAAAATCTGAACTTCTGCGGACATTCGCTCCGCGTTAACCAATCAGGAGCTTGCTCTTGTGGGGGCATGATTGTGACGTAGCACCTGCAGTTGGTGTCCGGGGGAAATCCTCCAGCCGACACCGACAACAGTTCATCAAACTGGGCTTGGCTCAGTCATAAGCACCGCTGGAAGCCTCCGTCATCCAGGTACAGTTTCTGGAGGAGTTTATGAGCTCACAGAGCTGGGTGCACCTCTGAAAGTATTGAGTGGACTCAGACACGGCTCCAAATGTATCGACGCTGTTTTACAGCCTTTATAAAGCACATGAACACAGTTATTTTATCAATAAAATCCATGTTAGCCATTTAGCAACGAAGCTACAGTCACCGGGCAGACAGAAGCCCGGCCCATGATGCGAATCCGCGTCTGTTCTGAAGCGGAGTCTAACGCGCGAATGAAGCGGGTAAACTCTAATGTTCACGCGTCTATTTACACGTGAATAGCGCGATTTAGCCGCGCGTTCCGCGTCTGGTGTGAACGCAGCATTAGACTAATCCTAACCTAACAGTCTACGTATAATCTAATGAGAATTAGTTGACATGTAGATGCAATGTAACTTAAATTCAACCAACGGACCATCAAAATAATCTGACCACTAAGCCAAAGAAAAATGAATGAATGAATTATTATTATTATTATTATTATGTGGCCTTTCCAAGTCAATGAACGGTCAACGATCACCCCAAGCTACTTAAAAAAATAGATTTCGTGGAGACTTCATTATTCCCCGCAGCCTTTATAGGTGCAGATTGTGGATAAATCAGGCCAGGGATCACGTAGAGCTGTTTTTCCAGATCCGCTCAACACTACAGATGATTAAACCTCTGCTGTTTGTGCTCTTTTTGATGTTTTATTTACATTCGCAGGCTGATTCGCTCGCAAAACACGGATCTGTTTGAGTTTGAGACTGCGTTTGCATTAAGAGCTTCGCTTGTGAACACAAATGTTATTTTTGCATTCAACATTTTTACCTTGTTGAGAAAAAAAACGTTCTCATCATAGCGAACACTCGAGAGCGTGTTTATGTTAGATGAGTCTGCGGCTGGAGTTCAGGTTTCACAAATTATGAACAAATGTTGTTGGAGTAATGTTAATTGAACACTCAAAGTTATAATAACAATAGCTCATCTAACGTTTTTATAAATGTTACCACTTGTTTCAGAGAATGCAGTCAAAAGTAAAGAAAGCAATATTTGCAAAAAAACTAATAAAGTATTGATTTTTAAAAATATATATTGATTTGCAAGATTTTTAAATATATTAAAATGTGTCTGGGCCTGATATATTCATGAATTTTTTTGAATTGACACAAATATTTTATAATATAATATAATATAAAATAATATAATATAATATAATATAATATAATATAAAATAATATAATATAATATAAAATAATATAATATAATATAATATAATATAAAATAATATAATATAATATAATATAATATAAAATAATGTAATATAATATAATATAATATAAAATAATATAAAATAATATAATATAATATAATATAATATAAAATAATGTAATATAATATATATAATATAAAATAATATAATATAATATAATATAATATAATATAATATAATAATATAAAATAATATAATATAATATAATATAATATAATATAATATAATATAATATAATATAAAATAATATAATATAATATAAAATAATATAATATAATATAATATAATATAATATAATATAATATAAAATAATATAATATAATATAAAATAATATAATATAATATAATATAATATAATATAATATAAAATAATATAATATAATATAAAATAATATAATATAATATAATATAATATAATATAAAATAATATAATATAATATAATATAATATAAAATAATGTAATATAATATAATATAATATAAAATAATATAAAATAATATAATATAATATAATATAATATAAAATAATGTAATATAATATAATATAATATAAAATAATATAATATAATATAATATAATATAATATAATATAATATAATAT
This sequence comes from Danio kyathit, assembly GCA_903798195.1. Classification (NCBI taxonomy): domain Eukaryota; kingdom Metazoa; phylum Chordata; class Actinopteri; order Cypriniformes; family Danionidae; genus Danio; species Danio kyathit. The sequence continues at coordinate 1,482,757 of LR812519.1, forward strand.
AATATAATATAAAATAATATAATATAATATAATATAAAATAATATAATATAATATAACATAATATAATATAATATAATATAATATAATATAATATAATATAATATAATATAATATAAAATAATGTAATATAATATAATATAATATAAAATAATATAATATAATATAACATAATATAATATAATATAAAATAATATAATATAATATAATATAATATAATATAAAATAATATAATATAATATAATATAATATAAAATAATATAATATAATATAACATAATATAATATAATATAATATAATATAATATAAAATAATATAATATAATATAATATAATATAATATAATATAATATAATATAATATAAAATAATGTAATATAATATAATATAATATAAAATAATATAATATAATATAATATAATATAAAATAATATAATATAATATAACATAATATAATATAATATAATATAATATAATATAATATAATATAATATAAAATAATATAATATAATATAATATAAAATAATATAATATAATATAATATAAAATAATATAATATAATATAATATAACATAATATAATATAATATAATATAATATAATATAATATAATATAATATAATATAATATAAAATAACATAATATAATATAATATAATATAATATAATATAATATAATATAATATAATATAAAATAAAGAAATATAATATAATATAATATAATATAAAATAATATAAAATCTAAAATAATATAATTCAATTGTAGCTAATATAGAAATATTTTATTTAATAAAAATTAAAAGTTAATAACTTAAAAAAAACAAATTAATTAAATATATAAAACAAAAATAAGAATTAAGAATGAAAGCAAATTAGGCTGCACTGTGGCGCAGTGGGTAGCACGATCGTCTCACAGCAAGAAGGTCGCTGGTTCGAGCCACAGTTGGGTCAGTTGGCGTTTCTCTGTGGAGATTGCATGTTCTCCCCCGTGTTGTTTCCCTCACAAGTCCAAACACATGCGCTATAGGGGAATTGGGTAAGCTAAATTGTCCATAGTGTATGTGTGTGAATGAGTGTGGATGGATGTTTCCAGGAAGGGCATCCGCTGCATAAAACATGTGCTGGATAAGTTGGCGGTTCATTTCGCTGTGGGTGTGTGTGTTTGTGTGTGGACAGCAGTGTCAAAAGCTCCATGTATGGTCCATTCCCACACACACTCACACAGGTTGATGTGTGTCTTTGATTGGCTGTAAAGTGTGTGAAGTTCAGTGTCTGCAGCTGTAAAGTTTAAGAGCCGCAGGCAGAGATTTACTCAATCCTGCTAGATTTCCTCTGGTCTGCACTGAATGACCTGTGAATTGCTGACCTCTATAGAGAAACCCAGGCTACATCCACAATCAAAGTAAAGTTTCTTTGCAAATTCTCAAAATTTTGCATCCAAACATGTATAATTTCAAGAAATATCTGCATCCCAATGGGTCAAAATGTGACATAATGAGTATACCACAACTGTCTCTCAGCTGTAAACAAATGCAGATGCTAAAATCAGACTATCTAATTATCAGACTAACTAAAATCAGACTATCTAACTATCAGACTAACTATAATCTGACTATCTAACTATCAAACTAACAATAATCTGACTATCAGACTAACTAAAATCAGACTATGTAACTATCAGACTAACTATAATCTGACTATCAGACTAACTAAAATCAGACTATGTAACTATCAGACTAACTATAATCTGACTATCAGACTAACTAAAATCAGACTATCTAATTATCAGACTAACTAAAATCAGACTATCTAACTATCAGACTAACTATAATCTGACTATCTAACTATCAAACTAACTATAATCTGACTATCAGACTAACTAAAATCAGACTATGTAACTATCAGACTAACTAAAATCAGACTCTTTAACTATCAGACTGACTAAAATCAGACTATGTAACTATCAGACTAACTAAAATCAGACTCTTTAACTATCAGACTAACTAAAATCAGACTATGTAACTATCAGACTAACTAAAATCAGACTCTTTAACTATCAGACTGACTAAAATCAGACTATCAGACTAATTAAAATCAGACTATCTAACTATCAAACTAACTAAAATCAGACTATCTATCAGACTAACTAAAATCTGACTAACTATCAGACTGACTAAAATCTGACTAACTATCGGACTAACTAAAATCAGACTATCTAACTATCAGACTAATTAAAATCAGACTATCTAACTATCAAACTAACTAAAATCAGACTATCTAACTATCAGACTAACTAAAATCTGACTAACTATCAGACTGACTAAAATCTGACTAACTATTAGACTAACTAAAATCAGACTATCAGACTAACCAAAATCATACTATCAGACTAATTAAAATTAGACTATCTAACTATCAAACTAACTAAAATCAGACTATCTAACTAGCAGACTAACTAAAATCTGACTAACTATCAGACTGACTAAAATCTGACTAACTATCAGACTAACTAAAATCAGACTATCCAACTATAGGACTAACTAAAATCAGACTATCTAACTATCAGACTAACTAAAATCAGACTATCTAACTATCAGACTAACTAAAATCAGACTATCTAACTATCAGACTAACTAAAATCAGACTATCTAACTATCAAACTAACAATAATCTGACTATCAGACTAACTAAAATCAGACTATCCAACTATAGGACTAACAAAAAATCAGACTATCTAACTATTGGAGATTCATCTGTGATTGGGAGTCTTTAATAAGTACAAATAAAACAAAAAGATAAATAAAATAAAAATATTAATAATAATTTAATTAATACTTTGATTTTAATTTCTTAATTTAATTTACATTGATTTATTTAGAAAGGGACTAAGCCGACAATAAAAGTATGAATGATTTATTTAGTATATTTTTTATTTTATTTGTTTTTTCATTCTTTTTTTCTTATCTTTTAAGTTTTATACACTTTGTTATTTGAGACATTAATTTTAATCTTGATTTATTGATTAACAAGAAAGCTATCTGCTCTGGAGATGGGTTGGATCCAAGATTATGTGAACCTCAGCATAGGGAGAAATGTTTTTTTTATGATTTATGTATCACTTTAGTCTAGATTTAAACACATAAACAATGTAAAATTCATTGGACCCAGAACTAAGCCTGAGGTACCCCATAATATACTTTTAATCAATATAAGGCTACTTTGTTTACTGATAAAAATTAATAATGTTTTGACAGGTAATTCTTAATGTTTTATGTACATGCTAGTGCAAAGAGATGTATCTTTGGTCTAGATACATCTTAAACACATAAAACATAGAGCACAAGAGACCCAGAACTTAGCCTTGAGGTGCCCCATAATCTACTTTTAATCGATATGAGGCTACTTCATTTACCAATTTAAATTGATAATGTTTTGATAGGTTAGACCTGAACAAAATCAATGCAGTTCCAGTAATGCTGAATTATTTTGAGAGTATAGTAACTAAAAAATTCAACACATGAATTAAAAAACATTAACTTCAATGCAAATTCAATTAGATCCACTTGATTGGCAAACAAAGCAAGTCTCTCATATAATAAACATCTCTTATCTAATAAAATATCTACTAAAAATATCTAAATCAAAATTACTTTACAAACTCTTTTGTAGATTAAAAAGGTGATAAAATATAATTCAATAATGTTACTGAAACTAATATACAAAACTGAATAAACATACAGCTGAAGTCAGAATTATTCGCCCCCTTTGAATTTTTATTTCTTTTTTAAATATTTCCCAAATGATGTTTAACCGAGTCACAAGTTTTTCACAGTTTGTCTGATAATATTTTTTCTTCTGGAGAAAGTCTTATTTGTTTTATTTCAGCTAGAATAAAAGCAGTTTTTAATTTTTTGAAAGCCATTTTAAGGTCAATATTATTAGCCCCTTTAAGCTATATTTTTTTTCCGATAGTCTACAGAACAAACTGTGTTGAGAAAATCTTCTCTCTGTTAAACAGAAATTGGGGAAAAAATTAAACAGGGGGGCGAATAATTCAGGGGGGCTAATCATTCTGACTTCAACTGTATATTTAAACTCATTTATGTAAGCAAATAAATAATCATGGGTTCAAAATCTTCGATTGATTGCATTTTTTTGATTGATTGCATTTTTTGCATTTTTTTTTGTTTGATCGCTTTTTTCCGATTGATTTTTCTGAATGATCACATTTTTTTTGATTGATCACATTTTTTATTGTTTCGATTGATTGCATTTTATTCGATTGATCGCATTTTTTTATTTTTTCGATTGATCGCATTTTTTAATTTTTTTCGATTGATCACATTTTTTTTATTTTGATAGATTGCATTTTTTAGATTTCTTTGATCAAATATTTTTTGTACTGTTTTGATTGATTGCATTTTGGAATTTTTTTTCGTTTGAACGCAATTTTTTCATTTGATTGATCGCATTGATTGAATTTTTTTCATTTGAACGAATTTTTTTTATTTTTTCGTTTGATTGCATTTTTTTATATTTCTGTTTGATCACATTTTTTATTTTTTCGTTTGATCACATTTTTTTTTCGTTTGATCACATTTTTTTATTGTTTCGATTGATCACTTTTTTATTTTTTCCTTTGATCGCATTTTTTTATTTTTTGTTTGATCGTATTTTTTTTCTGTTTGATCGCATTTTTTATTGTTTCGATTGATCACTTTTTAATTTTTTTGTTTGATCGCATTTTTTAATTTTTTGTTTGATCGTATTTTTTTTTCCGTTTGATCGCATTTTTTATTGTTTCGATTGATCACATTTTTTATTGTTTCGATTGATCACATTTTTTAATTTTTTCGATTGATCACATTTTTTTAATTTTTCGATTGATCGCATTTTTTTCCGATTGATCGCATTTTTTTCCGATTGATCACATTTTTTAAGTTTTTATATTTACACTCATTAATGTAAGCAAATAAATAATCATGGGGTCAGAAAAATCTGTGGATTCCGTGTTGGTCTAGTTGTGATCAATAGAAAGTGTGTGTACGTGTGTGGGAGAGGCAGATTCTCTGTGCCAGTATAACACCAGCATGACTTTAACAGACTGCAGCTGTGTGTCCAGATGAACTCTGATCTGACCTCTCACTGCTACACCTTCGGTTAATAACACTTGATTAGTTGTGTTTGCTAAGCCGACATCAGTCTAATATTGCTCAAATTAGAGTCTGAGACTTAAACAAATCTATAACCCGGATTATTAGACTTTTTCCCACACCTCAGATGACAAATTAACCTGAGTGTTGTTTTTTATTAAGCGGACATTATTTGCCACTAATAGATTTTCATGGTGATTTTGACATGTTTACCCTCATAAAGGTGTATTTTTGTGGTCACACTTTATAATAAGGTTTCATTAGTTAATGTTAGGTAATGAATTTAGTTATAAGAACTAAAAATGAACAATACTTATATATTTATTATTTATAGTTCAACATTTACTAAAGCATTATTAAAGAATTATTAAAAACCCACAGTGCTTGTTAACATTAGTTAATGCATTGTGAGTTAACAAAGACTAACATTGTCAGATTTATGCAAGTAGTTTACTATAGTATGGTTCAAAACACTGTAGTATTTAATACAAACTATTGTAGTATTTTATCATGTGAGCTTGAATAACCAAGACTTTTATTATGTTATTTGGAATTTTGAATTAATGTTTTGAAACAAGTAGTAACATAATTAATGTTTCATTTCAACGCATTCTCAAAGCAGAATCCCTGATTATAGCCGTTTTTCAGAACAACAAGCAAGTTTCTTAAATATCTCGCTTCTTTTAGCAGCGTCTTTCATTTTTAACTTCAAAAAATTTTAACTTTTACACCCAGCGCCACTCATTAATGTCAGTTCCAAAGCCTTAGACCAATCAGAAGTGCTCGGAGGCGGGACAAGCATTTCCAGCAATTAGTTGGCATGACCACTGTTTTATCTGACATGGCAACAGAGAAGCTTTTTTAAAAAAAAATTAAAAATTCTGAGCATTGCGATTTTTTAGACTGATCGCATTTTTAGGGTTTTTTTCATTGATTTTAGAGATTTTTGATTGATCACATTTTTCTGATTTTTTTAATTGATCGCATTTGTTTTTGATTGATCTTACTTATTTAGATTTTTTTAATTGATCATTTTTTTTATTGATCACATTTTTTTTGGATTGATTTCATATTTTTTGAGTTTATTTGATTGATCGCATTTTTAGATTTTTTTAGATTGCTTGCATTTTTTTTTTATTGATCACATTTTTTTCTTTATTTGATAAAAAGTTTTTTGGTTGATTGCTGTTTTTAGATTTTTTCGATTAATCGCTTTTTCCGATTTTATTTGATTGATCCCATTTATAATTTTTTTGATTGATCGCATTTTTTTTATTGTTTCGATTGATTGCATTTTTAAAAAAAATCGATTAATCACATTTTTTCACTTGATTGCATTTTTTTATTGTTTTGATTGATCGCATTTTTTATTTTTTAGATTGATTGCATTTTTTTTGTTTGTTTGATCGCATTTTTTTATTTTTTTGATTGATCGCATTTTTTATTGTTTCGATTGATTGCATTTTTTTCGATTGATTGCATTTTTTTATTGATTGCATTTTTACATATTTTTGATTGATTGCATTTTTTACATTTTTTCGATTTATCGCATTTTTAAACATTTTTCGATTGATCAAATTGTTTTATTTTGATAGATTGCATTTTTTTGGATTCATTGCTTTGATCGCATTTTTTTGTTTTGTTTGGATTGATCGCATTCTTTAGATTTCTTTGATCAAATTTTTTTGTTTTGATTAATCGCATTTTTTCGTTTGATCACATTTTTTTTCTCGCATTTTTTACTTTTTGGTTGATTGCATTTTTTTATTGTTTCGATTGATTACATTTTTTTTTTTAATTTTGATTGATCGAATTTTTTATTTTTTCAGATTAATCACATTTTTTTGATTGATCGCATTTTTTCATTTGATCGCATTTTTTATTGTTTCGATTGATCACTTTTTTTCGATTAATCAATTTTTTTTTTCTGATTGGTTGCACTTTTTTTTGATTGATCGCATTTTTACAATTTTTTCGATTGATCAAATTTTTTTTACATTTTTTTGATTTATCGCATTTAAAAAATTTTTTTGATTGATTGCATTTTTTTATTTTTTTGATTGATCACATTTTTTATTGTTTCGATTGATTGCATTTTTTTCCGATTGATTGCATTTTTTTGATTGATCACACTTTTTACATTTTTTGATTGATCACTTTTTAAATTTTTTTTTTTTTGATTGATCGCATTATTACATTTTTTTCGATTGATCGAATTTTTTTATTTTTTGGATTGATCACATTTTTTTATTTATCAAATTTTTCATTTTTTGATTGATCACATTTTTACACACAAAGACTCAAAGTTTCATGTGAATGACTCCTTTATTACACAACAAATGTCTTCACGCTTGCTTTGGTTTCCTCCTCCTCTGAGTCTGAAGATGATGGACAGCAGTGTGTAATAAATCCAGTCTCCTCCAGAGTCTCGTAGTGATAAATTCACAGTCTCTGTTACTCCTGCGTCCCACAGCAGTATAAATCACGCTTTTTAATTCACAAATACCCTTATTCACCTGTGCAAATGACTGGACATTCCTGCCTGCCCCATTTATCCATCTAATGCGTTCCCTCGCGGACCAGTATAATCATTTCATAAGAAACACCAGTGGTTTTCTTTACAGATATTCCTCAACAGCACCTCAAAAATCACATTAAACCACATTCTTTGGCATTCTTGAGAGATTGTGTTTAACAAGTGTGGGATTTAACTGGAGTATTTGTTATTATTACTCATATCTCTGCTGTACTGGTGTAAAAAGCAAAGGACCAAAAACTGAACCTTGTGGTACCCCATATAGTGTGCTTTTAATCGATATAAGGCTCGTATGTTTACTGATACAAATTGATGACATTTTGATATGTAACTTTTAATGTTTTATATACAAGCTAGTGCTCATAGATGTGTCTTTAGTCTAGATTTAAACACATATATAATGTAAGACGCAAGGGACCAAGAACTTCGATAAGGCTACTTCATTTACACCTTTAAATCACATTCTTTAGCATTCTTGACAGATTTTGTTAAAAATATGTTTTATTATTGCTCATATCTCTGCAGTACTGATGTTTATAAACTGATATTAAAAGGTTAAGGAGAACTGACTTCATAAAAGTCATGCGATCACAGTATATTTGGTCATTTTTGCACTCCAGATCTACGTTAAAGTGACAGTACACCTTAACATTTTTAATTCTGTCATCATTTACTCGTCCTCCACTTGTTTCAAACCTGTTTGAGTGAAAATTTTTACTCTTCTAACACTATTAGATGAAAATAAAACTTAAAGAATGACATTGTTGTCGTCTGTAGAGCTGGAATTAAAATAATTTCATAACTGCTAAAATTTACAACACATTATTGGACTGAACTGAATCAACAGTGAGCTGAATAATTAAAAATTAGATGGTTTTAAAACAATCTGGATTACATAAAGTGTTATTAATTAAATATGACCACTTGATCATAATATAATATAATATAATATAATATAATATAATATAATATAATATAATGTAAAATACTATAATATAATATAATATAATATAATATAATATAATATAATATAATATAATATAATATAATGTAATATAATATAATATAATGCAACCCAGTGGCGCAGTAGGTAGTGCTGTTGCCTCACAGCAAGAACGTCACTGGGTCGCAGGTTCGAACCTCGGCTGGGCTGGGTCAGTTGGCGTTTCTGTGTGGAGTTTGCATGTTCTCCCTGGGTTCGCGTGGGTTTCCTCCGGGGTGCTCCGGTTTCCCCCACAGTCCAAAGACATGCAGTACAGGTGAATTGGGTAAGCTAAATTGTCCATAGTGTATGAGTGTGAATGTGTGTGTGGAAGTTCCCAGAGATGGGTTGCAGCTGGAAGGGCATCCGCTGTGTAAAATCGTGCTGGATAAGTTGGCGGTTCATTCCGCTGTGGCGACCCCGCAAGGGACAAAGCCGACAAGAAAATGAATGAATGAATATAATATAATGTAAAATACTATAATATAATATAATATAATATAATATAATATAATATAATATAATGTAAAATACTATAATATAATATAATATAATATAATATAATATAATATAATATAATATAATATAATATAATATAATATAATATAATGTAAAATACGGGCAACCCAGTGGCGCAGTAGGTAGTGCTGTTGCCTCACAGCAAGAACGTCGCTGAGTCGCAGGTTCGAACCTCGGCTAGGCTGGGTCAGTTGGCGTTTCTGTGTGGAGTTTGCATGTTCTCCCTGGGTTCGCGTGGGTTTCCTCCGGGTGCTCCGGTTTCCCCCACATTCCAAAGACATGCAGTACAGGTGAATTGGGTAAGCAAAAATTGTCCATAGTGTATGAGTGTGAATGTGTGTGTGGAAGTTCCCAGAGATGGGTTGCGGCTGGAAGGGCATCCGCTGCGTAAAATCGTGCTGGATAAGTTGGCGGTTCATTCCGCTGTGGCGACCCCGCAAGGGACAAAGCCGACAAGAAAATGAATGAATAATGTAAAATACTATAATATAATATAATATAATATAATGTAAAATACTATAATATAATATAATATAATATAATGTAAAATACTATAATATAATATAATATAATATAATATAAAATAATATCAAATAAAATAATATAATATAATATAATATAATATAAAATAATATCAAATAAAATAATATAATATAATATAATATAATATAATATAATATAATATAATATAATATAATATAAAATAATATAATACAATATAGTATAATATAATATAATGTAAAATAATATAATATAATATAATATAATATAATATAATATAATTTAAAATACTATAATATAATATAATATAATATAATATAATATAATATAATATAATATAATATAATATAATATAAAATACTATAATATAATATAATATAAAATACTATAATATAATATAATATAATATAATATAATATAATATAATATAATATAATATAATATAATGTAAAATACTATACTATAATATAATATAATATAAAATACTACAATATAATATAATATAATATAATATAATATAAAATACTACAATATAATATAATATAATATAATATAAAATAATATAAAATAATATAATATAATATAATATAATATAATATAATATAATATAATAAAATATAATATAATATACAATATAATATAATATAATATAATATAATATAATATAATATAATATAATATAATATAATTTAATCCATCTGGACATGATCTCATATGATATTAGATTACAGTATTGTAATATTTTATAATATTTGTATTTTATTATATTATGTTATGTAATATTACATTCATATATAATAAATTATATTCAATTACAATTTATATATATATATATATATATATATATATATATATATATATATATATATATATATATATATAATATATATATATATATATATATATATATATATATATATATAATAATTATATTATATTATAAATACACCTGGGTGTTATCTCATATTATTTTATAATATTTTATTATATTTATTATATTATATGATTTTATATTATACTACATTTAATTATTATATTATATTTTATCATATTATATAATTCTTATAGTTTAATTTAATTTAATCCATTAGAAGTGAATAAACGTGCAGTCTGTGCTTCAGAAAGTGTTTATGATTCGGACTGAAGTCTCAGTTCCAGTCAATCTCTCGTAAAACTCGTAAAATAAGCAGAACATCCCGAACACACACACACACACACACACACACACACACACACACACACACACACACACACAGCTGGCTTTAATGAACACACTCCGTTTCTAATGCACAAAGTCAGACGCTTCATTCATTTAATCCTAGTTATAACTTCAGTCTCATAAAAGCATCGCCACAACCACAGAGACGGATCAGGAGAAAAGCACACAGTTTACAGTTTCAGACCGTCCTGTAAAACTCCCGGAAAAGCTGCATGGAAAGATGGACAATAATTAATGCAGGAACTCCAAACATTTCATCATTCTACTCATTTTGAAACTGCATCACACACCAGCAATAATAACAACAATAATCATAATAATAATAATAATATTAATCATAATAACAACAACAACAACAACAACAATAATAATAATAATAATAATGTTTTTTGAAGTATTACGTATTCTTATTTAAATGTGTTCCCTGAAGTTTAAGAAAGTTTTCTCCTTTATTTTGTGATCAAAGGTAATAGAAATGTTTCATATTATCAGCCAACAGGGAATTTTGCAGTAGAAAATGAAAACCAGTCGATCAATCAATCAATAAATCAGTCATTTAATTGGTCAGTGAATCAGTCAACCAATCAATCAATCTGTCTGTCAGTCAGTCAATCGATTAATCAATCAGTAACTCAGTCTGTCAGTCAGTGAATAAATTGTAGTGTTTACGAACAATATAGTAAAGTACTTGACTTAATCTTTTGTGGTGATTCCACAGTTGCTATAGTAACACAACTATAGTAATTGATCTGTTGTAGTGATTCTACAGTTGCTATGGTAACACAACAACTATAGTAATTGATCTGTTGTGGTGATTCTACAGTTGCTATGGTAACACAACAACTATAGTAATTGATCTGTTGTGGTGATTCTACAGTTGCTATGGTAACACAACAACTATAGTAATTGATCTGTTGTGGTGATTCTACAGTTGCTATGGTAACACAACTATATTAATTGGTCTGTTGTGGTGATTCTACAGTTGCTATGGTAACAAAACAACTATAGTAATTGGTCTGTTGTGGTGATTCTACAGTTGCTATGGTAACAAAACAACTATAGTAATTGGTCTGTTGTGGTGATTCTACTCTTGCTATGGTACCACAACAACTATACTAATTGGTCTGTTGTGGCGATTCTACTGTTGCTATGGTAACAACATCTACAGTAATATAAACAAATAGCCCAATACTGTAGTTTTCTACAACTATAGGGTATATTATACTACAATACATCACAGTTTACTGTAGTAAAGCCTAAGTATACTATAGCATTGATTACAGTTCATCAGTTCACTATAGTTAATGCTACAGTATGCTGGAGCATTCATTAAAAAAGAGTTGTAAGTACTATAATTTATACAGTATACACTTTACTATAGCTGGTATTGTTTAAAAACTTAATTACTATACTATATTTTTTCATCTAGGTACAATAATGCTGGATTTTAACTGGGTCAACAAGCACTTTCTGGGCTTTAACGTTGTTGTTTTTCTCATCTGGTCAGGATTTTCTGCAGTGACCTGACTGTGAGCATTCACAAATGACCCGTGAGAAGTTTCCGGGTCACAATATTCAATATTTCCAGTGAAGTGTGTGTTTTCTGCTGGTTTTTGTTGACAGTCTCTGCTGAGTTCTGTCAGATATTAATGCCAGATCTGTATTTGTTTAACACCTGGAGTTGAAGGCCTGAATGAAATAAGATCATCTGAAGGTGTTGATTTATAGTGCAAACGCTGCTTTTCCTTATGCACGCGCGCGTGTGTGTGTGTGTGCGTGTGTGCGTGTGTGTGTTTAACGTGATCTTTCTTCTTGAGTTCAGATTATTTCATTTAACAGCGTGTAAAGTAAAATCCAGAATGAAGACAAAAAGTGATGCTAACTAACACTGGCAGAAGCCATAATGGAGATTTCATGAACTCATCTTGATGAGGCGGAGAATAAAAACACACACAGACCAATGCTGCCCTCTATAGTCTGAAACACTCACTTCACCTTATTTTATATGTTGTGGACATTATATATTATTCATTCATTCATTTTCTTTTTGGCTTAGTCCCTTTATTAATCTGGGGTCGCCACAGCGGAATGAACCGCCAACTTATCCAGCATATGTTTTACGCAGCGGATGCTCTTCCAGCCGCAACCCATCTCTGGGAAAATTATATATTATTTATATTCATATTATATATTCTTTAACAAAATATTTATTTAAAAAAAATAATAAATAATATAAAATCCACAATAAATGTATTTATTATTTATTTATTTATTCATTATTTTTTAATTTTTTTTTTTTAATTCTCAACAATAATAATAAGATTTTTTTTCTTCTCTTTTAGAATATTTTTGGGCCGTTATTTATTCCTCAGCAAAATATTTTGTAAATATAAATTCATTCATTTTTTTTTCCTATGGCTTAGTCCCTTATTTATCAGGGGTTGCCACAGCAGAATGAACCACCAACTATTCCAGCATATGTTTTATGCAGTAGATGCCTTTCCAGCAGCAACCCAGTACTGGGAAATCTAAATCTAAATTAATTAATTCAATCATTTTCTTATTCATTTTCTCATTTATTTATTCCTTTATTTTGAGAAATCAATTATTTTAATTGTTTTTATTTATTAATTATAAACAATAATATAAGAAACAGAACAGTTGAACTGAGAGAAATCTTTTTTACTTATAATTTTCTGATGTTGTTTATATATTTCAACAAAATAATTTGTAAATACAAACTATATCCTATTTTTAAAATAAAAATGTATTATATAATATTCACAATAAATGTATTCATTATTATTATTATTTTTATTATTAATATTATTATTATTATTATTAATATTATAATTATTTTAACACTCAAAATGTATCCTAAGTTGTCCCAAGAACAGTTGAGAAACTAAAGAAATCAATTACAAAATTAATTTTCCATTCTGGCGTCAAAATATCGATCACTGACTTTCTTACTGGAGGCAAACCTTGACATTGGTGGATTTTTGATGATTGATAGCTCTAGGCTCCGCCCACCTCGGCCCCTGTAAAGCTCTGGCGTTTTTGCAGATCCAGGAATGTCAAGAGAGTCTGATCGCTCGCTTCACGCAGAAATTACATGTTTTATTGCTTGTCTTTTACGAGTCTCTGTTGTATCTGTAATTGAGAGTTTGCAGGGCTGTTAATCGGTAAAAAGAGCACGTGGAGGCTCTAACCAGGGCCATCTGGAGCCGACCACACTTATACAGACAGAAACACAGAAGAAAATACTGTTTTTTATATGTGTAAATATATACAGGTAATAATAAATCATAATTTTAATCAGTTATTATTCAGATGGAGAATATTACTTGGTCGTGTTATAACTCTACTATTTTAGTTTTATTAATATAATTCATTTTTATATATATAGCCTTTTATTATTTTTTTGTTTTTATAAAGTATAATAATATTTTAATAAATAGCATATTGTCTTTTATTGTTATATAATAAACTGAACATTAACGTTTTATGACAGTGAATCTGAACGCGTGTTTAAAGACTACCACTCCCATGATGCATCGCAGCAGGAAGTGAAGGATGCGAGTCCACGCTGTGTTGTTTGAAAATCATGTGTGAGGAGCAAAAAGGGTAAGAAACATGTCAATTCAAGTATATAGAGTCAAGTTTAAGATACATTTGTGTATAAATATCAGAACAAGTATTTACAACTGTAACCGTAACGAATACGAGCGCGCGTGGCGTCCGTTTTTATAACGTTACGTTACGTCACGTTACCCAAAACATGGTAATACTACAGTATTATAGGATTCACATGAATCACAGAGTGCTGTTGTAAAATATTTAGAATAGTTTTGTTGTATTATCTTGACACTTTATCTACAAAAACACTATTATTTTCGCCTTCTTTTTAGTTATTTTCTATGTGTCACGTAATACATAATAATAGTGTAACAGCATCTGACATTTGTTTTCCAAGTTAAGTCTGATAATATTATAACACTGTGGTTTTACCATAAATGTACTGACATGGTCATTTTAATAAGAAATATTTCAGTGTTTTCCTAATAAAAGTTCCATAGTATGACAGTATCACTTGGAGTATGCCACAGGAGAAATGGTCGTGCCCAACTGAGCCTGGTTTCTCTCGAGGTTTTTTAAATCTTCACTTTCGCCAATTGGTGAAGTTTTTTACTCGCCGCTGTCGCCACTGGCTTGCATGGTTCGGGATCTGTAGAGCTGCGCATCGATGGATTTGCTCTTCAGTGTTTGGACTCTCAGTAGTGATTATTAACCCACACTGAACTGAGCTAAACTGAACTGAACTTAATCGCTGAAAACTGAACAGACACTGTTTCAATTCACTATAATCTTCCATGTGAAGCTGCTTTGACACAATCTACATTGTATAAGCGCTATACAAATAAAGATGAATTGAATTGAATTATCATGGAAATACTGTTGTGCATGGTAAAACAAGAAATAAACACATTAAATACATTATATAAAATGTAAAATGCCGTAGTTCAACTTTAGTATGTTTATGAGATGTTATTAATTAATGTGTCAAACAGGGTTGGGCGATGTTGACCAATTTATTATCGTACGATGTCTAATGTGAAACATCGCGATGGACGATGGCATCGTCTTCATAGACGGAGGTGAATGAATTATTTATGAATAATTTATTCATTCATAACGAATTAATTATTTGTAGCCTACCGTTTCATCCACCACAGTGGTGGATGGCGGAGGGGTGTCGTGGACGAATGTGACCAGCGCGGGGGTGTCGCGGACAAAAGTGAAGAGGGTTGGGGAGTCGCAGAAGAAAGTGAAAATGAACAGCGGACAGGGGAGGAGGGCGATCTGTAAAATGAGGTGCCGGATCCGGCGTGTTCCGGCACAAATTAAGCCCTGGATAGAGACAAGATTAATTAAATATAACGTTTAACAACTATAGTGAAACACAATCCAGCAATAAACCCTTGATAAACTGTCCGACGTACACTGTTCTCTGGAGCTCAGATGAGCGCATGACAGTGTGGCTGTGGCTGTCTCTGTGTGTGTGTGTGTGGCTGTGTCTGTGTGTGTGTATGTGTGGGTGTGGTCACGTGATGTACTTTTTCAGTGGACGGAGGGCTGTTCAGAAATGCTAGATGAAACACCAGTGTGAACGTGGGTCATTTTCGTTCTAAAATGCCATTTAAAAACAAAGCTGTATTAACGTAAACGGGGCCTGAGTGTGTATTTTTCACAAGCTTGTTTGCGACGGGGCGGAGGATCGGCGATTCCGGCTCTGCATCGTGATGTCTATCGGCCATCGGCCCAACCCTAGTGTCAAATATATATATTTTTTTGTGCCAAATAACTTTGATTCTTAAATAGAGACTTTTATTATGTCATCATATGATTGTTGTTTTAATTTTTTACGCTTAAGTTTTTGGACTTTTGGCCGATTATTGAGGTAAAGTTGGTTTTATATTTACACATTTGTTTAGTGACAGCTTGTGACACGCTCCCTATTAGGCATGGGCCGGTATAAGATTCTGACAGTATGATAACCTTGGATAAAATTATCACGGTATTGTGATTACTGCTCTAAAATGTATTCTTTTTAAATGTCTGGGTAAAAAACAAACTTTTTTTTTTCTCTTTGAACACAATAAAGTTTATTTTAAGAGACATTTAAACATTTTTGGAGCAGTAAACATGTCAGGCTAAATAATTGAAATGAATCCTTGACTTCTGCTGTACTCATTAGTTTCAAAATCACAGATTTATTTACAATTCTAAACGGCATCTTTGGATATCTTTTCTGCTGGAGATAATGTTGTCCTAAAAAAAAACAAAAAATAAATAAATAAAAAATCTTACATATACCTTAGGAATGGACAGCAGAAAATTTTGGTGGGTTTAAAATGTTTTCCAAACCGCGGTATACCTTGAAAACAGTTATCGTTCCATGCCTACTCCCTATATTGTTTACCATGGTACTTTGAATATTGAGTTTAAAACCTCATGTAAGTATGACTTGAAAACAACATTAGCACGATTTAGACTGTGAACAATGTTGCTGATAGTCATTGTCTGATAGCATGATTTCACTGTTTACAAATAACCAAGAATACTTTTCTGAAATTACATTATAAGTGAGAAAGTCTTAACTTCAACACCAACTTTACCTCAGTGTCCTGATTTAGTGTCTGACTACTGGAAACCTTTAGTAAAATGGATGGCAGCCATTATATTTTCCTCTGAAAAACCCTGCACACACAGCTATGTTGTGTTGTTTTGATATTTGTAAATCTGTCTTCATCGCTGACCCATATACAGAATCGTGACGCATGTGTTTAAGTCTGTATAAATGAGTGATCGGCTCTTCTTCTTCCAGATGCTGATTGTGTGTCCAGATGTTTGAAATAAGCTTTATTTGATGGAGCGACTGGGCAGAAGGGAAGCTCACGTGTTCAGGCAGATTTATAGACTTCATTAAGACACTGTAAACTTCTCTTCTCTTAATCTCGGAGCACATTTTTACACGCTCGGGGCTTTATATGTTCACACCATCCAGTGCCAGAGCTCAGAAAAGAAAACCATAAAACCCCAAATCCAGCCGTTTGCGTGTGAAACGACACTTAAATCCAGCAGTTCGACACACAAAAGTGATTTTATTTTGACCACCCGGCTTGGAGAACTGGACCATATCTGTGAAATTATAATACGTTTTTTTTTAGTATCAGTAGTCTTAAAGGGATAGTTCACCCAAAAATAAAAATGTGCTCACTATTTACTCTTCCTCAACTGGTTTAAGACCTTTATTAGTTTCTTTCTTCTGCTGAACACTAAAGGAGATATTTTAAAGAAAGCAGTAAACCTGTACCCAGTCCTGCATGATATTGGGAAAAAATGACATTGCAATATTTTGTTTTTCATCAATATACATTGTGATATGAAATATACTTTACCAGATGGATTGAATAACTCTTTGTGAAGAATTCACCATCTCTGAATGGTTGGGGTGATTTTATAGGGCAGTGCATCTGCAGAAATTGTTAATATTAGCTTTAAAACAGGGCTGCATGATATTGGAAAAATCTGATATTCATTTATTCATTCATTTTCTTTTCAGCTTAGTCCCTTTATTAATCAGGGGTCACCACAGCGGAATGAACCACCAACTTATCCAGCATGTGTTTAACACAGCGGATGCCCTTTCAGCTGCAACCCATCACTGGGAAACATCCATACATACTAATTCACACATACACACACACACACACACACACACCATACCTGTCAACATTGGGATGTGAAAATAAGGGATATGCCCACCATAACGGATACCCCCCCCCCCCCTTTTTTTTTTTTATTTTTTATTTTTTTTAAATCCTCAAATTACTAAAAATGTTGATTTGGAGCTGTTTCGTTATAAATAAACAGTTAAATGGGCAGTAATATGTTTTATTATTATTATTATTATTTACAAAAGAAAAAAATACATAGTGGCAACCCAGTGGCGCAGTAGGTAGTGCTGTTGCCTCACAGCAAGAACGTCGCTGGGTCGCAGGTTCGAACCTCGGCTGGGCTGGGTCAGTTGGCGTTTCTGTGTGGAGTTTGCATGTTCTCCCTGGGTTCGCGTGGGTTTCCTCCGGGTGCTCCGGTTTCCCCCACAGTCCAAAGACATGCAGTACAGGTGAATTGGGTAAGCTAAAATTGTCCATAGTGTATGAGTGTGAATGTGTGTGTGGAAGTTCCCAGAGATGGGTTGCGGCTGGAAGGGCATCCGCTGCGTAAAATCGTGCTGGATAAGTTGGCGGTTCATTCCGCTGTGGCGACCCCGCAAGGGACAAAAGCCGACAAGAAAATGAATGAATGAAAATACATAGTATACATTAGCAGTAAATACTTTAGCAAACAGTTTAGCTTATTAAAATGAATAGCTATTATAATGAAATAAAATCAAGCTATCAAATCTCATTAGCCGTTTCTTCACTGTATAACTGACACCTTCTAATTAAAGAGCAACAAACGAATCTCCTATTTATTAAATAACAGATGTCACTTTAAAAATGCAACCATCTAACGTTATAAAAAAAGCATTCGATTGCCTTTTTATGCTCATTTAGGACGAAATTAGTTGTGTTTGAAAAAAACCCCACCAAGATCGACATCTTTAGATATTATTATTATTAATTATGTGTATATGTCTGTTTAAACACGCACACAAAACCCAGACTTTCGCTCCGTTTCAAATCGCGTGTACAGAATCGGTTTGGGAAACAGCCTCTATTTATCACTATGGAGCACGTCAGCTGATAGTCATGCACTGCTATATGACTGTTTTGAAGATTGCATATGAAGGGGGGACGGCATCTGTGATGAAAAGGCAAGGAAATCCCGCCGTTTTTTGTATTTATTTTAAAGTGTTTTCATGCCTAAACAAAGTGAAAGCACAGAACAGGCTCACATTTAAGTGCAAATGGCGGCCCCTGGTGGTTTGGCGGTATGGGTTGTGTATAGGGAAGCTCTGCTCTTTAATGTTTATTTGCCACCCTTCAGAGAAAGACTGAAAATACGGGAGAAATACGGGAAAATACCTTTACGGGATGATAGCGGGATAGAACTGTAAAATACGGGAGAATCCCGGGAAAAACGGGAGGGTTGACAGGTATGACACACACACTACGGACAACTTTAGCTTACTCAATTCCCCTATAGCGCATGTTTTTGGACTTGTGGGGGGAACAGGAGCACTCAGAGGAAACCCATGCGAACTCGGGGAGAACATGCAAACTCCACACAGAAATGCCAACTGACCCAGCTGAAGCTCGAACCAGCGACCTTTTAGCTGTGAAGCGAATGTGCTACCCACTGCACCACCGTGCTGCCCAAAAATCTGATATTGAGATATTTTGTTTCTCTGCGATAAATATTGCTATATGAATACAGTTACACAAGATAGTTTGAAAATCTCTATTTGACGGTTTTCTGGGGAGTCTAATAGTATTCAGGTACAGAAATTGAATTATCAATATGCAAATGTGCATATTGATCCTGAAGAGTTTAGCTCCAACCCTAATCAAACACACCTGAAGCAGCTAGTCAAGCTCTTACTACATATACCAGAAACTTCCTGGCAGGTGTGTTGAAGCAAGTTGGAGCTAAACTGTGCAGGACACCAGCCCTCCAGGACTGAGTTTGTACACCCCTGCTTTAAGGATATCTATAATCCAGTGTACTCTAAAACACTGACCTAATTCACATGTAGAATATTTAATGAACATCCAAAGCTTGCAGTTTGTCACTTGCTCATAAAAGGATTTTTTTTGTCAACTCCTGCTTCAGTGTCTCATCAAATCTTCTGACCAATCAAAAGCTCTCTATTGTCTGACATGCCCCGCCCCCTTCTCGTTGGCTTTTCATTTGATTCGCTTGAGCTCAACCACTCTCACTGGCTGAGCTGTGAGAAAAACAAACGCTATTGGCTGTTTTTTTTAAAAGGGGAGGGGCTACTGTATGTCCCGCCCTCTCTTCATGTTTCAGTTGAGATTACGTCAAATGTTGAATTAATATTGCACATTTCAAAGCACTTCACTGGACTTTGATTTGTTTTTTCCCATCAGGCCTGGCTGTGGTGATGTTCCCGACTCCTCTCTATGCTCCAGCCGGCCGCGGCTGCTTCTCTGAAGTTTATGAACCAGCCGAGGACTCATTTCTCCTGCTGGATGCTCTAGAGAAAGACACAGATCGGCTGAAAGACAGCAGGTACTTCACACTTTTTTTTTGGGGTTTTATACTTTATTTTTTTCATTTTCTAAACGCTATCAAATGACAAAAAGACAAATGCTACATCCCAATTCGCCCACTTATTGGCCTTATTCTTTACATGAGAGCCATTGGAATCTTTTTGTGTGTGTGTTGTTTTCAGGCCCTGTGTGTGTCTGGAGGTCGGCAGCGGCTCTGGTGTGGTCTCAGCCTTCCTTGCGTCTGTAATCGGTGCTCAGGCCTTATATATGTGAGTACAGAAAATAAACACACAAGTTTACCTGAAGCTGCGCAATATTGGAAAAATATGCGATGTTGAATTAGAATCAGAAAAAGCTTCATTGCCTGGTATGTTTACACATGGTGGCTCAGTGGTTAGCACTGTCGCCTCACAGCAAGAAGGTCACTGGTTGGACCCCGGGCTGGGTCAGTTGGTGTTTCTGTGTGGAGTTTGCATGTTCTCCCCATGTTGACGTGGGTTTCCTCCGGGTGCTCCGGTTTCCCCCACAGTCCAAACACATGCGCTATAGGGGAATTGATCAACTAAACTGGCCGTAGTGTATGAGTGTGTGTGTGTGAGAATGAGTGTGTATGGGTGTTTCCCAGTGCTGGGTTGCGGCTGGAAGGGCATCCACTGTGTAAAACATATGCTGGAATAGTTGGCAGTTCATTCTGCTGTGGCTACCCCTGATAAATAAGGGAATTGGTTGAAGGAAAATGAATGAATGAATGTTTACGGTCAGTGTATCTTTTGGTCTGTAGATTTTCATTTTAGAACGAGATATTGAAAAACAAAAAACGAGTCTTTTTTTTATTTTAATTTTAAAATTAAAAAATGAAAATTTAAATTCAATGCGTTTTTTGATTTTTGTTTTTGTTTTTTTTTAATTAGTTTTTTTTAATGACAGCAGTAAAAAAACAACAATTATTTGTACTGTACAACCGTAAAAGCTAAAAATGAACATTTATTTTTATATCTTTTTTTATCCACAAAGTGTGCAGCTTATGTCACTGCAGTGTATCTCTGTCATGTTTATTCATTCATTTATTTTCCTTCGGCTTAGTCCTTTTATTAATAAGTGGTTGCCACAGTGGAATGAACCACCAACTATTCCAGCATATGTTTTACACAACAGATGCCCTTCCAGCTGCAACACAGTGCTGGGAAACATCCACACACACACACACACACTCATACACTACGGACAGTTTAGTTCATCAATTCCCCTATAGCGCATGTGTTTGGACTGTGGAGGAAACCGGACCACCCGGAAGAAACCCACGCCAACACGGGGAGAACATGTGCATTGTGCAGCCCTAGTATGTAATGTATGAAGTGCTGAAGAACTGTGTGTGTGTGTGTGTGTGTGTGTTTTGCAGCTGTACAGATGTGAATGCAGATGCGGCTCAGTGTTCACTACAGACGTCTGTACTCAATAACCTGCAGCTGCAGCCTGTCGTCACTGACCTGGTCAGATATTACACATTTCCTTTTCCTACTGGTATATAATACACAATACAAACACATAAGAGGTACAGTACACACAAAACTGAAAATCTGGAAAATAAAACTAGTTAAATAGGAAGATAATATTAATAATAAATAAGTAAAGGATAATCAATGGCTTGCCGTGCGGATTTTAATGCACGACGTAAAGGCGAAGGACCACACGACGCGCAGCGGAATATTAAGATGCGATTTCATCAATCCAATCACAGAATTTCCGCGGTTTACATTTCATAATCAACATGCAATCTTCTTAAAAGTACCATATCAGTTAAATACGCTTTAGGAATATGTTACGCATTGGCTAATAAAATTAAAGATAATTTATTTCCTATCAACTTTAAGCTTCACACTTTAGTTTTAACATGCTGTTTTTATAAAAATCCCTTTAACAAATATTTTTGAACATCCAAAGTAAACAAATCATGCTATTATGCCTCTTTCGAATCAAAGTATTATTTTAGGCAAACTGATCTCATGGAATTGCTCTAACAAAAAGACAGCGATCGCTGCTTTAAGTAGAATAACGTTTCGATTATTGAAACACATTAATCTATACAAGTCTATACACATGAAATAAAACATTCACAAAGCTGTATCTTATGAAACACCAGTTTACGGGCACATAAGATGGATTTTGAAGAGAAAGCAGCCAAAGCCCATTTCGTAAATCTCTGCTCTTAAATATAAGGAAATTTTGCAAAAGAAACAAACATATCAGGACAGGTAAGAGAACATTCTGCTTTATTTATCTTCTTTAAAACAAAAGCAATCAGCCAAACACGCAGGATCAGTGTAATATTACATTATTTACGGTCATAAATTAATTATGAAACTTATCTCTGCGATCTGCCAAAAATATACACCTGAGAACAATAATAGGTTAAAACGTCCTATCTACCTATTTAAAGGTGCTGTATGTAAGTTTTTGACTCTTCTAAAGCATAAAAATACAATAATATGTGTGCAGATATTTAAGAAACATCCCAAGTGAACATACTTGTTTAACTGACAAACAATGCTGAAGTCAGATATTCTGCTTTGAAAATGTTTTTTTCCGTGCCGGAACGCTGTCTTTGTTTAGGTAATTTTCACATGCACCATGCCAGTTTAGCCAATTATAATTCAGCACCCCGGGTTGCCTTGTTGGAAAACAGCATATTTCATTCATTCCTTCATTCAGAAAGACTCTGAAAGCATGCGTCCATGAGCGAAATGCTACAGTGTAGTGGAAAGTATCAGATGTCAAAATGAGACAGATTCAGTTCCACATGACGTTAATTAGCAAATGACATAAATATTAGGAACGTGAGCAGGTTACATCGCGTGTCCTAACAACACGCTGTGACGAGATTGTTATGAGTGATGAGCCATTTGGCTGTTTGCACCACAAAACAAGGCAGAAATTTAAATACAGCCTTTCAGAAGCACAGAATATGCACTCACTCACAAAACGGTAAGGTTTAGAATCTATTTAATACATGTTAACCCTCTTTAACATCATTAAATGTAGATGCTGTCCGTCATATGTGTTTAAGTCTAAAGTTCAATTTCAAACGGTTTATTGTATTTTCCAGATCTGAGGTGAACTTTCTGCTTTCAGTATATGGTAATACACGTCATGTAAAATGCATTCAAACTCGCATTGTTAGCATTTAGCACTGAATAAAGCACACGAGGCTTACCTGAGGTGATCTGTCATAGGTTTCTGTTGTTCAGCTGTGAGAAATAGAAGCCGCTTCTAATAAATCAATTCGAGGTGTTGGTTAGAACCAAAACTCCTTTTAATATGGAGAATATTCCCTCAATCGCGTGTCGTTGCTTTTATTTAGAACACAGTTTAAAATCACTCAAACTGGCAACCCGGCGTACCTTTATTATGATTCAGGACTGCAATACCTAGTTCAACCACTGGGTGTCAAACTTACATACTGCACCTTTAAGACTGACTGTTAGATGCAATAAAGATTAATTATACATCACGTTTTAACAGCAGAGATGCAAGAGATTAGATCCAGCGGCAGGTCCTGAGATGGTCTGGTCGATATAAAGCTTCACTCGGGGGGGAGGGAGCTTCGCGGAGCTTCTACTGACCACCTGGAGCTTCCAACATTTTTAAACACGCGCTATCCATATAAATAAACTGCCAATTTGACTTTAAAATAACTATATTCTTGCTTGAAAAACTCTTAAAACTTGATTTTGTGGCGTAATTTATGAGTATTTTTTTGAGTTTGCAGATTCCCGTCCGCTTTTAACAGTCCTCGTCGGTTTCCTGTGCAGCGCATGTGAGTTGCTATGGTAACTATAAATGTTTGAGAGAAGCGCATTTATTTCGAACTGTGATCAAAACTGACTGGAACTACTTGTGCGTTTCAACGAAAATAATGCACACCCTTCAGCCAATCAGAATCAAGAATTTTAACAGACCATAGAATAAATTAAAAATAGACCATTCTAAGGGCCCAGACACTTCTGGGGCTCCCAGAGACAGTATCAAGGGGCCCAACATTTCTTGAGCTGCAGCTGATCACAGACAGGTAAAACAGAGCTTTGAAATCCTAGTTTCATTACAAATCCTGTTCTGTTGACATGATTATATGCGTTACTATGGAGATATGTTAATACGCACCGGTCAATCAAATTGATGGGCAGGGAACTCCTACATCACTCCTACGTCATGTTGCAGTGGGCCTCAAAATAACTGGGATTTGGGTCCTATTTTAGCGTCAGGAAATGTAAAAATAGAGACTTGTGGTTATATCACCTCAATATGACTGTGGACACAATATACTACACACATTTCTGTCCAAACCGCATACAGATTTTGCATTATAGGTGCCCTTTAACACTGAAGAATTTTTAGAAATAAAAATTGGTGCGAACAGGCCTTAAGCCCCGCCTCCTCAGCTGTCAATCTTCTGCTGCACACACTGTGGTTTCTCCAAAGATGAGAGATAGATGTGAACACGTTTGTTTTAATCTCGTATTTCAGTGTCTGTGTCCTCCTTCTGTCATCTGTGCTCCTTCAGTTCTGTTTGTTGATTTATTTCTGCCATTTCAGGTCGAGTGTCTTCTGCCCAGGTTGAATGGAAAAGTGGATGTGCTTGTTTTTAATCCGCCGTATGTGGTCACGCCATCAGAAGAGGTAAACCAGTGCAAACACTGTCAATTTGACTTGATGTACTGAACTACTAGTAAAATAAACAAGATAGAAATGTGCAGACAATATTAAAGGAACAAAAAACACCAATTTAGACTGTAAAATAGCTTTGTGTAGAACATGTCTTGTGTTCTGGGTTAAGTCTGAATTATTCTCATTGATCAGTGATTCATATTAAATATACAAATATTTCAGTTCTGATTCTCGTCATTTTGTTAATTTTGTTTTGTTAATTATCTATACATGGCCACATGGGTGATTGTACATTTGTTTGTGCGTGTGTGTGTGTTTCTGTTTGTTTGTGTTTATATACAGTAGGTGTGTGTTTTTTTATGGATGGGTCTGTTTCTGTGTTTTTTTCATGTGTGTGTTTGTTTGCATGTGTGTTTTTGTATGTGTCTGTATGAATTTGTGTGTGTGTATGTATATGCATATGTGTGTGTATGTATGTATCTGTAATTGTATGTTTTTTTATGTGTGTGTTTTTGTATGTGTGTGTGTTTGGTTGTATAGGTGTGTGTGTGTGTGTATGAATTTGTGTGTGTATGTATATAAATGTGTGTGTATGTGTTTGCATGTATGTGCGTGTTTTTGTATGTGTGTGTTTGTATGAATTTGTGTGTATGTATATAAATGTGTGTGTGTGTTTGCATGTATGTGTGTTTTGTCATGTGTGTGTGTGTTTGCATATGTTTTTGTATGTGTCTGTATGAATTTGTGTCTGTATGTATATAAATATATATATATGTGTGTGTATGTGTGTGTCTCGTATGTTTTGTGTGTGTGTGTGTGTGTGTGTGTGTTTGTTTGTATAGGTGTGTGTGTGTTTGTTTGTTTGTTTGTATAGGTGTGTGTGTGTTTGTTTGTATAGGTGTGTGTGTGTGTATGAATGAATTTGTGTGTGTATGTAGATAAATGTGTGTGTGTGTGTGTGTGTGTGTGTGTGTGTGTGTGTGTGTGTGTGTGTGTGTGTGTTTGTTTGTATAGGTGTGTGTGTGTGTGTGTGTGTGTGTGTGTGTGTGTGTGTGTGTGTGTGTGTGTGTGTGTGTGTGTGTGTGTGTGTTTGTTTGTATAGGTGTGTGTGTGTGTGTGTGTGTGTATGTATGTATATGTGAATTTGTGTGTGTATGTATATAAATGTGTGTGTGTGTGTGTGTGTTTGTGTGTGTGTGTGTTTGAATGAATGTGTGTGTTTGTATATAAATATATATATATATATATATGTGTGTGTGTGTGTTTGTTTGTATAGGTGTGTGTGTGTGTGTGTGTGTATATGTGAATTTGTGTGTGTATGTATATAAATGTGTGTGTGTGTGTTTGAATGTATGTGTGTGTTTGTATATAAATATATTTGTGTTTCTGTGTTTGTATGTGCATGTATTTGTGTGTGTTTATATACAGTAGGTGTGTGTTTTTGTATGTATGAGCCTCTATGTGTTTGTTGTTTTCATGTGTGTGTGTTTGCATGTGGGTTTTTGTGTGTGTCTGTATGAATTTATGTGTGTATGTATATAAATATATATATATATGTGTGTGTGTGTGTGTATCTGTAATTGTATGTTTTTTACGCGTGTGTTTTTGTGTGTTTGTTTGTATAGGTGTGTGTGTGTGTGTGTCTGTGTCTGTAATTGTATGTTTTTGTATGTGTGTGTGTTTGTTTGTATAGGTGTGTGTGTGTGTGTGTATCTGCAATTGTATGTTTTTGTATCTGTGTGTGTCTGTGTCTGTAATTGTATGTTTTTGTATGTGTGTGTGTTTGTTTGTATAGGTGTGTGTGTGTGTCTGTAATTGTATGTTTTTGTATGTGTGTGTGTTTGTTTGTATAGGTGTGTGTGTGTATCTGTAATTGTATGTTTTTTTATGTGTGTGTTTGTATAGGTGTGTGTGTTTGTTTGCATGTGTGTGTGTTTTTGTATGTGTGTTTATGAATTTGTGTGTATGTATATAAATATATATGTGTGTCTGTGTGTGTTTGCATGTATGTATGTCTGCGTGTGTGTAATTTTGTATGTGCGTATGTGCGTGTGTGTGTGTGTGTGTCTGTGTATGTTTATGTTTGTGTTTTTTATGCTTGTGTTTTTGTACGTTTGTGTGTGTGTGTTTGTATATTTATATAAATATGTGTATGCATTTGTGTGTGTGTGTGTTTGTATTTTTATATAAGTGTGTGTGTGTGTGTGTGTGTTATGCTGTGTGTTTTTGTATGTGCATGTGTTTGTGTATATTTGTATGTATATATATATATATATATATATATATATATATATATATATATATATATATATATATATATATATGTGTGTGTGTGTGTGTATTTATTTTTGTGTGTGTGTGTGTGTTCAGGTGGGCAGTCGTGGTGTGGAGGCGTCGTGGGCCGGAGGTCTCCGCGGTCGAGAAGTGATGAACCGTTTTTTTCCCATGATTCCTGATCTGCTGTCTGACCACGGGCTGTTTTACCTGGTCACCGTGTCTGATAATGATCCCGGTGAGGAGTGTTGAGCATTCTTCAAAATATCTTCATCTGTGTTCAAATATTTCCCAAGTGATGTTTAACAGAAAAAGCAGGAGTATACAGTCAGCACAACTCATAATGCCATAAATACATCAATGAATGAACTAATCTGTGTTTTCCAGAGGGGATTGTGGATCTGCTGGCTCGCTCCGGTCTGGATGGACATGTGTGTTTGACCCGTCAGGCCGGACGAGAGACGCTCACCATCCTCAGATTCAGTAAAACAGCAGAAAGATGAATGCAGGATTCTTTTCTGTCTCTAAAGTCTGAGATTATGAAAACACATTTCCTGGAGGAGTCTGAGACTGATCAGATGAAGCAGCAGCCTGAGATAAACCTCACCTTCTGTGTGTTTTCTTCATGAACACACTCTTGACTGTGTGTTCGAGCATTTATTGACTCTCACTGAACTTAATTACCCAGAATCCCACACTCATCCCTCATAGGGTTAAATGGGAGCTTTGTTTTTAAAGGGGCAGTACACACTAAAATGTAAACTCATCATTTTCTCAACTTATTATATTATTAACAAATTATTTTCTTTAAACCTAAATTTATTCTGTTCAACACAAATACACGACTGTTGTATTCTTCACAATGTCATTTTTTGTGTTCAACAGAAGAAGGAAAATGACAAGTTTACGACCACTCGAGTGAGTAAATAGTGAGGATTTAAGTTTTGGGTGAACTGGCCCTTTAAGACTGTGTTTGAGCGTTTATTAACTCTCACTGAACTCAATTACCCAGAATCCCACAGTCATTCGTCATAGGATTAAATAGGAGCTTTGTTTTTAAAAGGGCAGTACACTAAAATATAGTCATCATTTACTCACACTCAATTTATTTATTTTGTTGAACACAGAAACCCCCCCCCCCCCCCCCCCCCCCCCCAAACATTATTCAGAATATCTTCTTTTTTCTTCAACAAGAAATACAATCATAACAGTTTATTTATAACCACTTGAGTGAGCATTTTTTTTACTTTTGGGTGAACTGGCCCTTTAAGACTTGTTTTCTTGCTAAACTAAATGTTACGCAAATTAAGAAAAGTGTGAGCTTGAACATTCAAAACCAGAAAACTATAATGACACACTCTTGACTGTGTGTTTGAGCAGGAACTCTTGCTGAACTCAATTACCCAGAATTCCACACTCATCCTTCATAGGATTATATGGGAGCTTTGTTTTTAAAGGGGCAGCACACACAAAAATGTAAACTGTCATTTACTAAAGTTGTTGTAAACAAATGTATTTATTCCACTAAACTCAAATACAAAAATAATTGTTTTTTTTCCCCAACATTTTTCAGAGTATCTTGTTTTGTTCAACAGAAGAAAGAGACTCAAAAAAATATGACTGCACTTGAGTGAAAGTAAATGTTTCGTTTTGGGTGAACTGGCCCTTTAAGCCTCAAAATTAAAATGTTATGTAAAGTAACAAAAATGTGAACATGAAAAACATTCATAAAAACAAATCTAAAATTACACGTGTGATGTTTTTTTTATGTTTAAAATGATTAAATTATGTAAAAAGCAAATTGCTCTTAGTCCTTTATCATTATCACTCTTACCTATTTTCAGTTCTTTTAAACCTTAAAAAAAAAAAAAAATACACTTCCACTTTTTCGTTTTTTATTATTATAAAATGATTTTGATCTTCAAATTCTGATGGTCACCATTTTGATTAAAATAGAAATGCATTCAGACCTGTCTATGAAACCACTTTCTTTGCGAATCGTTGATATTTTTTTCTACTGAAGTATGTTTGTGAAATGAACACCACTGTTACCACTTTACAAAGTATACAGTTTATTAAACCTCTATTTCAATATCTAAATTAATATTGTTTGTCCTATTTATCTCTTGATTGGTTTGGGTCTTGTGGCGCTGCACTTGGATGGATTTGCTCTTCAGTGTTGGGACTTTCAGCAGTGAAGATTAAACCACACTGAACTGAACTAAACTGGACTTCAACTCTGAACACTGGACTGACACAGCTTCAGTTTACTAGAACTTCTGTGTTCAGCTGCTGCGACACAATCTACACTGTAAAAGTGCAAGAGAAATAAAGAGGAACTGAATACAAACACTAATACAGCAGTGCAAGTTTAATGCCAACAGTAAACACAGACCTACATCAGCACATGCAGACTTCATCAAACACATCACTAATAATCCTCAAGCATCATTAACAGTTTCTGGTATTTTACAGAAATCAAGTTTTTTTTTTTTTCTCTTGAAAAGAAAAATCAATCTCTGAACAACACTGAAAAGCTCCAGTTTACTCATTTCCACGAACACACACCTGAAAATGACTACAAATGCAAATAAACTCTCGATGAGCAGTAGTGGGACTCAGGAACGTCTGGATCTGGAATGTTCTATTGATTACAGTATTGATCTGAGGTTAGGAATGTGCGCTAATGTGTTGATGACAGTATTGATTACGGTTTAATTAATTCCAGCATATAGATCTGAGGGTTAGTGTGTTTCTCTGGTGCTCCACACGATGTGTCCGTCGTCTCTGAGCTTCACCG
This sequence comes from Danio kyathit, assembly GCA_903798195.1. NCBI lineage: Eukaryota > Metazoa > Chordata > Actinopteri > Cypriniformes > Danionidae > Danio > Danio kyathit. The sequence goes on from LR812519.1 coordinate 1,513,140, forward strand.
CTCCACTGGACACCAGCTCCAGGGCTGCTGGGAACGCCCGATGTTCCGCCTCTCTGATGCGCTCTGATAGGCTCTCCTCGCTGTCAGTCACCAGCACAGGAACCGCCTCCTGGACCACGATGGCTCCGGCATCCACATCCTCCTGTCAATCAAACACACACACACACACACACACTAGCAATCAGTGTTGGGACGGGGTAACGCATTAGAAGTAATGTGGGTTGAGTAACATTCCTAATAATGACTCGGCCCACATGAAATCTGTGCGCGCAGAATTCCGCAGATTTCTAGCCTATCATTGAGTCTGTTTATTAACTTGTGCAAATGTGTGTACATTTATATTTAGTCATTTTTAAAATTCATTTCAGTAATATTATTGACTAATATGAAAATGTTCATCTGATTTATGTACAATGCAGTTTGTAAAGTAATATTTTCTGTCTTTTAGTAGAGATATTATATGAGAGACTTGCTTTGTTTACCAAATAAAGTGGATCTAAATGGATTTGCATTGTAAACATTAAATAAAAGTTAAAAAGGTGTTACTTTTTATTTCACATATTACAGTTTTTTCTGAATGCTTAAGCACATTTTTTGTAACTATTGGCTATTTTTGCAAAACTCTACACACCAATAAGAAAACCCTTCACCAAATCTGCAAAACATTTTAGTTCGCTTGCAAAAGCTGATACACCTTGCTCTTCCAACCTTTGTAAAAATGGTGTTTTTGTATTAAACATTTAACACAAGCCATCACATTAATAAGCAATCAATGCTCCAACCACACACTGATGCAATGAAGAAACTACATCTGGCTTTTGCTTTGAAAACAGCTCCTACTAAACTACTAAGACTAAACAATTGTATGATTTGTTTCAAGAATATGGTTTTATTTAACCCCTTACAGAGTTTCTATTTGATGTCTGCACGGTATGTTGTTCTTTTTTTGTTATTTTATGCAGGCAGTGCAGAATTCATAGGCAAATGAGTATTTTGAGCACATCATCCTCTTTATGCATGTTGTCTTACTCCAAGCTGTATAGGCTCAAAAGCCTACTACCAATTAAGCATATTAGGTGATGTGCATCTCTGTAATGAGAAGGGGTGTGGTCTAATGACATCATCACCCTATATCAGGTGTGCATAATTATTAGGCAACTTCCTTTCCTTTGGCAAAATGGGTCAAAAGAAGGACTTGACAGGCTCCGAAAAGTCAAAAATAGTGAGATATCTTGCAGAGGGATGCAGCACTCTTAAAATCGCCAGGCTTCTGAAGCGTGATCATCCAACAATCAAGCGTTTCATTCAAAACAGTCAACAGGGTCGCAAGAAGCGTGTGGAAAAACCAAGGTGCAAAATAAACTGCCCATGAACTGAGAAAAGTCAAGCGTGCAGCTGCCAAGATGCCACTTGCCACCAGTTTTGCCATATTTCAGAGCTGCAACATCACTGGAGTGCCCAAAAGCACAAGGTGTGCAATACTCAGAGACATGGCCAAGGTAAGAAAGGCTGAAAAACGACCACCACTGAACAAGACACACAAGCTGAAACGTCAAGACTGGGCCAAGAAATATCTCAAGACTGATTTTAGGTTTTATGGACTGATGAAATGAGAGTGAGTCTTGATGGGCCCGTGGCTGGATCGGTAAAGGGCAGAGAGCTCCAGTCCGACTCAGACGCCAGCAAGGTGGAGGTGGAGTACTGGTTTGGGCTGGTATCATCAAAGATGAGCTTGTGGGGCCTTTTCGGGTTGAGGATGGAGTCAAGCTCAACTCCCAGTCCTACTGCCAGTTTCTGGAAGACACCTTCAAGCAGTGGTACAGGAAGAAGTCTGCATCCTTCAAGAAAAACATGATCTTCATGCAGGACAATGCTCCATCACACGCGTCCCAAGTACTCCACAGCGTGGCTGGCAAGAAAGGGTGTAAAAGAAAAAAAAAATGACATGGCCTCCTTGTTCACCTGATCTGAACCCCATAGAGAACCTGTGGTCCATCATCAAATGTAAGATTTACAAGCAGGGAAAACAGTACACCTCTCTGAACAGTGTCTGGGAGGCTGTGGTTGCTGCTGCACGCAATGTTGATGGTGAACAGATCAAGACACTGACAGAATCCATGGATGGCAGGCTTTTGAGTGTCCTTGGAAAGAAAGGTGGCTATATTGCTCACTGATTTGTTTTTGAATGTCAGAAATGTATATTTGTGAATGTTGAGATGTTATATTGGTTTCACTGGTGAAAATAAATCATTGAAATGGGGATATATTTGTGTTTTGTTAAGTTGCCTAATAATTCTGCACAGTAATAGTCACCTGCACACACAGATATCCTCCTAAAATAGCTCAAACTAAAAACAAACTAAAAACTACTTCCAAAAATATTCAGCTTTGATATTAATGAGCTTTTTGGGTTCATTGAGAACATGGTTGTTGTTCAATAATAAAATTAATCCTCAAAAATACAACTTGCCTAATAACTCCCTGTATATATATATTTTTTGTTGTTTGTTGGTTTATTTGTATGTTTGTTTTGTGTGTAATTTTGTGGCTTTATATTTGATTCACTGTATGACATGTCTCAGTCAGTGTGTGCAAGATTATGTTTGGATTGAGTTTGGCCTAAATTGTTGTTTTTGAAAGGCAAAAAAAAAAAAAAAACGTCTGGCTTTTGCCTTCTCTGAGCACAAGCTAGGCTATGTCAGTTTGAGGTCATACCTTTCTCATAGTTCTGTAAACATACAGGGATGCAAACTTTAAGGATTGGTGTTTATTTACACACATCAAAACAAGCACAAAACAAGTGCTTTTCCAAATCAAAACACAAAATAGTAATTTCAAAAAATCAGATTACATCGTGTCGTCTCTCTGGGTCCGGCCACAAAATTTCATCTACATCACATGCAATTTCCTCTAGTCCAAGGCACCGGGGAAAGTATCTGATTGCAAAGTGAACTAATTATCTAAATCAGTTTTCACATGTGACAGTGTGCCAGACAGTTGGCAAAACCGTGTAAATAATAGCCAGACATGTGTATAGCTTTGCTATGAGTGTGTTGATCATTTGGAAATTCAGTGTAAAGCAGTGAGTTGTGTTTACAGTTCCTCAATAAGAGTGCTGTGCAGTGGATTGTACCTACAATTTTACAAAGTGTGTGTTACAAAATTGCAAACTTAGTGCAAAGCAGTGTTTGTGCCTTTAATTTTGCAAACTCAGTGAGGGGTTTTGCTATAACAATTAATCGTTTTATAAATTGTGCTGAGAATCTCAGTTAGGGTTTAAGCATTCAGAAAAAACTAAGGTTTTCGTTATGATACTCCCAAAATAAATCTGCAGATCTTTAACGCAATTCTGCGCAGAAATGGCAAAACATGTCCGCAGATTCCGTCTGGCCCTAGTAATGACTGAAGTAACGCATTACTTAAAAAAAAAAAAAAAAAAAAAAAAAAAAACGGTAATAATGTTTGAGTTTTAAAAAATGTAATGCAAGTTACTTTTTAGTTTAAATAATTAGCTTTTAAAAAATAAATTGCTGAAGAGAATGTGCTGTCCGCGAGAACAGACAGAAACCTTTCATTAATCGGTATATACGGCATTGTGTACTGTAGGTCTGGAGTCGGGAAGTTCTAGGAAGATAACATCTCTATTAAAAACACACAAAAAACCTGCAAGTTCAGAAAGAGATCATGCCTCAGCTAGGTAAGGAAAAGAAACGCAACAGAACGCATTACTTATCATAAAAAGAAACTCTTTCGTTTTCCTTGGCTTAGTTACTTTTTATTGGCGGTTCATTCCGCTGTGGCGACCTCTGAAATAGAGAGTAGTTACTTTTTCGGAGAGTAACAATATTTTAATGCATTGCTTTGAAACGTAACTCTCCTCGACACTGCTCTCTACTGAGTGGACTGCACTAAACACTCTCATCACTTGAAAATATAGCTAACTGAAACTGTTCATCTCACAATTATGACTATTTTCCACAACAATTTGCAGATTGTAGCTTAGACTTTGTGACCCTTTCCATGACAATTCCTAATTTATATTCCATTATTATAATTTCGACTTATAAAACTTACAATTTTTATGAGGAAAAATACCTATAGTGAAAAAACACTATATAAATGTATAGTAAATACTGGTGTTTTTGGATGATAGTACAGTAAAGTGTATTATACAGTATATTTTAGAATATTTCAATTCTTTGTTAATGAATTATTAACAACAAATTGTAGTGTACTTTAGTTTTTACTACAGTAAACTGTGGTGTATTGCATAATATACCCTATAGTTGTGGAAAACTACAGTATTGGGTCATTTGTTTATATTACTATAGTGGTTGTGTTTCCATAGCCACTGTCGAATTACCACAGCAGATCAATTACTATAGTAGTTGTGTTACCATAGCAACTGTAGAATCACCACAACAGACCAATTACTGTAGTTGTTGTGTTACCATAGCAACTGTAGAATCACCACAGCAGATCAATTACTGTAGTTGTTGTGTTACCATAGTAACTGTAGAATCACCACAGCAGACCAATTACTGTAGTTGTTGTGTTACCATAGCAACTGTAGAATGACCACAACAGACCAATTAATATAGTTGTTGTTACTATAGCAACTGTAGAATCACCACAACAGATCAATTACTGTAGTTGTTGTGTTACCATAGCAACTGTAGAATGACCACAACAGACCAATTAATATAGTTGTTGTTACTATAGCAACTGTAGAATCACCACAACAGATCAATTACTGTAGTTGTTGTGTTACCATAGTAACTGTAGAATCACCATAACAGATCAATTACTATAGTTGTTGTTACTATAGCAACTGTAGAATCACCACAACAGATCAATTACTATAGTTGTTGTGTTACTATAGCAACTGTAGAATCACCACAACAGACCAAATGAAAAAAACAAATGGTGTTTAAATGTCAACTCTGTTATAATATAACAATAATAATATGATGAAAATGCAAAAATAATGATTTAGACATGTCATGTGGAGTCTGGACTGAGGTTAGCCTCTGGAGCTGAAGCACAAAATAGTGGAAAACGTCAACTCTGTTACTAGTTAAAAAAAAAGTTGAGATTTAAACAATTAGTAATATAATCAAATGTTCCCTATAACATTTAATAATTCTGCATTAATTTACATTATTAATGAATTCAGTTTACTGTAAATTATACATCATGAAAAAGAATGGAAAACACATTAAATGTACCTGCAATGCTGGATCACGAATTCTGCAGTCATGTGAATGTAAATGTGGTGATGTGATATGTTGAGACGGTGTGTGTGTGTGTGTGTGTGTGTGTGTGTGTTATAATAAACCGTACCGCCACAAAGTGCACAGAACATCCAGTAACTCTGACTCCGGCCTGAAGAGCCTGTTTCTGAGCATTCACTCCCTTAAAAGACGGCAGCAGTGATGGATGAATGTTCAACATCTTCCCTGAAAACAGGAGAAAAACACCATCAGAGAGCGCACGCACACACACACACACACACACACACACACACACACACACACACACACACACACACACACACACACACACACACACACACACACACACACACACTGCTATGCTAAATTAACACAAGTGTTACGTTCCAAATGACAGACTATACACTTATACACTCAATTGTGTAGTGTAGAGTTTATTGTCATCCCAAATGGAACACTAATGTTGTGGTCACCAGATCAGGGAAATAAACACCAAACTAGCAGTAGTAGCTGTCATGAGTATAACTGTATCCACCCTCAGGAGGCGCCATTAATCACCGCTTTGTTTTAGTTAAACATTAGGATCCAGCAGGAAGTGACATCATTAGTTAGTGAGTGAATTATTAAGGGATGTTGGTGTAGTCTGAGTGTTGAGAGTCTCACCGCTCCACTTGCGTACAAAGGGTCCAGTGAGGATGCGCATGAATCCTGCCAGACACACCAGCTCCACACTGAACTCCTCCAGAACTTTATCAATGGTGCCGTCAAACTCTGCTCTGCTGCCGTACAGCTTATGATCCACAACCTGACAGAGACACAAGAGCATCAGCATCACACACACACACACACACACACACACACACACACACACACACACACACACACACACACACACACACACACACACACACACACACACACACACACACAGAAACAGATGCAGACAGAGAATCAGAGAGAGAGAGAGAGAGAGAGAGGTAATGGATGAAGACATAGCTAGTGAGCGTGTGTGTGTGTGTGTATTTCTGACCCGTGTCTGTATGCCGGCCAGCGCGGCTCTCTTCAGCCCCATCACCCCCGGCCTGTTGGAGATCACCAGCACAATCTCAGCAGAGCTCGACGGCTTCCTGGCCTGATCCATCAGAGCCTGCAGATTAGTTCCTGGCAGAAACAACAACACATCTTCATCAATATCATTATCATCATCATCAAAATAACTATCTTCATCATCATCATTTTCAGTATCACCATCATCTACATCATCATAATAGCCATCTTCATCATCAGCATCATCACCACCACCACCACCAATATCTTAATCAACATCATCATCATCATCATCATCATCATAATAAACATCACCACCATCTTCATAACCATCATCATCCTTATCATCATAATAAACCATCATCATCTTCATATTTATCATCATCATCGTAATTATCATCATAATAAATCATCTTCATCACCATCATAACCATCTTGATCATCACCATCACTATAATAACCATCTTAAACATCATCATAACCATCTTCATCATCATCATCATAAACCATCTTCATCATCACCATCACTATAATAACCATCTTAAACATCATCATAACCATCTTCATCATCATCATCATAAACCATCTTCATCATAAACCATCTTAATCATCATCATCATCATCATCATAAACCATCTTCATCATCACCATCACTATAATAACCATCTTAAACATCATCATAACCATCTTCATCATCATCATCATAAACCATCTTCATCATAAACCATCTTCATCATCATCATCATCATCATCATAAACCATCTTCATCATCACCATCACTATAATAACCATCTTAAACATCATTATAACCATCTTCATCATCACCATCATAAACCATCTTCATCATAAACCATCTTCATCATCATCATCATCTTCATCATAAACCATCTTCATCATCACCATCACTATAATAACCATCTTAAACATCATTATAACCATCTTCATCATCACCATCATAAACCATCTTCATCATAAACCATCTTAATCATCATCATCATCATCATCATAAACCATCTTCATCATCACCATCACTATAATAACCATCTTAAACATCATCATAACCATCTTCATCATCATCATCATAAACCATCTTCATCATCACCATCACTATAATAACCATCTTAAACATCATTATAACCATCTTCATCATCACCATCATAAACCATCTTCATCATAAACCATCTTCATCATCATCATCATCTTCATCATAAACCATCTTCATCATCACCATCACTATAATAACCATCTTAAACATCATTATAACCATCTTCATCATCACCATCATAAACCATCTTCATCATAAACCATCTTAATCATCATCATCATCATCATCATAAACCATCTTCATCATAAACCATCTTAATCATAATCATCATCATCATCATAAACCATCTTCATCATCACCATCACTATAATAACCATCTTAAACATCATCATAACCATCTTCATCATCATCATCATAAACCATCTTCATTATAAACCATCTTAATCATCATCATCATCATCATCATAAACCATCTTCATCATCACCATCACTATAATAACCATCTTAAACATCATCATAACCATCTTCATCATCATCATCATAAACCATCTTCATCATAAACCATCTTCATCATCACCATCACTATAATAACCATCTTAAACATCATTATAACCATCTTCATCATCACCATCATAAACCTTCTTCATCACCATCACTATAACAACCATCCTAAACATCATTATAACCATCATCATCATAAACCATCTTAATCATCATCATCATCATCATAAACCATCTTCATCATCATCATCATAACTATAATAACCATCTTAAACATCATCATAACCATCTTCATCATCATCATCATAGCCATCTTAATCATTATCATCACCACCACCATCTCAATCATCTTCATCATCATCATCATCACCTTAATAATAAGCATAATCTTCATCAATCATCATCATCTTAATTATAATCATCATCACACAGATTTAATAATAATAATAATTGTAATTATAGTCATCATCACTTTAATCATGTGTCTGTGTGAGTGTGTGTGTCTGCTGTAGCGTAGGGCTGGGCGATTTGGCCTGAAATCAAAATCTCGATTAATTGAACATTTTATTTAATTACGATTAATGAACGATTATTTTATTTTTAGAAATATAAATATGTTTTGCTTTCATATTTCACTGACAGGTTTTCTACAGTAAATATGTTCTCATAATTACTTGAGTTTAAAAGAATTGAAGGAAACACACACTACCTACTATCTGTGATTATTTATTGAACATCAATGTTGAAATTAAAACACACACACTGCCTAAAACACACGGTCACTTTTTTCTTATAAATAGTAAAATAAATAACTTGCACTTTTGGAAACAAAATAAATAATTCTCAGTGTTTTTCATATTAAAATGAGAATAACCCGTATCTCCTCTAAATAAAACATTATTTTAAACAGTGCACTTCTAAACAAATATTTTAATTTAAATAATAATTTTTATGTAATGGAAAATTGGCCATCTCAAGGCATCTTTGGCGCAGCTTACAATCATTTAGTGCAAAGTAAGGTTCAAGAACGGGTCCATCATCTTACTCGACCAGAGATCAGATGTGGCTGCAAAGTGGCGGCAGAAGAATAGATCAGCCTCAGACTTTAAAGGCTGATTTCTACATCTGTATGGAGTGATCGGCGTGACCCACGGCGCATGCCTTGCACGTAGCCGTGCATTGATATACTTCAGCGTGCTGTTTGTGTTGCTCTGTAACAACACTTCCGTTTCTTCACAGAAGTTTGGCTTCTTCTGAATGCTACCTTAATGTACGAGAAGATAAAACTCGCTCATTCAGAGGTGGGAAAAGGCAGACGTGCAACAACTTTAATCATAAGGTAAACACAGAACAGCTCCTCCACGGCACTCCACACTTGTAAGCACTCGCTTATGGAATAAAATCACTGTCATAAATATTTCGTGCGTAAATAAAATTCCTGCATCTGTAATTTACACTGGTAACTGAGAAATTCACTGAGAAATTCTGCGCTCGCTGCCTGTAACCATAGACTGTAAAATATATGGACGTAGTATCCGTGACGTCACCCATAGGTTTATGAAGAACCCAAAAGAAGCCACCAGAAGGCGTGGCCGACCGTCGCCATTTTGTTTGCGCGTCATCGCACCAACCCCGGGCATACCATACAAGGGCAAAGAGGCGGAGCTACAGAGGCATGCTGCTTAGACGGGCTTTCCTATGGGAGAAACGCTGAATACTTCATCACCTGCGACTCGTTTGTGTTCTGACCACATGTGCTTGATTGTACACTATATCAATAAAGTGTTTAGACTTTTAAAAACACTGTTTCATAAGCAACGTCATAAGCGCAATGCTTAGTGGCTCGATGCATTACACACTGAGTCACTAAACATTGTGCTTATGATGTTTTTCAACAGGAGGAAAGTGCGAATTACTTCCAAACACTTCAGATATAGTCTGTGTTAGTAAATGCGAGGCTAATTATGAAGTCCAGGCAGAACACTGTATGACAACACTTCAGATGACTGTTCTAGAGCCTACAGCTAATCAATCTGTCAGATTCTAGAGTGCATTACAGCTCTAAAGAACATTATAAATGATAAATGATCTTAAATAAAACAAATACATTCATAGAGATGGTATAATTTCACTCACCTGGCAAATAGAGGCCACGTGAATGGTTTGTGAGCACAATTAAGTGCACACAGCACGCCATATCATCTGATAATTGTAGGAAATAATTCCAAAAGACAACTGACTGAGTAAAGCCACATAAAACAACACAAAAATACGATGAATATGCCGAGATCAGCTGAGGTGAAGTGACGGCAACCAGCGAGACTTAGCTGTCACTCAAGTGGCCACGCCCTTAATTATGCAAACTTAATATAACCTAATATAAAGGAAACGGATGAGTTATAAAAAAAATTCACCCCCCTCAGAGTTGTCATGAAGGCTAATAGTAGCTATATGAACCAAAATGGTTCTTTGTATCAGGCTGTAAACACCTTTTTTCTGCTGTAAAGTTGGCCATTCTAACAGTGGGCTCAATAGAAATCTGCTCTATTATGGAGCCAGGACTAGTGGAATTTCAATGAATTGCAGTTTTAGTTACTTCCGTATTAGCCTCCCGAGGGAGAGCAAGAGGTTGCCACTTGCCTGTAACGTTAACTTACATTATGCTCACTATCCTCGGCCCGTTCTTCATTTTGATTCTGTAAAATGTCCAAGAAACACAGCGAAAACGGACCTCATTAAGCCTCAACCTTTATTACAGCTCATGACGGACATTTCTCAAAGAGGGAATACCAGAAATCTGACCTGAGACAGTGTGTGGGAGCTCGAGTGCCCAGCAGGCGCGCCGTTGTGATCGATGACTCCCGCTTGTTTATTAATGCCTGTGACAGCGGTGACGTCATTTTGACAGTGGAGTGTCGCTGTTTGATTTGTACTTGTAATCAGGTTGTCGTGTCTGTGGTGAAACTGTATTCGACAAAGAAAATGTCGTGTCTGTGTCTGTTCTAATAGCAGATTTTGGAATTGTACCCTCAGAAAATTACGAGTACGTTCCGCTTTCCTTTACGATTTTATAATTACAGATGCGGGAATTTTATTTACGCACGAAATAATAATGACAGTGATTTTATTCCATACTCGCTCCAAACGGGCTCTCTGCGCCGCACATGCGTGTCAACGATACCAAACTGACCAATCACATACGCAATGTGTAGTTACATATTTGAGAGGTGCGTGGGTATGCAACCGCACGAAGGCTGAACTGGACCATACGTGTGCTCTCGATATAAATCAGTACACCAAGCTAGCCTTAGCAGAGCGGGGTCACGTGACTCCACAAACAGTAGGGTAAAAAAAAAAATCGATAAAAAGTAGATCGATTATAGGTTCTGAATGTCGATTTCGATTATTTTTCAATGAATCGCCCAGCCCTGTGTGGGAACATTGGTCAGTGTGTAGGGGAAAAATTGGTCAGTGTGTGTGTGTGTGTGTTTGTGTGTGAGGAAGAACACACACCGCTTCCAGAGATGAGCACAGCAACTCTAGTCCTGCGCCGTGAGATCTGATCTGCTGCTGATGATCCATTCCGCAGTACGCCGGTGTCTGGAGAGCAGTCCGGTCCGGCTCGAAGACTCCGCTCCAGGTTTCTGACCACCACAGACTCCGCTCCTTTACAAACAAACACACACAATAACGCTATTCAAGCCAGATAATATGGGCCACACTTAAATAAAACAAGCAAAGTAATCTGCCAATGGGGTACGAAATATATCCAAAAGAAAAACAAGATTGCATGCATTTATTAGACATTATGAATGGTAGTGTTGTGTAGGTGTTGTGTGTTGTTGCGTTTAGTGTCTGACCGGGGTGTCTGTATGCAGGAGCGCACCAAGCGGGGGGGGTAGGGGGATACGTCCCTCACACTCTTAGAGAGAGACCATTTAGAAACAGATGATTACTAATAAAATTAACCAAAAATGTTGGATCTCATTCCCCCCACCCACTTTTAAAATGTCTGCTACGCCCCTGTCTGTGTGTGACTGAGCCCATGATCCAGCTCTCCTCGTGGGCCTGCAGGAGTAGTGTTGTGTCGTGTAATGATGTAGTGTAGTACAGTGTTGTAGTGAAGTTTCGTGTGGTGTCATGTAGTGTAGTGTTGTAGTGTCATGTCATGTAGTATAGTGAGTGTAGTGTTGTATAGTGTAGTGCAGTGTTGTAATGTAGTGTAGTGTTGTGTATGTCTGACCGGGGTGTCTGTGTGTGAGGGAGCCGATGATCCAGCTCTCCTCGTGGGCCTGCAGGAGCCGCAGGACCCTCTGAGCGTCTGCTTTACTGACCACCAGCACTGCACCCAGACCACAGTTAAAGGTGCGGCAGAACTCCTGCTCACACACACCACCCTGCTGCTGGAGCCACGAGAACACCGGAGGGATACGCCAACGGCACGCGTCTGGTGCACACACACACACACACACACACAAACATATAGACACACACACAGAGACAGACAAAGATATACATTAGACAACATATAACTAACAAACCAAATGACAATTAATAAAAAATAAATCATTTGAAATAATAAAACTATGAATAAAATTGAATAAGAATTTAAAAATACATTTTAATAATATATAAAAACTATAATATGAAACGAAAAATAAATTAATAAAGTGCATATATGATCTCATGAAAGCAAGGATACTCAAGAATACTGTATGAAATGGGGAATGTATGGGTTTATATCAAATTAAAATGTTTAAACATTGTGACAGGCTACATATATTCACTATACATCTATTATTGCACATAAGATGTGCTGCTCTGCTCACCCAGATCTGCAGTCAGATCAGCAGGCAGGACTCGAGGGATGTTCTCCAGCAGTCCTCCACCAGTGATGTGAGCAAACGCTTTCACAGCTCCACTGCGCAGCACAGGCTGGAGGACACGGCTGTAGATCTTAGTGGGAGTCAGAAGAACATCTCCTAAAAACACACACAGAGGACAACCAAACGTTAGACTGGATTTAATTAGAGATTATTTTAAAATAATCCACACTGCAAAAGGGACGATCGATCCCAAAAAAAAAATTAAAATAAAAAGACTCTGAGACGTTGAGAATCAAGAGTAGACTCCAAAAAATAATTGATTCTGTGGCGTTGAGAATCAAGAGTCAATTCCGTAAAGAGCTGATTCTGTGGCGTTGAGAATAGAGAGTTGATTCCGTAAAGAACTGATTCAAAGGCATTGAGAATCGAGAGTCTGATTCCATAAAGAGCTGATTCTGTGGCGTTGAGAATAGAGAGTTGATTCCGTAAAGAACTGATTCAAAGGCATTGAGAATCGAGAGTCTGATTCCATAAAGAATTGATTCTGTGGCGTTGAGAATCAAGAGTCGATTCCGTAAAGAACTGATTCTGAGGCATTGAGAATCAAGAGTCGATTCCATAAAGAATTAATTCTGTGGCGTTGAGAATCAAGAGTCGATTCTGTAAAGAACTGATTCTGAGGCATTAAGAATCGAGAGTCGATTCCATAAAGAGCTGATTCTGTGGCAATGAGAATCAAGAGTCGATTCCGTAAAGAACTGATTCTGAGGCATTGAGAATCAAGAGTCGATTCCATAAAGAGCTGATTCTGTGGCGTTGAGAATCAAGAGTCTGATTCCATAAAGAATTAATTCTGTGGCGTTGAGAATCAAGAGTCGATTCCGTAAAGAACTGATTCTGAGGCATTAAGAATCGAGAGTCGATTCCATAAAGAGCTGATTCTGTGGCAATGAGAATCAAGAGTTGATTCCGTAAAGAACTGATTCTGAGGCATTGAGAATCAAGAGTCGATTCCATAAAGAGCTGATTCTGTGGCGTTGAGAATAGAGAGTCGATTCCATAAAGAGCTGATTCTGAGGCATTGAGAATCGAGAGTCTGATTCCATAAAGAATTGATTCTGTGGCGTTGAGAATCAAGAGTTGATTCCATAAAGAGCTGATTCTGTGGCGTTGAGAATAGAGAGTTGATTCCGTAAAGAATTGATTCTGAGGCATTGAGAATCAAGAGTCGATTCCAAAAAATAATTGATTCCTAGGCATTGAGAATCGAGAGTCTGATTCCATAAAGAATTGATTCTGTGGCGTTGAGAATCGAGAGTTGATTTCGTAAAGAGCTGATTTGTTTGTGGCGTTGAGAATAGAGAGTTGATTCCTTGAAGAACTGATTTTGAGGCATTGAGAATCAAGAGTCGATTTCGAAAAATAATTGATTCCTAGGCATTGAGAGTTGATAAAAAAAAGAACCGATTCCGAGGTGTTAAGAATTGATTTAAAAAATAATCTATTCCAAGGTGTTGAGAATCAAGAGTCGATTCCAAAAAATAATTGATTACAAAGTATTGAGAGTTGATAAAAAAAGGAAAAAAAAATCGATACTGAGGCATTCAGATTCAAGAGTTGATTCTTAAAAAAGACTTGATTCTGAGGTGTTGAGAATTGATTCCAAAAGTAAACTATTCCAAGGTGTTGAGATATGAAGAGTTGATTCCAAAAAGGATTGATTCCGAGGTGTTGAGCATTGAAACTTTATTCCATATAGAATTGATTCTGAGGCGTTGAGAATCAAGAGTCATTTCCAAAAAGAATTGATTCTGAAGAGAATAGATTCCAAAAAACAATCAACAGTTGATTCCAAAAAGAACTGATTCCGAGAATTGATTCCAAAAATATTTATTCTGAGAGGTTGAGAATAGGTTGAGAAAGTCATTTCCAAAAAGAATCAATTCTGATGTGTTGAGAATAGAGTATTGATTGCAAAAATAACTGATTCTGAGGCACTGAGAACTGATGCAAAAAGAATTGATTCCAAGGAGAACTGATTTTCATTTTTGGGTGAACTATCACTTTAAGCGATGTATAAAGAACAGACTCCTGATTCTCTCTCACACACACACACACAAACAGAAAAACACACACACACACGCACACGCATTAGACATAATATGTAACTATCTGTCCATCACTGATCCTCTCTCTCTCTCTCTCTCTCTCTCTCTCACACACACACACACACACACACACTCTCGTACCAACAGTCTGTCCCGGGCGTCCAAACGGCGCGGGTGAGCTGATGTTTAGGCCGCTGCGCTCCAGGATCGTGCGCACCAGACTGAAGCCGTTGCTGTGTATTCCAGAGGAGGAGACGCCCAGCAGCAGATCTCCCTCTGAGATGTCCTTCAGTCTGGGCAGAAGAGCTGATCGCTCCACTGCTCCCACACAGAACCCAGCCAGATCATACTCTCCTGCAGGATACACACCCGGCATCTCCGCCGTCTCACCTCCTGCACACACAACACACATTGGGTTTCATGGGCACTATGTTCTGTCATTTTCCCTCAATCCTTCCCCTAAAACCAACCCTTACAGGACACAATCTGCATTTTTACATGTTCAAATCTTCATTCTGTCTGATTCACGAGCCGTTTTCCTCATGGGGACATAAAAAATGTCCTAACATGGCCAAATTTACTGATATTACTATACTTGTGGGGACTTATTTTGCATCAATGCATTATGTCTCATAGTGAAACTGGTTTAGAAATGATTATAAAAATAAAATAATACAAATAAATATGAAATGGCATGCTGAAAATAGCCACAAAAATCTAATAATACAATTAACAAAGCTAAAATTATATTAAGATCGGAAAAAGTTTACTATTTTGATTTAATTAGCTTGTGAAAAATGTTATAGTATATTTTACTTGTAATTAAGTAATTAAAAACACAACGACAGCACTTAAGTTTAGGTCACAATTCATGCTATTACCTACTGGAGTATTACCTGCCTATTATTAAAATACTGACTGCTCATTAGTAGTTATAAAGTATCTTATTCTACATCCCTAATCCTAACCAAAACCTAAACCCAACTTTTATCTTACTATTAATAAACCACTAATTAATATATTATTAGGCTAGTAGTGTTAGCAAATGGTTTATTAATACCATGGACTGTGAAAAAAAACCGTGCATGTGATCTTGATGTGCAATATAATATTGGCTGCAGTTCACTGAATGGCCACCGGTGGCACCAAAGTCAACAGTTTCTTAACTCTACACATGAGACCCAGGGGTGTCCAAACTCAATCCTGGAGAGTTTAGCTCCAACCCTAATCAAACACACCTGAACCAGCTAATCAAGCTCTTACTAGATATACTAGAAACTTCCTGGCAGGTGTGTTGAAGCAGGTTGAAGGTAAACTATGCAAGACACCGGCCCTCCAGGACCGAGTTTGGACATCCCTGCCCTAAGCAGAGGACAACAGTGAAGTTGAGTTCAACAATGCTGAAATTCTGCTGTTGTTTTGTGAGTGTGACAGACCTAACAGAGCACATCCAGCCATCTGGCAGGCGTCTGCGATGCCGCCGATGACCGAAGCCGCGACATCGACATCCAGCCGACCGCAGGAGAAATAATCCAGGAAGAAGAGCGGCTCGGCTCCCTGAGCGAGCACATCATTCACACACATGGCCACCAGATCCTGACCCAGAGTGCTGTGAACACCACACTCCAGTGCAATCTGCACAAACACACACACACACACACACGTCATTTTAGTAAACGTATAGTATATAGTAAACGTTTTAGTATATATATATATAAATAAATAAATAAATAAATATACAATATATATATATATGGAATAAATTGAAAAACTAAACAAAACTAACTGAAGTAAAATAATAGTTAGCAAATATAATGAATTGTTTACAGAATTATGCAAGCACTCATTCTGTGGTGGAAAATCTGACCTGTGGCTGTTTAGAAAAGCACCAGTAGATGGCGCTTTTACGTAAAACAGTCAAGTGCATGATTATAAATAAACTTAATATACTTAATATATGCGTGCGCTGTGTATATTTAATATGTGTATACATAAATACACATGCAAATTTGAGAAAATATATTTTTATGTAAAATATTTACACTCACTGGCCACTTTATTAGGTACACCTGTCCAACTGCTAGTTAACACAAATTTCTCAGCCAATCACATGGCAGCAACTCAATGCATTTAGGCATGTAGACATGATCAAGACGATCTGCTGCAGTTCAAAGTGAGCATCAGAATGGGGAAGAAAGAGGATTTAAGTGACTTTGAACATGGCATGGTTGTTGGTGCCAGACGGGCTGCTCTGAGTATTTCAGAAACTGCTGATCTACTGGGATTTTCACGCACAACCATCTCTACATCCATACATTTTTTGGCATCAACAACATGAAAGCATGGCTGTCCAAGCATCCTGCCTTGTATCAGCGGTTCAGCCTGGTGGTGGTGGTGTAATGGTGTGGGGGAGATTTTCTTTGCACACTTTGGGCTCATTAGTACCAAATGAGCATTGTGTCAACACCACAGCCTACCTGAGTATTGTTGCTGACCATGTCCATCCCTTTATGACCACAGTGTCTCCATCTTCTGATGGCTACTTCCAGCAGGATAACACACCATGTCATAAAGCGCCAATCATCTCAGACTGGTTTCTTGAACATGACAATGAGTTCACTGTACTCAAATGGCCTCCACAGTCACCAGATCTCATTCCAATAGAGCACCTTTGGGATGTGGTGGAACGGGAGATTGGCATCATGAATGTGCAGCCGACAAATCTGCAGCAACTGTGTGATGCTATCATGTCAATATGGAGCAAAATCTCTGAGGAATATTTCCAGTAGCTTGTTGAATCTATGAAGGATTAAGGCAGTTCTGAAGGCTAAAGGGGTCCAAACCGGTGCTTGAGGTGTACCTAATAAATTGGCCAGTGAGTTTGTGTATAAGATACAAATTATACATACATTTAAATATCTTTGTAACAGATTTGTTTGTATAATTTTGTTTTCATGTATGTGTGCTTATCACATATACATAATAAATATATTATGCACATAAATAGTCAAAACAAACTTTCATTTTGGATGCAATTAATTGTGAATAATCTTTGTCCAGCACTAATAAAACCACATCTTTGATAAAGATAAAACTTTATCACAAAAGCTTAAACTAGGCATGTTTAACTACATATAAATATGATCTTTAATATGAAGAATTTGTTCTTTTATTAATTGCATATTTTGACTAAATATATAAAACTAAATATAAATGTGCACACAAAATAAAAACTAAACTAAAGCTAACAAAAGTATTATTGAAATGAACAAAGTAAATAAAAATGTACAAAACAAAATCTAAACATAGTATCAAAATAAAAACACAAAACTATAGAGCATTTTGAGGAGTGTAAACAATAACAATGGGCCTAATGTAATTCCTGTTTTACATTTTTAATTTCCATAGCTTATGAGAACCCCAAAAGGTCCAGATAATAATAAATAATGTTATGATAGCTGTTTTAACGCAAAAATAGAATTTGAATTGCCTCTTGTTACAGTTATGAAATAGTTAGCTAACAAGCAGGAAATGTTCAAGGGCCAATGACATGACCACATTGAAATGGTCTATAATAACCTTGGCACACACACACCATGATGATGATGATGAAACCGAGTCACTGCAGTGTATGGAAAAAAATTAACAAAAAGAAGTTCACAATACCTTCAGCTTCGTGCCAACTCCATCAGTCCCTGACACCAATATGGGATCCGTGAATCCTGCAGCTTTCAGATCAAAGAGCCCCGCAAAACCACCGAGATCCGCATTACATCCTGAACACACACACACACACACACACACACACACACACACACACATTTTACGAGGACTCTCCATAGACATGAGGTATTTTCCAAAAAAATAATAAATAAATAAATAAATAAATAAACCCAAGAGGAGGCATAGAAATATAACATAAAAAACAGGCCCAAAACAAAGCCCTGGGTTCCAACCTGATTTCAGAATGATTAGAAGCTGATTTTAGAGTCATTAGAAGCTGATTTTAGAGTCATTAGAAGCTGATTTTAGAATGATTAGAAGCTGATTTTAGAATGATTAGAATCTGATTTCAGAATGATTAGAGGCTGATTTCAGAATGATTAGAAGCTGATTTCAGAATGATTAGAAGCTGATTTTAGAGTCATTAGAAGCTGATTTTAGAATGATTAGAATCTGATTTCAGAATGATTAGAGGCTGATTTCAGAATGATTAGAAGCTGATTTCAGAATGATTAGAAGCTTATTTAGAATGATTAGAAGCTGATTTCAAAATCATTAGAAGCTGATTTCAGAATGATTAGCTTATTTCAGAATGATTAGAAGCTGATTTCAGAATGATTAGAAGCTGATTTCAGAATGATTAGAAGCTGATTTCAGAATGATTAGAAGTTGATTTCAGAATGATTAGAAGCTGATTTCAGAATGATTAGAAGCTGATTTTAGAATGATTAGAATCTGATTTCAGAATGATTAGAAGCTGATTTCAGAATGATTAGAAGCTGATTTCAGAATGATTAGAAGCTTATTTTAGAATGATTAGAAGCTGATTTCAAAATCATTAGAAGCTGATTTCAGAATGATTAGCTTATTTCAGAATGATTAGAAGCTGATTTCAGAATGATTAGAAGCTGATTTCAGAATGATTAGAAGCTGATTTCAGAATGATTAGAAGCTGATTTTAGAATGATTAGAAGCTGATTTCAGAATGATTAGAAGCTGATTTCAGAATGATTAGAAGCTGATTTCAGAATGATTAGAAGCTGATTTCAGAATGATTAGAAGCTGATTTTAGAGTCATTAGAAGCTGATTTTAGAATGATTAGAATCTGATTTCAGAATGATTAGAAGCTGATTTTAGAATCATTAGAAGCTGATTTTAGAATCATTAGAAGCTGATTTCAGAATGATTAGAAGCTGATTTTAGAATCATTAGAAGCTGATTTCAGAATTATTAGAAGCTGATTTTAGAATCATTAGAAGCTGATTTCAGAATGATTAGAAGCTGATTTCAGAATCATTAGAAGCTGATTTTAGAATCATTAGAAGCTGATTTTAGAATCATTAGAAGATGATTTTAGAATCATTAGAAGATGATTTTAGAATCATTAGAAGCTGATTTCAGAATCATTAGAAGCTGATTTCAGAATGATTAGAAGCTTATTTTAGAATGATTAGAAGCTGATTTCAAAATCATTAGAAGCTGATTTCAGAATGATTAGAAGCTGATTTTAGAATGATTAGAAGCTGATTTCAAAATCATTAGAAGCTGATTTCAGAATGATTAGAAGCTGATTTCAGAATGATTAGAAGCTGATTTCAGAATGATTAGAAGCTGATTTCAGAATGATTAGAAGCTGATTTCAGAATGATTAGAAGCTGATTTTAGAATGATTAGAAGCTGATTTTAGAATGATTAGAAGCTGATTTCAGAATGATTAGAAGCTGATTTCAGAATGATTAGAAGCTGATTTCAGAATGATTAGAAGCTGATTTTAGAGTCATTAGAAGCTGATTTTAGAATGATTAGAATCTGATTTCAGAATGATTAGAAGCTGATTTCAGAATGATTAGAAGCTGATTTTAGAATCATTAGAAGCTGATTTTAGAATCATTAGAAGCTGATTTCAGAATGATTAGAAGCTGATTTCAGAATCATTAGAAGCTGATTTTAGAATCATTAGAAGCTGATTTTAGAATCATTAGAAGATGATTTTAGAATCATTAGAAGCTGATTTTAGAATCATTAGAAGATGATTTTAGAATCATTAGAAGATGATTTTAGAATCATTAGAAGCTGATTTTAGAATCATTAGAAGCTGATTTTAGAATCATTAGATGAAACAGAGCCCTGGGGAACTCCACAATCATTTCTGGAGAAATCTTCACCTGCCTTAACTGAGAAACCTTAATTCTTAAACTGTTCTCCTGAAGAATAAAGTCAGCTACTGTACATCGGGGCTGTCCTGAGGGCGAGTAGTTTAACAAGAAATATAAACTTTATTGTGAACTACGCTTTTAAGTTTCCTGAGATCGTTCTGCTTAATCCGTTAAACTCTGCTCTCATTCCATAAAGGTTAGAGAGTACATCCCTGTAGATGTGATGTTGTCTGTTTGCCGTCGTCTCAGCGTGACAGGCTGAAATTATGGGCTGGAAAATCGACAGCTTAATGATTGATGTCGTTAAAGAAGATTAAGCTCTGAAACCTGAATCCCACCATCAGAAACAACTTCAAAGAACTTCAAGGTTTCACAGAATGAACAGAAACGTCAATCACCAGCGAACCAGAAAAGACATTGGTTTTGATAAAAATGTGAACGTCAGCAGTGCGTAACGGTGATGATGTGTGTGTGTCTGTGTGTGTGTTTGAGGACGTGCTGTACCTGGACGAGATGTTGCCTTGGCTAGAGGTTTGATGATGTCTACTAGTCTGTTTCCTGCAGCGATGTCCACACCGCTGTCCTTATACGTCAGTCCTCTAGGGAACAAACACAACAGTTAGAAAGCACACACACTCACATCGGCTGATCCAGATCAACTGCACACACTCTAAATTCAGTTCATCTTTATTTCTCTTGCACTTTTACAGTGTAGATTGTGTCGCAGCAGCTGAACACAGAAGTTCTAGTAAACTGAAGCTGTGTCAGTCCAGTTTTCAGAGTTGAAGTTCAGTTCAGTGTGGTTTAATCTTCACTGCAGCGCAGCTCCACAAGACCCAAACTAAGCAAGCCAGTGGCGACAGTGGAGGAACAAACTTCACCAATTGACCAAAGTGAAGGAAAAAAACCTGGAGAGAAACCAGGCTCAGTTGGACACGACCATTTCTCCTCTGGCCAAACTTCCTGTGCAGAGCTGCAGTGTAGATGCTGGAGGACGCTGGACATCCGTCGTGGAGAAGCTGCAGGTGTGAGTAGGGCACCAGCGGGTGACCAGGCTGGCCCACAGGATCAATGCGGTGACTCTTCTGTCACTGGGGTCTTTCAGGAATCGGTCTCATGCTCTCCACTCCTTCATGACCACCACAGCATCAGCTCAGGATACAGCCTGGTCCAGGATTATGGAGACCTCTAGAAGTCCTCTATGGTTAAGGTAAAGCATGGTAAAGCAGCGGCTCAATCCTCGTTCCCCTGCTATGCAAATTTCATATGTTTCTCTCACCGCTTCAGAGATTTTCCCAATTGACCGTAAGTGCCCTGAGAAGCGCAAGTGCCCTGAAAAGACCATAAGTGCCCTGAGAAGTGGACATCACAGTATATTCTGCCATGATTCCAGTTTGAAAGCGTGTTTAATTTAAAGGGTAACGTGAGTTTATTCTAACTTGAATGAAGCAAATTTAAAGTTCAGCTGATTTCCTGTGTTCCGGGCACAGTTAACACTATACAGTGAACACTATGCAGGGAACATGACAATCACAACACTGTTTCTTCTAGGAGACCACTTCTAATGAACTGGTTAAATCTGGTTTCATCTGGTTGCCACGAAGACACTAGTGGCTTCCTATTTGGTTACTACAGTGTTCTGTGTTGTTACTAGGATGTTATGAGTGGTTGCTAGGTGGTTACTAGAGGATTTTGAGTGGGTTCTGTGTTGTTGCTAGGATGTAATGAGTGGTTGCTAAGTGGTTACTAGAGGATTTTGAGTGGGTTCTGTGTTGTTGCTAGGATGTAATGCGTGGTTGCTAGGTGGTTACTAGAGGATTTTGAGTGGGTTCTGTGTTGTTACTAGGATGTAATGAGTGGTTGCTAAGTGGTTACTAGAGGATTTTGAGTGGGTTCTGTGTTGTTGCTAGGATGTAATGAGTGGTTGCTAAGTGGTTACTAGAGGATTTTGAGTGGGTTCTGTGTTGTTACTAGGATGTTATGAGTGGTTGCTCGGAGGTTACTAGGGGAATTTGAGTGGGTTCTGTGTTGTTACTAGGATGTTATGAGTGGTTGCTAGGTGGTTACTAGGGGACTTTGAGTGGGTTCTGTGCCGTTACTAGGATGTTATGAGTGGTCGCTAGGTGGTTACTAGGGGATTTTGAGTGGGTCCTGTGTTGTTACTAGGATGTTATGAGTGGTTGCTAGGGGACTTTGAGTGGGTTCTGTGTTGTTAATGGGATGTTATGAGTGGTTGCTAGGTGGTTACTAGGGGACTTTGAGTGGGTTCTGTGTTGTTACTAGGATGTTATGAGTGGTTGCTAGGTGGTTACTATGGGATTTTGAGTGGGTCCTGTGTTGAGTGGGTTCTGTGTTGTTACTAGGATGTTATGAGTGGTTGCTCGGAGGTTACTAGGGGAATTTGAGTGGGTTCTGTGTTGTTACTAGGATGTTATGAGTGGTTGCTAGGTGGTTACTAGGGGACTTTGAGTGGGTTCTGTGCCGTTACTAGGATGTTATGAGTGGTCGCTAGGTGGTTACTAGGGGATTTTGAGTGGGTCCTGTGTTGTTACTAGGATGTTATGAGTGGTTGCTAGGGGACTTTGAGTGGGTTCTGTGTTGTTAATGGGATGTTATGAGTGGTTGCTAGGTGGTTACTAGGGGACTTTGAGTGGGTTCTGTGTTGTTACTAGGATGTTATGAGTGGTTGCTAGGTGGTTACTATGGGATTTTGAGTGGGTCCTGTGTTGTTACTAGGATGTTGTGAGTGGTTGCTCGGAGGTTACTAGGGGAATTTGAGTGGGTTCTGTGTTGTTACTAGGATGTTATGAGTGGTTGCTAGGTGGTTACTAGGGGACTTTGAGTGGGTTCTGTGTTGTTACTAGGATGTTATGAGTGGTTGCTAGGTGGTTACTAGGGGATTTTTAGTGGGTCCTGTGTTGTTACTAGGATGTTATGAGTGGTTGCTAGGTGGTTACTAGAGGATTTTGAGTGGGTTCTGTGTTGTTACTAGGATCTAATGAGTGGTTGCTAGGTGGTTTCTAGGGGATTTTGAGTGGCTCCTGTGTTGTTACTAGGATGTTATGAGTGGTTGCTAGGTGGTTACTAGGGGACTTTGAGTGGGTTCTGAGTTGTTACTAGGATGTTATGAGTGGTTGAGGTGGTTATTAGTGGATTCTGGGAGTGTTCTGGGTTGTTAGTAGGACGTCATGAATGGTTTCTAGGTGGTTATTAGGGGATACTAGGATGCTATAAGTGGTTGCTAGGTGGTTACTAGGGAATTCTGGGTGTGTTCTATGTTGTTACTAGGATGTTATGAGTGGTTGCTAGGTGGTTACAAGAGGATACTAGGATGCTATGAGCGGTTGCTAGGTGGTTACTAGGGGGTTCTGGGTGTGTTCTATGTTGTTACAAGGAGGTTATGAGTGGTTGCTAGGGAGTGCTGGGTTATATGCTGAACTTTAGTTACTAATTATAGTGATCAGCAGAGACTCTAATATAACTAATGGTGTTTGACTTGCAGACAACACTAATAAGAGAAACAAGAATATTATAATTATGAGTTTGTTTATTAGACATATATAAAATTAGCATACACATTACACCAGACATGAGTTGTTTAGCAAAGAGCCTACAGTGTGTTGGTGTGTTCAGACCTGGTGTGTGTGAGGTACGTGATGGCGCGGTGGCC
Source organism: Danio kyathit (assembly GCA_903798195.1). NCBI lineage: Eukaryota > Metazoa > Chordata > Actinopteri > Cypriniformes > Danionidae > Danio > Danio kyathit. Next base: position 1,537,451 of record LR812519.1, read on the forward strand.
GATGTCTCTCCGGTAAACCGCATCAGGAAAGCTGATCGCTGCCACGCCTTCATTAGCGCTCTGTAAAGCACTCTGCAGAGTGGGCCGGACTGCAGTGACCGTCAGGACACGCCCACCGCTCGTGATGACTCCGCCCCCTTCTTTAAGAGCAGTGCCGGCGTGAAACACCTGAACGCCCATCTCTGACGCTTGAGACAAACCTGAACAAATAAAAGATTTTTACTTTTATTATATAGTGATATGATATTAAATCTGCTGACCAAAGTCAGTGTCAAGTCTCACAACATATCAACATTATTTATTAAAATTACAATGTCCAAGACCAAAACACAGTGCCCTTGTCTATACATGACTGACTCCAGATAAAGAGCTAAGACGCACCGCTGATCTCCAGACCCTTCCTGTAAGCGTTCGGGTATCCTCCGCTGGCCATCACCACAGTCACCGCAGCACAGTCCTGCAGCCACTGCACTGAAGCAGAGTCCAGCTCACAGCGCAGCGTCTGCATACACACCTCATACAGGTCTGACTGCAGCAGCGGGAGCAGCACCTAAAGGAGACACACACACACACACACACACACACACATCAGCACATACAAACAAACACAATTTGTGCTGATTCACGTGAGCAACAATCACACAGTGTGAACTATAAAAGACACCATCGGAGAGAATCGCCGATGAGTCGCCGACACTCGTCAGATATTTGAGCTGCTAAATATCTGGAGCTGTCAGCGATCCAAATCATGCCGTGTGAAATGTGTTCTGACTGAAAATAACATCCACGATCACCTACAGCCAATGAAAGAGCAGCATCCACTAGTGTGGGTACCTGCAGGCCAGTGGTAGGTTGGGAAGTTATAAGGGCTTCTTCTCAGTCTATTTGGACCCAAGAAATGGAGAAAAACTAGTGCAAATTTGGCAGGAGCACCTGGGTCTGTTTGACGTGTCATCTGAGAAATACCACAACCGGGTCGAAAAAGAAAAAAGTTGAGGAGAAATTGCGAATTCCCTTCAAAAGCCAGGAGAGCAAAATAAGTACATGTTCTACCTCACTAAAGGTTTCTTTCTCATCATGTAGTTAATAACAGAAGATATACTACGTGACCTCGTGTTGTTTTCATGTCTCTTCTTGTGTGTTTGGTTGAGAAATGTAGTTTGTGGATCGAGACAAAGTTGTTGGCGATTCTTCCTAATGTAAAGTCATGCAGTGTGAAACCTCCTGTCTCTGATCCATCCCACAGTGTAAACACAGCAGCGACAAAATGCTATCCCAGATAGTCATGCAGTGTGAAAAGATCTGTGACACGACTACTTTGAGAATCATGCAGTCTGAACTCGACATAAGGTCCCCACAACCCACACTCACCAAAATCTCTATACACAAATTGACCAACATCCCCATACATACACACAGACTATTGTCCCCACAGCGCTCGCACACACGCACGCTTACACACACAAAGACTAATGTCCCAACATCCTAACAACACACACTGACCAACCTCTCCATTACCACAAACACACACACACACACACACATATACACCCCCTCCCATGGCACACGCACACACACAAACGATTATACTGTCATCATCATCATTATTATTATTATTATTATTATTATTATTATTATTATTATTATCATCATCATCATCATCATCATAATAATAATGATAATAATAATAATAATAATAATAATAATAATATAATATACATACAATAATTATTATTAATCATGAGAGAAAACTGATTGTATGTATATCTAAATAAAACGCTGCCATTATTATTATTATTATTATTATACAAACAATTATTATTAAGCATTATTATTGTTGCTTCAAAGCAGCACCAAATTAATTGAAAATAAATCAAACTGTAAGCAGCTCTAAATACAAATTATTATAAAATTATTATTATTAAATTATTATTATTATTATTATTATAAATATTATTATTAATATTATTACTGTTATTATTATTATTATAAATATTATTATTAAATTATTATTATTATTATTATTGTTGTTGTTGTTGTTGTTGTTGTTGTTATTATTATTATTATATTATTATAATTATTATTATTATAAATATTATTATTATAAATATTATTATTATTATTATTATCATTATTATTATACAAACAATAATTATTATTAAGCATTATTATTGTTGCTTCAAAGCAGCACCAAAATAATTGAAAATAAATCAAACTGTAAGCAGCTCTAAATACAACTTATTATAATAATAATTATTATTATTATTAAATTATTATTATTATTATTGTTATTATTATTGTTATTATTATTATTATTATTATAAATATTATTATTATTATTATTATTGTTGTTGTTGTTATTATTATTATGAATATTATTATTATTATTATAAATATTATTATTATTATTAATATTATTATTATTATTATAAATATTATTATTATCATCATTATTATTATTATTATTATTATTATTATTATTATTATAAATATTATTATTGTTATTATAAATATTATTATTGTTATTATTATCATTATTATTACTATTCATTTATTCATTTTCTTTTCGGCTTAGTCTCTTTATTAATCAGGGGTCGCCACAGCGGAATAAACCGCCAACTATTCCACCATATGTTTTACGCAGCGGATGTCCTTCCAGCTGCAACCCATCACTGGGAAACACCCACACACATTTATTCACACTCGTACACTACGGCCAATTTAGTTAATCAATTCCCCTATAGCGCATGTGTTTGGACTGTGGGGGAAACCGGAGCACCCGGAGGAAACCCAAGCCAACATAGGAGGAACATGCAAACTCCACACAAAAACGCCAACTGACCCAGCCGAGGCTCGAACCAGCGACCATCTTGATGTGAGGCAAACGTGCTACCCACTGCGCCACCGTGATGCCCTATTATTATGCATACGTACAATAACTATAATTGTAGCGAGACACTATTATTGTTTTCAAATCGGCAGAAAAAGCTGAGAAAAGCCGCTCTAAATAAAACCGTATCATTATTATTATCATTATTATTATATGTTGATTCAGTTCAGTTCAATCCCTGTGAATGATCAAAGGCGCAGATGTTCTCTTCACAGGATTGTTTTTATCTGAACACCATATCATTAAATCAGACCTCTATTATTTTCTGATCATATTTCATACGCTGTGAATTTGCCTCAAGGATCAACAAGCCAAAGACAGACGATATTAGAATCAATTTCCACAGAAAAGCTTCAGCTTGCCAACAGCAGAGCTATGATTAAAATAAGATGAAAGGTGTTAATAATAACAATCTGACCTGACACTCTGGGTCACCGAAGCGACAGTTGAACTCCAGCACCCTCGGTCCCTGCGTAGTCAACATCAGTCCTGCGTATAAAACACCTGCAGGAGGAACAGCAGCTGTCAGGACCAGTGATTGATTGATTGACAGATCCACATCCTGCTTAATCAACATTCTGTGGAACAAACGGATGCTTTCAATAATGATTAATGTTCCACAGAAAGACAAACAGGTTCATAACCGGATCAGAATGACAGAATTATCACTATTGGGTCAAATATCAGGTATGAAAAACATTTATATTAACCCTGTAGAGCCTGACTTGAAGCTGACTTTAGAATATTTAAACACTAGAACTACAAGCCCAAATCAGAAAAAAGATGGGACCGTAAGGAAAAACACAAACATGACACAATTTGAACACAAAATAAAATGTTTTGTCTGGTCAGCTTCATTTCGTTTGTAAATATACATCCTTTCCTATCATTCAGACCTGCAACACATTCCTGTTGTGACAGGAGCAGTTTAGGGCAGTAATCAGGTGAACTGGTGAAAGGATGATGTGAATCAGGTGATTGTAATTATGATTTGGTACAAAAGCAGCATCCAGGAAAGTCTAGTCCTTTTCTTGCTTTTCTTGTTAGAACAGCTGCCAGAGTTCTTACCAGGTCTAGAAAATATGATCATATCACTTCAATTTTATCCTCCTTATGCTGTGTTCACACCAGACGTGGAACGCGCGGCTAAATCGCGCTATTCGCGTGTAAATAGACGCGTGAACATTTTCGCTTCATTCGCGCGTCACACTCTGCTTCATTCGTGCGTCAAACTCCGTTTCATTCGTGCGTCAGACTCCGCTTTATTCGCATGTCAAATTCACTTCAGAGCAGACGCGCATTCGCGTCATGGGCCGCGCTTCTGTCTGCCCGGTGACTGTAGCTTTGTTGCTAAATGGCTAACATGGATTTTATTGATAAAATAACCGTGTTTATGTGCTTTATGAAGGCTGAAAAACAGCGTCAATACGTTTGGAGCAGTGTCTGAGTCCATTAGATACTTTCAGAGGTGCACCCAGCTCTGTGAGCTCATAAACTCCTCCAGAAACTCGACCTGGATGATGGAGGCTTTCAGCGGTGCTTCTGACTGAGCCAAGCCCAGTTTGATGAACTGTTGTCGGTGTCGGCTGGAGGATTTCCCCCGGACACCAACAACAGGTGCTACGTCACAATCATGCCCCTATAAGAGCAAGCTCCTGATTGGTTAACGCGGCGCGAATGTCCGCAGAAGTTCAGATTTTGGAACTCGATCGATTTGCGCGTAAAGCGCGTCAATCGCGCAAAATGCTCACATCGCCCCCACGCCATTCACGCCGCGCCATTCACGTGTATCGCGCCGCAGGATGCCTATTCGCGGGTTTGCATTGACTTAACATGTAAATCACTCGCGCTTGACGCTTCTTCCGCGTCTGGTGTGAACGCAGCATAACGGCCCATTCACACGGGGCTTCAGCGTCAACGCTTGACAAAGGGCGTGTCTGAAGTTGGGGCTGACACGATCGTCATAGCAGCGTCATCCAATGAAATAAGTCAGCAATAAGCCACTGTCTGAGCTGGTGCATTTGCATACAGCAATCTGATTGGCTGACGCTTTCGTCGGCGCTTGAAAAGTTGAGCAAGTCCCATCTTCTGCAGCGAGCAACGCCTCTGAAACGGCACAGACGGATCCACAATGCAGTTCAGCAACGCCTGACGTCACCCATTCAAAGTGAATGGAGATCGTTGAAGCTGACACCCCGTGTGAATGGGTCGTTACACTGGCTGCCTGTTAAGTTTCGTATTGAATATAAAATATTGCTTCTTACCTATAAAGCTTTAAATAATCTAGTTCCTGTTTATCTAACCAACCTTCTGTCTCGCTACAATCCAACCTGCTCTTTACGATCTCAAAACTCAGGTCTTCTGGTAGTACCTAGAATAGCAAAGTCGAGTAAAGGAGGTCGAGCCTTCTCATTTATAGCCCCTAAACTCTGGAATAGCCTTCCTGATGATGTCCGAGGCTCAGACACACTCTCACAGTTCAAAACTAGATTAAAGATCTAGTTTTGATTTAAGATCTTTTTAGTAAAGCATACACTCAATGCATCACTTAGCGGTATGACGCATGATGTGCCCCACGCAGGTTTTTGCATCTCGTTTATATACACTATGAACAGCAGCTATGCTAATTATTCTCTTTATTCTCTATCTCCACCTGGGGGAACTCATCTCGAGGCCCTCAGACTATGCAGCGCCACTGACGCGATCCGAGACCAGCGACGAGATGATCCCAAGGTTATCAAAATCCTGGACCAGGCCGTATCCTGAGCAGCTGCTGTGGTGGTCATGGAGGAATGGAGAGCATGAGACTGATTCCTGTGAAGCTCCAGGGACAGACGAGTCTTCGCTGAGGTCCAGCATTCTCCAGCCTCCGGCGCCTAGACTGCAGCTCTGCACAAGACGTTTGGCCATAGGAGAAATGGTCGTGCTCAACTGAGCCAGGTTTCTCTTGAGGTTTTTTAAAATTCTTCACTTACGCCAGTTGGTGAAGTTTTTTCCTCACCGCTGTCGCCACTGGCTTGCATGGTTCAGGATCTGTAGAGCTGCGCATCAATGGATTTGTTCTTCAGTGTTTGGACTCTCAGTAGTGATTATTAACCCACACTGAAATGAGCTGAACTTAAACACTGAAAACTGAACTGACACTGTTTCCATTCACTATAATATTCTATGTGAAGCAGCTTTGACACAATCTACATTGTAAAAGCGCTATACAAATAAAGGTGAATTGAATAGGAGCAAAGATGGGCAGAGGATCGCCAGTTTCCCAACAAATACGTGAGAAAATGATTGATATGTTTAAAAACAATGTTCCTCAGAGAAAAAGAGGAAGATATTCGGATATTTGACCTTCAACAGTGCAGAACATCATTAAAAGATTGAGGGAATCTGGAGGAGTTTTAGTGCGTAAACGAAAAGAGCACAAGCCTAAGCTGAACAACCGTGATCTCCGACCCCTCAGGGGGTGCTGCATCAAGAATCCTCATTCATCTGTAAGCCAGATCACCACATGGCCTCAGGACTACTGCGGCAAACCTTTGTCAAGTACCGCAATACGGAGTTACCACAAATGCCAGTGAAATCTGTACTGTGCCAAAAGGAAGCCCTATGTTAACAGTGTCCAGAAGCGCCATTGACTTCTCTGGGCTCGGAGGCAGAGTACGGTACTGTGGTCAGATGAATCAGTATTTCAGGTATTTTTGGGGGAGAAATGGACGCCATGTACTCCGGACCAAAGAAGAAAAGGATCATCCAGACTGTTACCAGCAACAAGTCCAAAAGCCAGGGTCTGTCATGGGATGGGGTCGTGTCGGTGCCCTTGGCAAAGGTAACTTGCACTTCTGTGATGCTCCATTAATTCTGGAAAGCACATTATCCTGCCTTCCTTTTTCAGGGACGCCCATGCATATTTCAACAAGACAATGCAGAATCACATTCTGCACAGATTACAGAGTCCTGCTGCAGAGGAAAAGCATACAGGGACTGGACTGGCCAGCCTACAGCCCCGACCAGTCTCCAATAGAAAAAGTGTGGCACATTTAAAGCGCAAAATGCGACAACGAATACCCTGTATTGCTGCCCACCCTAAACCTTGCTTGCAGGAGGAATGGGACAAAATTACACATTTAGAATAATTAACAGCTGATTTTAGAATAATTAACAGCTGATTTTAGAATCATTAACAGCTGATTTTAGAATCATTAACAGCTGATTTTAGAATCATTAACAGCTGATTTTAGAATCATTAACAGCTGATTTTAGAATAGTTAACAGCTGATTTAATAATAATTAACAGTTGATTTTAGAATTAACAGCTGATTTAATAATAATTAACAGTTGATTTTAGAATAATTAACAGCTGATTAAATAATAATTAACAGTTGATTTTAGAATAATTAACAGCTGATTAAATAATAATTAACAGTTGAATTAATAATAATTAACAGCTGATTTAAGAATCATTAACAGCTGACTTTAGAATAATTAACAGCTGATTTAATAATAATTATCAGCTGATTTAATAATAATTAACAGCTGATTTAAGAATCATTAACAGCTGACTTTAGAATAATTAACAGCTGATTTAATAATAATTAACAGCTGATTTAATAATAATTAACAGCTGATTTAATAATAATTAACAGCTGATTTAATAATAATTAACAGCTGATTTGAGAATCATTAACAGCTGATTTGAGAATCATTAACAGCTGATTTAAGAATCATTAACAGCTGATTTAAGAATCATTAACAGCTGATTTAATAATAATTAACAGCTGATTTAATAATAATTAACAGCTGATTTAATAATAATTAACAGCTGATTTTAGAATCATTAACAGCTGATTTAATAATAATTAACAGCTGATTAAATAATAATTAACAGTTGATTTTAGAATATTTAACAGCTGATTTAATAATAATTAACAGCTGATTTAAGAATCATTAAGAGCTGATTTTAGAATAATTAATAGCTGATTTAATAATAATTAACAGCTGATTTGAGAATAATTAACAGCTGATTTGAGAATCATTAACAGCTGATTTAATAATAATTAATAGCTGATTTAATAATAACAGTTGATTTAATAATTATTAACAGCTGATTTAAGAATCATTAACAGCTGATTTTTAGAATAATTAACAGCTGATTTAATAATAATTAACAGCTGATTTAATAATAATTAACAGCTGATTTCAGAATCATTAACAGCTGATTTTAGAATAATTGACAGCTGATTTAATAATTAACAGCTGATTTTAGAATATTTAACAGCTGATTTAATAATAATTAACAGCTGATTTTAGAATATTTAACAGCTGATTTAATAATAATTAACAGTTGATTTAATAATAATTAACAGCTGATTTAATAATAATTAACAGCTGATTTAATAATAATTAACAGCTGATTTAATAATAATTAACAGCTGATTTCAGAATCATTAACAGCTGATTTTAGAATAATTAACAGTTGATTTTAGAATAATTAACAGCTGATTTTAGAATAATTAACAGCTGATTTTAGAATCATTAACAGCTGATTTTAGAATCATTAACAGCTGATTTTAGAATCATTAACAGCTGATTTTAGAATCATTAACAGCTGATTTTAGAATCATTAACAGCTGATTTTAGAATAGTTAACAGCTGATTTAATAATAATTAACAGTTGATTTTAGAATTAACAGCTGATTTAATAATAATTAACAGTTGATTTTAGAATAATTAACAGCTGATTAAATAATAATTAACAGTTGAATTAATAATAATTAACAGCTGATTTAAGAATCATTAACAGCTGACTTTAGAATAATTAACAGCTGATTTAATAATAATTATCAGCTGATTTAATAATAATTAACAGCTGATTTAAGAATCATTAACAGCTGACTTTAGAATAATTAACAGCTGATTTAATAATAATTAACAGCTGATTTAATAATAATTAACAGCTGATTTAATAATAATTAACAGCTGATTTAATAATAATTAACAGCTGATTTAATAATAATTAACAGCTGATTTGAGAATCATTAACAGCTGATTTGAGAATCATTAACAGCTGATTTAAGAATCATTAACAGCTGATTTAATAATAATTAACAGCTGATTTAATAATAATTAACAGCTGATTTAATAATAATTAACAGCTGATTTTAGAATCATTAACAGCTGATTTTAGAATCATTAACAGCTGATTAAATAATAATTAACAGCTGATTAAATAATAATTAACAGTTGATTTTAGAATATTTAACAGTTGATTTAATAATAATTAACAGTTGATTTAATAATAATTAACAGCTGATTTAATAATAATTAACAGCTGATTTAATAATAATTAACAGCTGATTTAAGAATCATTAAGAGCTGATTTTAGAATAATTAATAGCTGATTTAATAATAATTAACAGCTGATTTGAGAATAATTAACAGCTGATTTGAGAATCATTAACAGCTGATTTAATAATAATTAATAGCTGATTTAATAATAACAGTTGATTTAATAATTATTAACAGCTGATTTAAGAATCATTAACAGCTGATTTTTAGAATAATTAACAGCTGATTTAATAATAATTAACAGCTGATTTAATAATAATTAACAGCTGATTTCAGAATCATTAACAGCTGATTTTAGAATAATTGACAGCTGATTTAATAATTAACAGCTGATTTTAGAATATTTAACAGCTGATTTAATAATAATTAACAGCTGATTTTAGAATATTTAACAGCTGATTTAATAATAATTAACAGTTGATTTAATAATAATTAACAGCTGATTTAATAATAATTAACAGCTGATTTAATAATAATTAACAGCTGATTTAATAATAATTAACAGCTGATTTCAGAATCATTAACAGCTGATTTTAGAATAATTAACAGCTGATTTAATCATAATTAACAGTTAATTTTAGAATAATTAACAGCTGATTTAATAATAATTAACAGTTGATTTTAGAATAATTAACAGCTGATTTAATAATAATTAACAGCTGATTTAATAATAATTAACAGCTGATTTAATAATAATTAACAGCTGATTTCAGAATCATTAACAGCTGATTTTAGAATAATTGACAGCTGATTTAATAATTAACAGCTGATTTTAGAATATTTAACAGCTGATTTAATAATAATTAACAGCTGATTTTAGAATATTTAACAGCTGATTTAATAATAATTAACAGTTGATTTAATAATAATTAACAGCTGATTTAATAATAATTAACAGCTGATTTAATAATAATTAACAGCTGATTTAATAATAATTAACAGCTGATTTCAGAATCATTAACAGCTGATTTTAGAATAATTAACAGCTGATTTAATCATAATTAACAGTTAATTTTAGAATAATTAACAGCTGATTTAATAATAATTAACAGTTGATTTTAGAATAATTAACAGCTGATTTAATCATATTTAACAGTTAATTTTAGAATAATTAACAGCTGATTTAATAATAATTAACAGTTGATTTTAGAATAATTAACAGCTGATTTAATAATAATAACAGTTTAACTGATTTTAGAAAACTTAGAAACTGATTTGAGAATAATAGGAATAAATGTGTTTAAATGGAATAACCGGAGGCTGGTCAAACTCACCCACATACGGCACACCCTCCTCTCTCATACCATCCACAGTCTTCTGAAGAACACTTCTGCTGATCTCCTGCAGCAGTTCATCTGAAACCTGCACACACACACAGCTTTCACAACTGTGCGTAACATCATCTGAACAACTGGAGTTTTAATGATGTGAAGACTGACATCATCAACCATGACAATCACTATGAATAAATAAATAAATAAATAAATAGTCAATAATGCATTTCGGAAATGTTTTCTTGCACAACACTTGTCTATTTGCATCTTTGTGTATAATACATGTATTTGTATTGTCATATGTATCGTCTACATGCATGTACAGACTGTATTTAAATGTATACTGTCTTTAATGTATATCACTGTATTTCACCGTCACCATATTCATGCAACTGCAGGGTAAATAATAGCTGAATAAGATGTAAAAGACACACAAACGCCCACACACATCAGTCAAGCACATTTAAACAGACAACAATGTAAAAGCAGCGCACTGTGATGTAAGAGCATGGTAACCTGTGGTGTGGGACAGTAAGCCCCCATCCCCCCGGTGTTCGGCCCCTGATCTCCATCCAGCAGACGCTTGTGGTCCTGAGCTGGAGGCATCGGTGCGACGGTCACACCGTCACTGAAACACAAACACTGACACACAACAGAAATATTCATTCATTAATATATATTTTCACTAATTACTGTTTAACGAAGGGAAGATTTTAACGCACTTCTAAACAAACTCATGTATAATAACTGATTTCTTTTCTCTTTGCCATGATGACAGCACATAATATTAGACTAGATATTCTTCAAGACACTTCTATTCAGCTTAAAGTAACATTTAAAGGCTTAACTAGGATAATTAGGGTAAAGTCAGGGTAATCATTGTATAACATTGGTTTGTTCTGGAGACAATCCAAAACTAGTATTGCTTAAAGGGGCTAATAATATTGACCTTAAAATGGCTTTAAAACAATTAAAAACTGCTTTTATTCTAGCTCAAATAAAACGAATAAGACTTTCTCCAGAAGAAAAAATATTATCAGACATACTGTGAAAAATTCCTGAATCTGTTCAACATCATTTGGGAAATATTTAATAAAGAATTTGACAGGAGGGTGAATAATTCTGATTTGATCTGTAATCAATTATCACAGTCTGAACAGTAACACTTACAGACACTTCCTGTCCGTCCAGCAGCTCCTCCACAACCACAGTCTCTCCCGCTGAACCGAACGCCTTATCCTGAGAGCAAAAAACAAAACATCTAGACTCTCATTTCACAAGAACAAGCTATAATAATACAACATCAGCAAAGCATGCTTTTACTTTATATTCATCTGAAAATTCTAAAATAATATCGAAAAGCAAAAGAAAAAAAAACATTTAAAATTAAATAAACTTAAAATTGATTTTTAAATAAATTATTTGATTGTATTTAATTAAAATTTTTAATTACATTTTTATTTATTTAATTTAATCAAATTGTCATTTCATTCATTCAATCCTTTATTAATCAGGGGTCACCACAGTGGAATGAACCGCCAACTTATCCAACATATGTTTTATGCAGTGGATGCCCTTCCACCTACAACCCACAGCCACAAACTCTTTCACACTCATACACTACGGCTAATTTAGTTCATCAATTTCCCTATAGCGCATGTGTTTGGACTGTGGGGGAAACCGGAGCACCTGGAGGAAACCCACACCAACACAGGGAGAACATGCAAACTCCACACAGAAACACCAACTGACCCAGCCGAGGCTCGAACCAGTGACCTTCTTGCTGTGAGGCCACAGTGCTAACCACAGGCTGATAAAAACCAAGTCACTGACACACACTCATGAACAAAAGACACCGTGTGTGTGTGTGTGTGTGTGTGTGTGTGTGTGTGTGTGTGTGTGTGTGTGTGTGTGTGTGTGTATGTGAATATAATTGCTGAAGTTCTCTGGAAATATACTGAGACTCTGCCAGAGAGATGTGCTGCTCTAATTACAGTTAAAAGGGGATACTAAAGCAGCACGACACACTTCATCTGATGTTTGTTTTGCTGAGAGCACGCTTTATCAACATTATAGAAGAAAAGTTTAGAAAAAAAAAGTTTGTATATTTAGATCTGTCATTCTTGGCCACCACTTGATTTATATATCATGTGTTAAAAGAGTGAATTACTTTACATATATAGGAATACAAATTATATATAAAGTTGAAAGCAGAAGTTTACAGACGCTCTAAAAAAATGAACATAACCATTTTTTTTTAAATGTCTGATGGTAAATCACACTAAACGTTTACTATTTTAGGTCTGTTAGGATTACCTAAATCATTTATATAACATTATATAACATTTATATCAAAAGTTTACACACATTTCCTTGGTATTTGTTTAGCTTTGCTTTTAAACTGTTTAACTTTGGTTAAATGTTTTGGGTCTCCTTCCACAAGCTTCTCACAATAGTTTGCAGGAATTTTGGCTCATTCCTCCTGACAGAATTGCTGTAACTGAGTCAGATTTGTAGGCTGTGTTGCTCGCACAAGCTTTTTCAACTCTGCCCACAAATTTTCTATAGGATTGAGAACAGGGCTTTGTGATGGCCACTCCAAAACATTCACTCTGTTGTCCTTAAAGCACATTTTAACTAATTTGGCAGTATGCTTAGGGTCATGGTCTGTTTGGAAGACCCATTTGTGGCCAAGTTTTAATTTCCTGGCTGATGTCTTGAGATGTTGCTTCAGTATTTCTACATAATGTTCTTTGTTCATGATGCCATCTAGGCTGTGAAGTGGACCAGTCCCTCCTGCAGCAAAACAGCCCCACAACATGATGCTGCCGCCCCCATACTTCACAGTTGGGATGGTGTTCCTAGGCTTGTAAGCTTTCCCCTTTGTCCTCCAAATGTAACACTGGTCATTATGGCCAAACAGTTCAATCTTAGCTCCATCAGACCACAGGACATGTCTCCAAACATTATTCTCTTCCCAGTGTAATTCAGCAAATTGTAATCTGGCTTTTTGTTGATTCTGGCTTGTTGATTTTCCCATGTTCATACAAGGAAGCAGTGTGTTTGAGCTTTTCCTTCAATACTATTCTACAGTTGTGCCTCCAATTAACTCAAATGTTGTCAATTAGCCAATCAGAAACTTCCAAAACCTTGACATCATCATCTGAGCTTTTTCAGAGGCAGAATAATCTTATTGTGTGTAAACTTGACTTTCAAGAAAAGTTATAACAATTTCTCCAACAATCTCTCTCTCATTATTCTGCTATTAAGCAGAACAGAGACAAATGTGATCATCCTAACTTACCTACAAGAGGAAAAGTTTAGTCACATTAACATCTGACTTTATTTTAAATAGTGATGTGCCTTTATACAGTGTATGAAAACTTCTGCTTTCAATTGTGTGTGTGTATATTTATATATAAATATATATATATATATATATATATATATATATATATATATTAGGGATGCACCGATACCGATACCAGTATCGGGTATCGGGTCGATACTTGGTTAAAATACTCGTACTCGTATAGGACATGAAAGGCCGATACCACGCACCGATACCGCTGAACAGTAATTCACTATGGATGTGATTTGTTGCCCTACCTGACTTCAGTGTCTTAATGTATTAATTAGCCGAATGTATTATATATTAATAGCTTAGTCCTTTTAAACAATCTGTTTATAAAATACATTATTAACGAATCTATAGCCTAGGCTACTGAAGAATAAACCGAATATGAAATATGATCCTTGCATAATGATCACAGCTAAGCACTCAAACAAGCTAGCACTCATTTTATATATAAACTATAAATAAAAAAAATGAAATAAATTTTAAGAAATGGAACATTATGTAAAAAAAAATCTAAAGACTACAGGCTAAATAAAAGCGCCTGAGTTTAAACATCACTGCGGCCACTGCGCACGTGTCAGTTTACAGCTTCTGTAAAGATCAGACAGCTTTTACAGACCACACAATCTCAAACACCATGTAAATGTATAAATATTTCGATAAGTATCGTTAATGTAATATTTATAACGATATGATCTTGCTTGTGGTTAAATCGATACCGGCTTTGAGCTGTCACGCGCGCTTTTTCAGCAGCTGTTGACGCGCACTGCAGCGCTATACACACAAGACAGACAGCAGCATACACTGGCAAGAGGACAAGTGCTGAACTTCACGGCCCGTATATTTTATTTAGGGGGGATTGTGTTGATGTTGAAGATGAAAGTCAGTACGTTGGGGGCGCGTTTGCCGCCCTCACTATTATATATTATAGGTCGCCTCTATATGGACGCGCCGGCACTGGGTGCGCAGTATGAATATACCCGTACATTTACACACTGCATACACAGGCCTACAGCTCTGGGGTGTTATGAATTGCATGTTTTAAATGACAGCGAGGCATGCTACATTTTAGTTTTTATTGTAAAATATACCTTATAACTCAGTACACAGTAAAATAATATTTTTGAATGGCTTGTCTATTGGCAGCGTATGTAACCGCTAAGCTTAAACAGGCTAAGCATATTTTTATTCATATTAAAACAAATTAATACAAACTAGTCACCCTTTGATTTTTTTCGTTTCCGTATATTTTTTATCAAACGAAAAATGCAATGAATTGTTGATTTTGGTTTTCATTATATTAGAATTAATATAATTATTAGACTACACAAATTGTACATACCATCGGCTCTGATTGCGTCAGATATCCTACAGATAGCCTAGACTTTTTGGCTCAAAGACATTTATGCCTATAAATTTCAGTGCTGTATTTTGACAGATTTCGCAAAGGCTTCAGCTATTCTGTAAACTGGTACCAGCCTCCGTTTTGCGGCTTGACTTGTGCTGCGTCTCCGTATCTGCGTCTGCGTAGAGATTAGATCAGACCTCAGTTTCGATGTGTGACCGCACGACACAGTTACTTTACTGCACTTTTTAAATATTGGCTTATTTAAATTAACTTTTCATTCGATTAAAAGCCGAAATATTGCCTGACATAAACAACTTTCGGTTTTAGAAGAGCGAGGCTTCAGTGAAGACGCACACACACACACACACAGGATACACTTTTGAGGTCTATTCATTATTGATTTTTTAACATTAAACGCATAATAATCAAGTGCAAAAAAGAACAGCTGAACTTCAGGAAAAGAGATCACTGTGGTTGCCACGATGGTTGCTTTGTTTTTCTGCAGTTGGCTTTGTCAGTGGCTCGACATTGCGAAATCACTTTTATTTTAATAAAACAAGATTATTTATTAATAAACATTGTGAGATGATGGTCGCGTGATTTTTAAAATGAGCTATTAACCGCAACCCACCCATAAACATCTAGTACTTTTTGATTAATTGACCGCGGATCAAAGGCAGGACTGATGAATATGAAAGAATGGTGCAAAACAGTGTTTTATGCGTCCCCAATATGCAACGACAGTGACTCTATAAGGTAACGTACACTGCACACACCTTGTGTAATGTGTGAAGTCGTGCACACATGTAAGTCGCAAGGATATCTCATCCTTTAAATGTCCATGCTTAATCGTTAATAGACAAGGTCTGGGTTAGCAGGGTTTTCAACAATGTGTATATTTTTGGCTTGGAACAGCCTCCTGTTAAAGATTTTGGTGTTCATCCTTGCTACAGGCAAAAAACAAAAAACAAAGCAAAAAAACGAACAAATAAACTTAGTTGAAACCAAATCTATGAAGTATCGGTATCGGCGAGTACACAAATCAAAATACTCGTACTCGTATCGGTTTGTAAAAAAGTGGTATCGGTGCATCCCTAATATATATATATATATATATATACACACACACACACACACACACACACACACACACACACACACTGTTGTAGCTGCGAAATAACTCATTTATCGGCAGTGGCGGATTTAGGCATGGGCGATATGGGCGATATGGGCGATCGCCCAGGGCGGTATCTTTCTAGGGGGCAGCAGGGGAAGAAAAAAAAAAAAAACGAGGCTCCGTAAAAGCTTTGAGACACGATTTACTTTATTCAAGTGTATTAATTTAGAGTGGTTATCCCAGAATAAAGACGTTATGGGCCATTCACATTTGCACGCGCAAGTTTGTTATTCTCTATGTGCAACCAAAACAACGCTAGTGAAAGCAAAATGACGCATGCACGCAGAAAACTATTCCTGCACGCTTCAAGCCTGGTTCATGCATTGCTCTGCTCCCGGTGTGTTTACATGCATGGCAATAAAATACGCACCACTTTTGCGCTGTGAAACCGGAGTAACTTTAATGCAGAGGTGTCGGCATGCAGTGAGTTTTGCAAGTCAACAAAACTAAAATTATAATATGATGAGGATCTTATTTTGATTAAGCATGGCTAAGCAGAAAGGAGAGATGAGTCAGGGAGGTAAGACTTAATAACATTAACTCTAGGCCATGAGTCGAGCCTAAGACAACAGATATTAATTACATAAACCATATATATTTTTTTGTACTCTGTAGAATTGTCATTAATAGTCATGCTAAAGATTTCTTAAGTTGTTTTAGCATATCACTCCAGTTGTGTCTTTACATTGTTTTCCAGTTACATTTAGGATTGATTTCTGTTACTTATTTATAATAATAATAATAATAATAATAATAATAATAATAATAATAATAATAATAATAATAATGTAAAATAATAATAATAATAATAATAATGTATAATAATAATACTAATAATAATAATAATGTATAATAATAATAATGAATAATAATAATAATACTAATAATAATAATGTATAATAATAATAATGTATAATAATAATAATAAAAAATAATAATAATAATGTATAATAATAATAATAAAAAATAATAATAATAATGTATAATAATAATAATAAAAAATAATAATAATAATGTATAATAATAATAATAAAAAATAATAATAATAATGTATAATAATAATAATGTATAATAATAATAATAATAATAATGTATAATAATAATAATGTATAATAATAATAATGTATAATAATAATAATAATAATAATGTATAATAATAATAATAAATAATAATAATACTAATAATAATAATACTAATAATAATAATAATAATGTATAATAATAATAATAATAATAATAATAATAATGTATAATAATAATAATAATGTATAATAATAATAATAATAATAATAATAATAATAATAATAATAATAATAATTGTATGCATTTATTTATTATTATTATAATAAATAATTAAAATATATGTTTTTTGGGTAGTGGATGCATGGCCATTAGGTCTAGCAACGCCCCTGGAGAGGGGTCTGGCTGCAGACTCTGTGTAGATGCAATCTGAGCTGCATCTGATGCTTTTTAATGGGCTCACCTAACCCCAGCCCTAACCCCACCCATCACAGTGACGTCACTCGCTCCATTGAGTGCAAAAAGGGTCCAGAGGTAATGAAATATTAGTAACATTTCAGTTAGTTTGTGTGCTGTCTAAGTTGTTTGTTTGAAACAATTACATGCAACCACATAGTTTCAATATGATTCTCTGGTCGTTTGAATCGGAGTGATATGGAGCTGTAATGTGCTCTAAACCTGCTAGAACTACTTTAGCTGTGCGTTTATCTGACAATCACCAAACACCTTAGAGTGACCATTAGCCAATCAGAATTAAGCACAATCAACCAAAAGCAGAATCAACTAAATCATTTAAAACAGGCATTTTTGTTTATAGTGCAGCAGAAGTTGAGCAAGTCACTTTAAGAGATTTAAAGGGACAGTTCACCCAAAAATGATTGCACTATTGACTTCCAGTGTATTTGTTTTTCATACTGTGGTAGTCATTTTCCAGCACTGTTCAGTAAATATTCTTTTGTCTTAAACAATATTAAAAAAACTCAAACAGGTTTGGAAAAAGTGGAGGATGAGGAAATGAGAATTTTCATTTTGTGGGTGAACTATCCCTTTAAATCACTGAAGCATTTGATGAACTGTAAAACATCCAAAGGCAGGTTTCATTATGTCTGCCGTCTCCACACAGAAGCTGCACACATAAAAGCTGCAGTGAGTCTGACCTTCATGATGTCCAGAACCGCCTGACAGGCTTCATCTTTATCCTGAGCGACGATCACACCTTTCCCAGCCGCCAGACCACTCGCTTTCACCACCAGAGCCGGGAAATCAGCACTGAACACAAATGCACACATTATAATCCTGATTTACAATTATGACCAAAATAATTATGATTATGATTTCTGCCATAATCGAGCAGCCCTGTGACGTAGGTCTTGAGTGGCCAATTCTGCATCTACAACCTATTTTCCAAATGGTCATCATTTCCTTCGTGTACTAACGGATTGCATGTTGATGATGGTGCATGTGTTTACTCTCGTATATAAGCGCAGGCCTGCTGCGGGTCAGTGAAGGAGCTCCAGCGGGCCGTGGGGATGTTGTGTCGATCCATGAAGGCTTTGGAGAAACTCTTACTGGCCTCCAGCTGAGCAGCCCTCGCCGACGGCCCGAAACACAGCACACCAGCGGCCATCAGGTCATCCACCATACCTGCAGGACACACACTGCACTCTAAACACACCTGCATAGTGCTCAGCATAAATGAGTACACATGATTTGATTGCCATTCTCCCTTTGTACGTGTCATCAGAGGGGGAAAGCCCCGCCCACTAGTGCCCATCTCTCCCTCATTAGCATAAACAGCAGCCCTGAGTGAGAAGCAGCCGTCTGTCCATTAGCCATTAGAGAGTTTGAGCTGCTGAAGATAATGTCAGCATAGACTAAGAGGATTATAGATGTATAGGAGTTTTAGATGAAGCACAGATGAACAGCGACATAGACTGACACAAGCATGAAGCACACACTGAAGCACACCTGACCAGCACTGACAACACTAGTGCTGTTTTACATCTGCCACTATGCTGACACATTTGTAGCCCCGCCCTCTTCTGAAAAGAGCACAATCTCATTTGCATTTAAAGCGACAGTCACCAAAACACCACAATTAGGATCAAAGCCTGAAAGGGTCAGTTTCAGAGAGCTGGGGGCTATTCCATAAAGCAAGCTTAGAGAAAAAGCCAGGCTTATTTTGGTAAGTCAGGTTTATTAATGGCGGATTCGGTTTCATA
Organism: Danio kyathit; assembly: GCA_903798195.1. Classification (NCBI taxonomy): domain Eukaryota; kingdom Metazoa; phylum Chordata; class Actinopteri; order Cypriniformes; family Danionidae; genus Danio; species Danio kyathit. The sequence goes on from LR812519.1 coordinate 1,557,085, forward strand.
AATCAAATTTACGATAGTTCAAACTTAGTTACCCTGGCAACTTATGCTGGGACACTAGCCTGGTCTGGGGCAGGCTAACTCTCAGGCAAAGTCAAGTTCAAGCCTAATCAAAGTAATGTTAACATTCACCTGCCATAGTTTGATGCCATTTTAATTTAGTTAACCTCTTAATAATGATTAAAACTTTATAGTCACTTAATAGTATATATATATATATATATATACCTAAATATACCCTACCTAACTTATAATCTAATGGAATTAGTTGGCAAATATATGCAGTGTAACTTAAATTAAACAAACGGACCATCAAAATAAAGTGTGACCATATATTTAAATTCATATAAGTTATTCCAAACAAAACAAATACAAACTACAACATTTCCACTATATTTTATATTTTTTCAACTAAATTTTATATAGGTTGTGTTGATTTTTTTTTTTCTTGGTTATTAAAATAGTATTTAACATTTTTCCCCAACATATTTATTTGGGTGTACTAATTTTTGCACTGTGATCTTCAGTTTAGTTTTTGTTAGATTATTTCCAAATTTTGATTTGGTAGTGAATAATTTAATGTATATGCACAAATATATTGTAAAGCATCCTGTAGAAAATATTAACTTAAAAGAAAGATCTGTGAGGGGTGTGTATATATATATATATATATATATAGCGTAATGAACCGCCAACTTATCCAGCATATGATTTACGTAGCGGACGCCTTTCCAGCTGCAACCCATCACTGGGAAACACATTCACTATAGACAGTTTAGCTTACCAAATTCACCAATACCACATGTCTTTGGATTTGAGGGGGAAACCGGAGCACCCGGAGGAAACCCACGCCAACACGGGGAGACGAAAGCACTGACTGATATAAGGAAACAGACTACATTTCTTAAATAATGACTTTAAAGCTGCAAACCCTGAGTGGAATAATCGGGAGATGATCCGGGCCGTGCAGTACGCTCACTTTAATGTAAAGATATTTTCCACGGGGCGCGGGAAACACAAGCATCAAAGGGAAAGCAGCTATTTGCAGCAGTTTCGGGAGCAAATTAAAAATCCCACCACTTGTGTGTGCACGGCTCTTTGTTGCCATTTTAATGTGCTTACATTTAGCACATTTTGTATGTTACATTGAGGCTGCAATGCAATAAAGCTTTTCCTTGCAAGCAACAACTGGCAAGCACGCATTCTCTCTCACAGCCTTCTCTCTTGCAAGCCGTATTATTTTGTTATGTTTAAATTATTACATGTTTGAACTCTAAAAACTAATGCTGCTAACTCGCTGTGAACAGCGGTCTCATCTCAGTGCTCTTTCAGTTCTCGAAGTTGCCATGGTAGCACAAAACATAATCGATGTATCTATGATCGACCTTTAAGGTTTCACGACAGAAACGTGCACGAGCAGTTATCTAGACCAGTGGTTCTCAACTGGTTTGGCCATGGGACCCACATTTTTACATGGTCATCAAGCCGCGACCCAAACTTTTAGGAACTATAATATAATTTTAGGAATTATAATTAATTTGTATTTATTTGTTAACATACACAAATAGTGACAGATAAATCACAAGTCACCAATATTTACAAATAAACAATATTTTATTGCTGTCATTTAACAAAATGTATCAAATTATAGAAATATTACAAAGTAAGGGTAAGAAAAGGTTCAGTTACCATGAACTAAACTGAACTGTTAATAAAACATTAACACTGATCCTGTTGAACAGAACAAATCAGCAAATTACAGTAAAATTATTAAAACAATCATGACAATTTCTACATCTAATATGACAGCAATTATAAGCATCTGTTTCACTTAACAGTAATTTGGGAAGCTAATGAGATAACTGAGTATGTGCTTTACTTATGATAAGAGTTTCAAAGTCTGGGGTGATGGTAGACCCGAAGATCGTGCTCTATGTCCAACCTGTTCCTTTGCTTTGACTTAAGCTGCACCAAGGAAGAGAAGCCACTTTCACACAAATACATAGTGCTGAATGGTAGGATGGATTTGATCGCACGAATGGCAAGGGACGAATACTCAGAAAGCACTTTGCGGCACCAAAACGGCTCCACAAGCTGATTCTCTTTGTTGCTCGGCAACATGACGCTTTCCACGTCGATTCCAAAGGGATTGCTCATCCACGGATCATCATAATGTTTATCGGGAAGTAGTCGGTACGGTTGTCGCGCGCGCATTTCAAAATAAAAGTCCGGTATAAGCAAAATAAGTTAAAAAATGAAACTTTAGTTGTTTTTTTGACCACACACTCCGCGACCCACTGAAAATGTTCCCGCGACCCACTTTTGGGTCGCGACCCACCAGTTGAGAAACACTGATCTAGACTATTGAAACTGAACTCAGACTAGTTAGATCAAATGATCTTCAACTTACTGTTATGGAACCAAATTAAGCGTGGATGTTTAGTTTGGCTCACTGAAGTCAGGCTTTTGACTTTAATCCCCGCTTTTCTAAACCACTTTTATGGAATAGCCCCCTGGAGAACATTATCTGTGTGATATTCTCAGCTCAAACTCAAACACACACTCTAGAGACAGCAGAGGTGCATTTTACGTCTTGAAAAAGGGGCAGAATAGGTAATATACACACACAATAATTTGTCCTCCATTAATATGATGATAATAAGCAGATGAAGAGTCTTACCAGCGGCCAGAGGAACTTCTGGACCCACCACCACCAGTCCCACATTATGATCTTTACAATACTGAGCTAAAATCGAATGATTGTTCACGGACACCTCTGCAAAAACAACACATATGATCATCAATTATTCATATGCAAACGGTTTATTTAGATTTACTCAACTCACACATTGATAAAATAACATCTGCAATATTTTTGTGGACAATAATTGTCTCATTCACCAGTAGATGTAAAATTATGTTTGAAAATAATTTCATATACATCTAAGAAAAACAACATACAGACATTTATTAAAAAAAAAAGCTTTATTATTTAATTATTTAATGTTTTATCAAATGAATTGATTCCCTAACAGCATTACTGAAGCGTCAGATGTAATCAGCTCTTAGGGTGCTTTCACACTAGCACTTTTGGTCCGCACCCAGGTTCATTTGACGTCATAGTACGGTACGTTTAGCTAGTGTGAATGTGTCTTCTGAACTCGGGTGCGCACCCGTGAACCGTACCCGAGTCCGCCTGAAAGAGGTGGTCTGGGGTACGGTTCATGCGAACTCTGGTACGGTTCACTTCTAGTATGAATGCAATCGTACCAAATAGCGGAAGTGAACCGCCAACTGTACAACAAACTATCGTTTTCATAACGTTCATTCGTGTGTGTGCGCCACCTATTGTACCTTGGTGATAAGCGGTACTGAGCAAAGCACAGTGATACACAGTGATGTCTGCTTGTCTCCTCCAGAAACAGCTTCTGCAGTCACTGTGTGATGTTCTGAATGTTTATAATATTTTTGCGGCAGATAGACGCGAGTCGCTTTCTGTATGTCCAAAACTAAAAGATTCAGTAAAAGCAAATCGACCGCGATGTGCGGAAGTCTCCATTTTGGCGCTTTGCTTTCGTGACCGTCACCTAGCAACAGCAGTAAACAAAACAGCAGCTCTATGACGCAAGCGTACCGGGGTTCAGAAGGAAAAAAGACAGTGTGAACACAAACCAACCGAGAAGGTGGCAAGGGGGGACAATCGAACTTGGGTACGGTCCAGGCAATTGAACCAAGTGTGAAAGCACCCTTACCGGAGTTGCAGATTTTCCCAGAGTTTGCGGTTCCTGCATTTCCCGGAGCCACGAGGACCTGCTGGACAAGAGGAGACTGAGCAAACTTCCAGGCCAGCGCATGTTCCCGACCACCGCTACCAATGACCAGCACACGCTCCGACATCACCACTGCTGGAGAAACACAATAAAAACTGCTGACATTTAAAAGCTTAACTAGGTTAATTAGGTTAACTAGGCAGGTTAGGGTAATTAGGCAAGGTTTTGTATAATGATGGTTTGTTCTGTAGACTATTGGAAAAATATATAGCTTAAAGGGGCTAATAATATTGACCTTAAAATGGTTTTTAAAATATTAAAAACTGCTTTTATTCTAGCCGAAATAAAACAAATAAGACTTTCTCCAGAAGAAAAAACATTATCAGACATACTGTGAAAATTTCCTTGCTCTGTTAAACATAATTTGGGAAATATTTAAAAAAGGAATAAAAATTCATTAATTAATAGATTTATTAGATTCAATTAATACACTGTTGAGCATATTTCTGCAGAGCGAACACTTTAAGCTGTGATTTACTAGTGACCGTCTCTGTAAAATGTCACTCTAACTATTATATTTGTCCTGAAGAGGCGGTTTAATTGCATGAAGTGTTTGACCTATGAGACGCAGCGATGCACATTCATTCTGATCTACTGCTGCTGACCTTTCAGTGTCTTCAATTAAACACAGAAACGTCCAGCAGGATTACACAACACCTCCATGAACACTCACAAACACACACCTACAGGAGCAACACTGAACAGAAAATGTGGACGTACACCCGGACAGACATGAAAATATCCTTTCTGCAGCTCAAACTGTGAAGCGTTTGTTTGCATGAGCTATAGGACACACAAAATAAAGGCAATAAAAGTCATATTAGTGGATTTACATCACACCATGATCAACAGTGTTGAGTCACATTAAAGTAATTAATAATTGCATCACTAAAATTTCTAATTACTTTGTCTGAAAAATAATTTAATTCCTTAACTCAATACTTAAAAACCTCTCTAAACTTTTTAAAAGTAATGACACTATATTATTCATATATCTGAGCATGTCTATCTTAAACGCCTGCCTGAACATCTTAAAAAAACATTCACACTTCTACGTTTAGTGACATGTTAGTCTGATTCCCCTGAAAGTGTTTTTTTCATTGTCACAAAAAACCCAAGACGCCAAAATACAGCCACATCGCCGCATTTTCTCCCTCTGTACCTGGATAGTGCCTGCCTGGTGCACCTAAGGACTCTGAAAGCGATGTCTGTCTCACCCTAGCAGCACTCTCCTTTCCTCCTCTTCTGATCGCCTAGTAATGACGTTGTCATATTCTTGTGATTTACATGTAGTTGTTTGACTAGGTTTGTGGTATTACCACAGTACCTCACTGTTTTGTTACACGTGTCATAAACTGGACCGTTTGAGTTTATGGAAGTGAAGTAGCTCCACACATACTTCGCTTGCGGTCACCCATATCCAATATCCAGCATGACGGAACAACATGTGCCAGCCAGTGGACTGAGTGGCTAGCTAGCGTCACGTGATCTGCAGTTGTATAGTGCTATATTACGCACATGATGCAGGCGGAAGAACAAGTAGTTCTGACTAAGTTGGCCTTATTCAGAGAAACTAGGGTAGTTGTGGTTTCTTTCCGCTGTATTTCTATTTCCAATATTTACTCCAAATTATTGAAATATCGATATTTTGATAAGATAATCGATTCTAGAACATACAAAGCTGGTATCGGAGTTATCGATATTTTAGTATCGATCCGCACATCACCAGGGTGCAGCATCCACCTAGATGACGCAACGGCAGCCATATTGTGCCAGACCACACACCACACACCAGCTGATTGGTGGAGAGGAGACAGAGTGATGAAGCCAGTTATGATACGAGGATGGTTAGGAGGCCATGATGGACAGAGGCCAGTGGGCAGATTTGGCCAGGATGCCGGGGTTAAACATATACTGCCATGCACCACTCACACACACACACACACACACACACACACACACACACACACACACACACACACCAGTTCCTGTTAGTCCGTGATTACACGCACACACTAGGCATGGGCCGGTATAAGATTCTGATGGTATGATAACCTTGGATAAAAATATCACGGTTTCACAGTATTGACTACTACTTTAAAATATATATTTTTAATATGCGTCGAGGGGACATTGCATTTTGTTTGGAATTGAAAATCGGGTTGACATCAGAACCCAACGTCAGGCCGACGTCCATGTCCAACATCCAACCTAAAAATCAACCAAATATCAACGTCTAATGATGTTACAGCTTGACGTTGTGTGGATGTTACCACTATAACGTCTATCAGATGTTGGATTTTGGTTGCCGTACCTGACGAATAAATGTCAATATTTGACGTCAATATGACGTTGATTTAAGACGTTGGATTTTGGTAACTTTCCAGCACATTTTAAAATCAATCAAATATCAACGTCACTTGACGTCTAATTAACATTGTCCTTAGACGCTGGCTAGACATTGATTTTTGGTCACCTGACGTCATGACCTACATCTAACCTAATATTAACGTCTTATGATGTTGTGTGTCTGCTGGGATGTCAGGCAAAATAATTCTAATAAATCATTGAATCAATCATTCTGCTGTCTTCATTTGCTTCAAAAAGACAGATTTCTGTACAACTTTTAAAAAATCTTTGGATATATTTTCTGCTGGAGATACTGTTGTCCTGAAAAACATAAATAAAAGATCTTACACATACCTTAGGAATGGTTTTAAAACCTTGACTTTTCCAAACCGCGGTATACCTTGAACACGGTTATCGTCCCATGTCTAACTAGGGCTGGACGATATGGCAAAAATTTATATCACGATATATTTTTTTATTTCGGTCGATACGATATAATTCCGATATCGATATGGACAATATTAAAAAGAAAGGAAAAACTGCCAAGAACGCACACAATGGATGTCTGTACCTACAAATGTCTGCAAAGTGAATTTGCAAAGTCGATAAAACCTCCAGACTCTTATAACTTTTTTTTTTTAAATAAAAACTGTACAAAAAAAATGTTCACTTTTTATTTGTATTTAGCCTATACAAACAAGAAATGTGAAATAAACTATCAAATAAATAAAACTCTCAGAAAAATTCATAAAAAATATGCAAAATAGTTTTTTAGAAAAATAAGTGTTGTAGTCTAACCAGCAGGACAGCAGTGATGTGTGAACTGAATTTGGTGAGAGTACAGTAATTTACAGTACAGTTATTGAATATTTTTCATAATAAAAATTCATGAAAAATATGCAAAATAGTTTTTTAGAAAAATAAGTGTTGTAGTCTAACCAGCAGGACAGCAGTGACGTGTGATCTGAGTTTGATGGCAGTATAATGAGTTAGAGGGAAGTTATTGACAGCTTTTGTAGTATTGGTTTTTGCGTTTTGCTCTTTGTAGACGGTCCCTAAGGATCGGTCTCTTTGCCGCCTGCGCATAGAGATCAATATAATGCGTCCAGCGCGTAGGAAAGCTCATTTTTAGGAAAATAAGGTTGTAGGTGGTTGTATACATTGCGACAGTTGAAAAAATGTGCTATTTGTGTAGGAACAATGTTTCGGTCATGAGTTATTGATCCGGAAAAGACGAATCTGCGAATCTGTTGCTAGCTTTACTGAACTCTGACTCTCAGTATGTTTTATCGGGTGGAACTGCTTCAAATGGTGAAACAGATTTGATGTGTTGCCGCCGCTAGTCAGCTACACTCTCTGGCACACTTTGCAGAACACCGAAACTAAGTTTATCGGAACTTAAAAAGCCGAACCACTTCCACACCACTGCTTTAGTCTTTCCTTTCTTATCAACTATTCCGTCTGCATTCTTACTTGTGGAAGCTTGTTCATTCGCATCTGTATTCAGAGCACTCATTTTGTAGCTAAAACTTTCTGCGGCACAGCTTAACCAACTGCTGTGCTGAGCGCTGGCAGCGTGTCTGTGCTGTTCGTCATCATGTAAGTGACATAGATCACGCTCTTTCTGACGGCTGAGCACTGAATGTCATTCAGTGACAAGTGATACATGTATAAGATCTTATATAAATAATAATATATATATTTATATATATGCAAATTTATATCGAAATATCGGAAATGGGTTTAAAAATCATATCATCGTTATTGAAAAAATTTTTATCGCGATATATATTGATATCGAATTATTGTCCAGCCCTATGTCTAACACACAACAGCTGTGGTTCATCTCTATTGATGACTAGGACTATATTTATATATATATATATATATATTTATTAGGGATACAACAATACAGTTAGCCTTCAGTTCAATACATACCTCGGTTTTTTAACACGGTTTTCGGTTCAGTTCTGATGGCTTTTTTTTTTGTTATTTTATACTTAATGCAATAGGAGAAAAACATAAAAACGATTTATTGCAATACTCCTTTATTTTACTTAAAAGCCAAGAAACGTACACTAGTTCCTGGTGTATTGTATACTAAAAAAATGAACACTGAAATCTCACAGCTGCTGGTAGCCCATGTACAAACTGGGCAACACATAAATTCTTGCATTTTGAAAATAAACATGAATGTGAAGTTAATAAACATAAATTGACCATTTCAAATAAACATTTGTACGTATCTCTCGGAAACAGTATGTTTGCTGGGAAGATTCAGCGAGGGATTGGAGGTCTTTATTACCTTCTCTGCTATTCTGCCTTCAGAGAGTGATATTGCTGGGTGATGGCGCCGCAGATGTGCAGTCATGTTGGAAGTGTTTCCGTTTGAGTCGGCTATACGCAGTGCTTAATTTGTGAATTGCGAGGTCGCAACAGATCGGGGTAACAGAACAGGCATGTTACCCGTGGATGGAGAGGTGTCGCATGGGGGTGTTGCGGACGAACGTGAAGAGGGTTGGGGAATCGCGAAAGAAAATGAAAGTGAACAGCGGACGGGGAGGAGGGAGGTTGAGGAGGGGGATCGGTAAAATGAGGCTCCGGATCCGGTGTGTTCTGGCACAAATTAAGCCCTGGCTATACGTGTAAAACAATGCTTGCAGTGCACACAGTCATTTTTAGCTTACTGTTTTTTCTTCCTCGGCATTATACTCAACGGCAAAACCGAAATGTCCCCACACCGGAGATTTGAAAGACACCGGTGCTTCCTCATAGTGTTCCCTCTTCACCGCCACTCACCATGGCCGTGGAATGATGGTTAAGCGCCCTCTAACTTTAGAGCATAGTTATTGAATATATACTCGCGGGGAGGAGTTTCCTCAACTCAGCTCATGGACTCACAGGCACACACAAACAGTCAATTTGGAGAGAAATAAAACGCACATCAGTTATTTAAACGTAAAACCGGAAAAACGGCAATTCACAAGCGCGTATTGAACCGTGGATGTCGTACCGAACGGTTCAATATTGTATTGAGAATTGTGGCATCACTAATATATATATATATACACACACACACACACACACACACAACAGTTTGTTTCCCCTCTCATTGTCAGTTGTATTTTCATTGCTTCCATGATAGCCGGGTGTTCCCTAGTTTATTCTAGTTTTGTTTTTGTTCTGGGTTGTTAAATAAATATATGTTAAATATGCTGTTAAACCTCTACTCTTTTACGAAGGACATCCTGGGATTTTTAACAACCACAGAGAGTCAGGACCTCAGTTTAACCCGAAACACAGCGCTCACCGGGCAGTAAAGAGTCCCATCAATATACTGAGTTGCTAGGTTGAGCGCCTCCTGCTGGTCTCACTAACACCACTTCCAACAGCAACCTAGCTTTCCCATGGTGTCTCCCATCCAGGTACTGACCAGGTGCAGCGCTGCTTAGCTTCAGCGGGCGACCGTGTGGGAGTTGCAGAGAGCTAGCTGCCAGCTTTTCTGAATTTATACCATATATTAGGGTTGGGTCGATAGACGATGCCATCGTCCATCACCGATGGCCGATAAACTTCACGATGCTGAGCCGGCATTTCAGAGAAATGTTATTTCAACCCTTTACTTGTTAATTCCTCATAATAATAATAATAATAAAATAAGGAAGTTATCATTAATCACAATACAAATTACAGTAAACTCCAATAACTAATCGTTATGAATTCATTGATATTTAACAACAACCACCCCCACCCCCGCCTACGACGATGCAATCGTCCATCGCAATATTTTACATTAGGTATCGTACGATGCCAAATTGGTCAACATCGCTCAACCCTACCACATATTGACATGAACTCCTTTTTGACTCGATTATATTTCTCTTGACACCGTGCAGTCGTCTTAATAAATCTAAACATATTTGGTTAAAAAATATGATTATTCTGCTCAAGAAATATGTGCATATTTCTCTGAATTTATTCAGAACTGTTGAATATATGTGCATCCTTTAAGATGCACTATAAGTAACGTTAGGCTGTCAGCATAATCAATATATGGACTTATCACACAACACAAGCACATGACCTCAATCATTTTTGGTGATGCAATATATATATATCGCCCATACATAAACACCACTTCTAGCCACATTGTGCAACATCTCTATCTCTACTGGAGCTGCCAGCGTCAGTATGGTTAAAAACACTACAGTATATGACTATAGTATATTCTCATGTGGGTGTCTGACAGCTGAATATAGATCTAGTAGCAGATATCACAGCCTCGGTTACTTTTTACCTTGTTGACATTTATTATGATTTATTTAGGATATGCACTTTCACCTTCTGATTCTAATGCCTCATTATTAAATTGTTAAAATGACTATAATTAAATGAAATATTCTTAGGAATAAAATATAATGTGCGCTTTGGAAGAGTGTACTTGCATTGTGATGATATTATATTGTCTGGGATTGTATAGTGAGTGGCATAAAATGGTCTTAAAATGACAATAATATCATTTATCACAGTATATTTTGATGCAATATATCCTACAACAAACAATAGATATCGTGACAGGTCTAAGTAACGCACCTAAAAATGAGCAGCAATCCCTTGTTTAATGTATTCATCAGAAAATGTATTATTTCAGAAGTCATTTGAATCCAATAATTAGTCACTTTGCTGCTAATTAAACCATGAATTAACTTGTAATGAAGACTGATGATCAGCTGACTGTCTTTAAATGAACTTTGCCTCCCAAACCCACTGACACAGTTTAGTTGAGAAAGAGTGGATTCAGATAACTGATGATGACAAATCAATCACACACACACACACACACACACACACACACACACACACACACAGAGCAAACACACACACATACATACATCACGGTCACACAGTTAACCAGCAGCACATGAGTGACTCCATCACGAGGCTCAGAGTCTGCTGCTCGTTTACTACACAATATTCAGAATATTTACATCATGCATATGCATATTAACGCTGATGCACCAATAGCTGTGAGAGATTCACATGCATCAACATGTCTGCTGTTCCAGAACTCTACAAAAACACACACTGCGGTTGTACTGTGGTGATCTGGTTGTAAAAAGAATCAGAATATTCACATAAGCATGCATTATCCATGTAACATAACTGTTTGAACACACTCACAAATGACCTATTATGGATGTGGCATCATAACAATATACATATCATACAATAAGACATGCTATTGTGTAAATAACACATCTGAGCATGCACTAACATACATGAAATAAGTTTGCATGATGTAAACTGAACGATGCAGCTTACTGAACACCCTTTCATGCATGTTTGTTGGTTAAAGTTGTGTATTTGTTGTTGAGTGTTTGACTTACATTGTTTCTGATGAGCTGCAGGCTTCAGTGTGGACTGTGTGTGCTGTTGAGCTGTTGTTGAATGACTTCTGATGGTGATGATGGACTGAAGACCAGCGTGCTTCACTCACTCCACTGACCACGTGCACACACTCAACACTCGGTGCTCGGCTCACTGAATCACTCGTTCTTCTGAGTCGGTTCTTTCCTTGTGATGCTTTTCAGTTAAACTGATATCATCTATGAACTGATGTTTTGATGTTCTGGCTGTTGTATCTATACTATGATGTGTTTTAGGAACAAAATGATAAAGATTTATTAAAGTTTTTACGCGAATTAATTAACTGTACCGAGCTGTCTGAACGAATCGATTCGCTCAAAATGACTCTGACGTTAATAAACAATTATTTTAGATAACGCTACTGGTTTAAGAAAACAGTGTAGATCGAGATTGTAAGAGTGATTGTTATATTATACCATATACGGGAGTTTTTATGTACTCGTTATGTTTCTGTCTTAAGTTTGTAGGAGTTTCGGGTTTGTCAACTTCCTGTCAGAAGTCGAAGAGAATTATGGGAAATGTAGTTTATGTAACTATGATAGAATTCACCTAGGATAGAAATGTGCACGTTTTATATTGACGTTTCAATGATATAACGGGAATTAATATTAAAATCCATAGCCTATATGTAAAGTTGTATGCTTCCCAACATAAAACTTAAACGTAGATAAAGTTTAATAGACTGAAAAAATTAAATATAACACACACGATTGGGGTGACACAGCTCACTGCAAGGTCATTGGTTTGAGTCCCTGCTGGGTCAGTTGGTGTTTCTGTGTGGAGTTTGCATGTTCTCCCCGTGTTGGCGTGGGTTTCCCCCAAGTCCAAACACATGCGCTATAGGGGAATTGATGGAACTAAATTGGTCGTAGTGTATGAGTGTGTGTGTGTGTGTGTGTGTGTGTGTGTGTGTGTGTGTGTGTGTGTGTGTGAATGAGTGTGTATGGGTGTTTCCCACTACTGGGTTGTGGCTAAAATGGCATCCGCTGTGTAAAACATATGCTGGAAAAGTTGGGGGTTCATTCCGCTGTGGTGACCCTTGATGAATAAAGGGACTAAGCCGAAGGAAAATGAATGAATGACACACACAGTTCATGGTTTCCAAAATGGTCTGCTTTAAAAATTCCAATAAAGAATTCAAGAATTTCATGACTTCAAACTCATTTAAAATGGATGTAATGTTAGCTGAATGTACATTTTCCTTACAAATATTCTGATTAATTACAAATTAAAGTACATAAAGACTAAAGTTCGTCTCTAAAACTTCAAGTTCTTTCAATTCATAGTAATACTTGGTGTATTACATCATTTTAAAATGATTTGTGGTTGTATTTGCATCTTGACAGTTCATGCAGTACATGATCTGGACATTTCTTGTCTGTTATTTAGTGTTGTGCAAAGACTAATCTTGATTAATTGCATCCAGAATGAAAATTTGTATGTACATATTATATGGTGTGAGTACAGTGTACATTTATTGTGAATATATAAATATATAGAGTTGAAAGCAGAAGTTTACAGACACTCTAAAAAAAGACAATTTTTTTAAAATGTCTGATGGTAAATCACACTAAACATTTACTATTTTAGGTCCGTTAGGATTATCTAAATCATTTACATTTCCTAAATGCCTGAATAATGAGAGGATTTTTTATTAATTTCTAGACAGTCAAAAGTTTACACACATTTCCTTGGTATTTTTTAGCTTTGCTTTTAAACTGTATAACTTTGGTCAGATGTTTTGGGTCTCCTTCCACAAGCTTCTCACAATAGTTTGCAGGAATTTTGGCCCATTCCTCCTGACAGAATTGGTGTAACTGAGTCAGATTTGTAGGCTGTCTTGCTCGCACAAGCTTTTTCAACTCTGCCCACAAATTTTCTATAGGATTGAGCTCAGGGCTTTGTGATGGCTACTCCAAAACATTCACTCTGTTGTCCTTAAAGCACATTTGAACTAATTTGGCAGTATGCTTGGGGTCATGGTCTGTTTGGAAGACCCATTTGTGGCCAAGTTTTCCTGGCTGATGTCTTGAGCTGTTGCTTCAGTATTTCTACATAATGTTCTTTCTTCATGATGCCATCTATGCTGTGAAGTGGACCAGTCCCTCCTGCAGCAAAACAGCCCCACAACATGATGCTGCCGCCCCCATACTTCACAGTTGGGATGGTGTTCCTAGGCTTGTAAGCTTTCCCCTTTGTCCTCCAAATGTAACACTGGTCATTATGGCCAAACAGTTCAATCTTAGCTCCATCAGACCACAGGACATGTCTCCAAACATTAGTCTTTTTCCCAGTGTAATTCAGCAAATTGTAATCTGGCTTTTTTGTTGATTCTGGCTTGTTGATTTTCTGCACACAAGGAAGCAGTGTGTTTGAGGTTTTCCTTCAATACTATTCTACAGTTGTGCCTCCAATTAACTCAAATGTTGTCAATTAGCCAATCAGAAACTTCCAAAACCTTGACACCATCATCTGAGCTTTTGCAGAGGCAGAATAATCTTATTGTATGTAAACTTTCAATCCAATCAGAATCAAGCATTCATCAGCCCTGTAGTATATGTAAATATAAAGTTTAATTGTGGATGCGATTTAATCTTTGCACATCACTACGTTTACTGGATAAACCGCTGCAGTCAAATCATCAAACTCTCTCAACAAAACAAAACACTGAAAAGGGAGCAGGATGACGACGTCTATTTAAAATCCAGAGAATAAAAGCAGATGAGCACTGATCCAGAGTCAGCAGTAAGTGGATGGAGGGTGTGATGTTCACAGCGGAGGCAGGTCTGGAGTGCTGAGCAGCTCCTGACCCACAGCAGAGTCTCTGAGAGCAAAGAAAGTGACGCCGGAGCTGTACGCCGCTGGAATCAGCAGATGAGGAGTTTTCTGACGGACATCAACATCATCCTGCGCTTCTTCACTGATCATCCGGCGGACCTGACCTGCAAACACAGCACACTCATGGTTTAGGATAGAGTTTAACAGCAGACAGCACTCTGGGTTAATGTTTATACAGCAGAGGGTGCTCTAGGCTAGTTTTTATACAGCAGAGGGCGCTCTAGGCTAGTTTTTATACACCAGACGGCACTCTGGGCTAATTTTTATACAGCAGAGGGTGCTCTAGGCTAGTAATTATACAGTAGAGGGCGCTCTAGGCTAGTTTTTATACAGCAGGGGGTGCTCTAGGCTAGTTTTTATACAGCAGAGGGTGCTCTAGGCTAATTTTTATACACCAGACGGCACTCTGGGCTAATTTTTATACAGCAGAGGGTGCTCTAGGCTAGTAATTATACAGTAGAGGGCGCTCTAGGCTAATTTTATACAGCGGAGGGCGCTCTAGGCTAGTTTATACACAGCAGAGGGTGCTCTAGGCTAGTTTTTATACAGCAGAGGGTGCTCTAGGCTAGTTTTTATACAGCAGAGGGTGCTCTAGGCTAGCTTTTATACAGCAGAGGGTGCTCTAGGCTAGTTTTTATACACCAGACGGCACTCTGGGCTAATTTTTATACAGCAGAGGGTGCTCTAGGCTAGTTTTATACAGCAGAGGGCGCTCTAGGCTAATTTTATACAGCAGAGGGCGCTCTAGGCTAATTTTTTTTACAGCAGAGGGCGCTCTAGGCTAGTTTTTATACACCAGACGGCACTCTGGGTTAATTTTTATACAGCAGAGGGCGCTCTAGGCTAGTTTATATACAGCAGAGGGCGCTCTAGGCTAGTTTTTATACACCAGACGGCACTCTGGGCTAATTTTTATACAGCAGAGGGTGCTCTAGGCTAGTAATTATACAGTAGAGGGCGCTCTAGGCTAATTTTATACAGCGGAGGGCGCTCTAGGCTAGTTTATACACAGCAGAGGGTGCTCTAGGCTAGTTTTTATACAGCAGAGGGTGCTCTAGGCTAGTTTTTATACAGCAGAGGGTGCTCTAGGCTAGCTTTTATACAGCAGAGGGTGCTCTAGGCTAGTTTTTATACACCAGACGGCACTCTGGGCTAATTTTTATACAGCAGAGGGTGCTCTAGGCTAGTTTTATACAGCAGAGGGCGCTCTAGGCTAATTTTATACAGCAGAGGGCGCTCTAGGCTAATTTTTTTTACAGCAGAGGGCGCTCTAGGCTAGTTTTTATACACCAGACGGCACTCTGGGTTAATTTTTATACAGCAGAGGGCGCTCTAGGCTAGTTTATATACAGCAGAGGGCGCTCTAGGCTAGTTTTTATACAGCAGAGGGCGCTCTAGGCTAGTTTTTATACAGCAGAGGGCGCTCTAGGCTAGTTTTTATACACCAGACAGCACTCTGGGCTAATTTTTATACAACAGAGGGTGCTCTAGGCTAGTTTTATACAGCAGAGGGCGCTCTAGGCTAGTTTTTTTTACAGCAGAGGGCGCTCTAGGCTAGTTTTTATACACCAGACGGCACTCTGGGTTAATTTTTATACAGCAGAGGGCGCTCTAGGCTAGTTTATATACAGCAGAGGGCGCTCTAGGCTAGTTTTTATACAGCAGAGGGCGCTCTAGGCTAGTTTTTATACACCAGACAGCACTCTGGGTTAATTTTTATACAGCAGAGGGCGCTCTAGGCTAGTTTTATATAGCAGAGTGCGCTCTAGGCTAGTTTTTATACAGCAGAGGGTGCTCTAGGCTAATTTTTATACACCAGACGGCACTCTGGGCTAATTTTTATACAGCAGAGGGCGCTCTAGACTAGTTTTTATACAGCAGAGGGCGCTCTAGGCTAGTTTTTATACAGCAGAGGGCGCTCTAGGCTAGTTTTTATACAGCAGAGGGTGCTCTAGGCTAGTTTTTATACACCAGACGGCACTCTGGGTTAATTATTATACAGCAGAGGGCGCTCTAGGCTAGTTTTTATACACCAGACCGCACTCTGGGCTAATTTTTATACAGCAGAGGGCGCTCTAGACTAGTTTTATACAGCAGAGGGCGCTCTAGGCTAGTTTATATACAGCAGACGGCACTCTAGGCTAGTTTTTATACAGCAGAGGGTGCTCTAGGCTAGTTTTTATACAGCATAGGGCGCTCTAGGCTAGTTTTATACAGCAGAAGGTGCTCTAGGTTAATTTTTATACAGCAGAGTGCGCTCTAGGCTAGTTTTTATACAGCAGAGGGTGCTCTAGGCAAGTTTTTATACAGCAGAGGGTGCTCTAGGCTAGTTTTTATACAGCAGAGGGTGCTCTAGGCTAGTTTTTATACAGCAGGGGGTGCTCTAGGCTAGTTTTATACAGCATAGGGCGCTCTAAGCTAGTTTTTATACAGCAGAGGGCGCTCTAGGCTAGTTTTTATACAGCAGAGGGCGCTCTAGGCTAGTTTTTATACAGCAGAGGGTGTTCTAGGCTAGCTTTAATACAGCAGGGGGCGCTCTAGGCTAGTTTTTATACAGCAGGGGGCGCTCTAGGCTAGCTTTAATACAGCAGGGGGCGCTCTAGGCTAGTTTTTATACAGCATAGGGCGCTCTAGGCTAGTTTTTATACAGTAGAGGGTGCTCTAGGCTAGTTTTTATACAGCAGGGGCGCTCTAGGCTAGCTTTTATACAGCAGGGGGCGCTCTAGGCTAGCTTTTATACAGCAGAGGGCGCTCTAGGCTAGTTTTTATACACCAGACCGCACTCTGGGCTAATTTTTATACACCAGATGGCACTCGAAGCTAGTTTTTACTGGTAGATGGCGCTCAAGGGTAATTTTTAAGATCAGATGGCGCTCTAGGTTAGTTTTTATACGCAAGACGGTACTCTGGGCTAATTTTTATACAGTAGAGGGCGCTCTAGGCTATTTTTTATACTGCAGAGGGCACTCTAGGCTAGTTTTTTTACAGCAGAGGGCGCTCTAGGGTAGTTTTTTTTACAGCAGAGGGCACTCTAGGCTAGTTTTTAAACAGCAGAGGGCGCTCTAGGCTAGATTTTTTTTTTTACAGCAGAGGGCGCTCTAGTCTAGTTTTTAACAGTAGATGACACTGTAGGCTAATTTTTAATGGTGTTCTAGGCTAGTTTTAACAGCAAATGCTGCTCTATGCGAGTTTTTAACAGTAGATTGCGCTCAAGGGTAATGTTTAAGATCAGATGGCACTCTAGGTTAGTTTTTATACACCAGACGGTACTCTGGGCTGATTTTTATACAGCAGAGGGCGCTCTAGGCTATTTTTTATACAGCAGAGGACGTTCTAAGCTAGCTTTTATACAGCAGAGGGTGCTCTAGGCTAGCTTTTATACAGCAGAGGGTGCTCTAGGCTAGTTTATATACACCAGACGGCACTCTGGGCTAATTTTTATACAGCAGAGGGCGCTCTAGGCTAGTTTTATACAGCAGAGGGCACTGTAGACTAGCTTTTATACAGCAGAGGGTGCTCTAGGCTAGTTTTTATACACCAGTCAGCACTCTGGGCTAATTTTTATACACCAGATGGCACTCTAAGCTAGTTTTTAACAGCAGATGGCGCTGTAGACAAATTTTTAATGGTGTTCTAGGCTAGTTTTAACAGCAAACGCTGCTCTAGGCAAGTTTTTAACAGTAGATGGCGCTCTAGGGTAGTTTTTAAGATCAGGTGGAGCTCTAGGTTAATTTTTATACATCAGACGGTACTCTGGGCTAATTTTTATACAGCAGAGGGCGCTCTAGGCTAGTTTTATACCCCAGACGGCACTGTAGGCTAGCGTTTAACAGCAGTTGGCGCTCTAGCCTAGTTTATAACAGCGGACAGTGCTCTAGCCTAGTGTTTAATAGCATAAATAGAACAGCTGACTTTACAGCATCATACCCTCCACGTCGAGTGTTTTCCAGCGCTGGTCCGGATGCTGCTGTGAGATCTGTGGCAGCTGAACGTCAGCAGTAAGTCTCTTCAGAATATCCTCCCGTCGGATGAGCAGCACAGACTCACTGCACAGACGCTCATGAACCTCCTCCTCACTCACTGCACAACAACACAAACCCCTCTAACATCATTCTGGCATTTGGCTTAAATATACACACACTGTATTTTGAGAAGTGTATAAATATATTTTAAATGCATCTGATTTGATCTTCCAACACAAACACTTCTATTCTATTTCTACTTTTTTATGTTTCCCATATGATGTTTAACAGATTCAGGAATTGTTCACAGTAGTTCCTATAATATTTTTCATCTGGAGAAAGTCTTATTTGTTTTATTTCGGCTAGAAGACCGTAAGTTGAAGTGTGATTTTACGCACCCACGTCTAGAGGGTTGGTCATGAAAACAGCACTGGGTCCGACTCCAAATATGAGCTGGTGATGCCAGGCGTCAGGAATCTCCTCTCCTTCAGGAACGGCTCTCTGCATGTTCATGGTGGCGACGGGTACGGCTCCGCGTAGAATCCAACGCGCTAACCACGGTACCAGCTTCACCCGCCGGCGTGGATGCAGAGAGAAGAATCGACCGATGACGCGCCCGCCACTGGCCTGATCCGCTCCACATATCAGCTGCTGGTGCGTCGCTCCTGGAGGACCAGAAGAAAACTTATAACATCACAGCAGATAGAAAATCAAATATAAAATAAGTTCAATGCTGTATATGTTTCATATTTAAGATTAAAACATTTAACGGTATAACGGCAGAGCTGCTGGTAAAGGGGAGGAGCTGATGGTGAAGGGGCGGGGCTGCTGGTGAAGGAGAGGAGCTAATGATAAAGGGGCAGAGCTGATGATGAAGGGGAGGAGCTGATGATGAAGGGGCAGAGCTGCTGATGATAAAAGGGTGGAGCTGCTGGTGAAGGGGCGGAACTAACGATGAAGGGGCAGAGTTGATGATGAAGGGGCCGAGCTGATGATGAAGGGGCAGAGCTGATGGTGAAAGGGCAGAGCTGATGGTGAAGGGGTGGAGATGATGATGAAGGGGCAGAGCTGATGATGAAGGGGAGGAGCTGATAATGAAGGGGCAGAGCTGCTGCTGATGATAAAAGGGTGGAGCTGCTGGTGAAGGGGCGAAACTAACGATGAAGGGGCGGAGCTGATGATGAAGGGGCAGAGCTGATGGTGAAGGGGCATAGCAGGTGATGAAGGGGTGGATCTGATAATGAAGGGAGGAGCTACTGATGTATGGGGAGGAGCTGCTGATGAAGGGGCAGGGCTGATGATGAAAAGCCGGAGCTGATGATGAAGGGGTGGAAATGCTGATGAAGGGGACAGAGCTGCTGGTAAAAGAGAGGGGCTGATTGTGAAGGGGCGGGTCTGATGTTGAAGGGGTGGCGTTGATTAAGGGGAGGGGCTATAATTTTTATTATTATTATTATTATTATTATTATATATTTATTATTACATATTTAAGATTAAAATATGTAATGGTACAACGGCAGTGGTGCTGGTAAAGGGGAGGAGCTGATGATGAAGGGGCGGAGTTGCTGATGATGAATGGGCAGAGCTGGTCATGAAGGGACGGAGCTGATGATAAAGGGGAGGAGCTAATAATGAAGCTGCAGAGCTGCTGATAATAAAAGGGAGGAGCTGCTGGTGAAGGGGTGGAACTGGCGATGAAGGGGCGGAGGTGATGATGAAGGGGCAGAGCTGATGGTGAAGGGGCGGAGCTGCTGGCGAAAAAGAGGAGCTGATGATGAAGGGGTAGAGCTGCTGGTAATGAAGGGGCAGAGCTGATGACGAAGGTGAGGAGCTGATAATGAAGTGGCAGAGCTCCTGATGATGAGGATGAAAGGGCAGAGCTGATGGTGAAGGGCATAGCTGGTGATGAAGGGGTGGATCTGATGATGAAGGGAGGAGCTACTGATGTACGGGGAGGAGCTGCTGATGAAGGGGCAGGGCTGATGATAAAGAGCCGGAGCTGATGATGAAGGAGTGGAAATGCTGATGAAGGGGACAGAGCTGCTGGTAAAAGAGAGGAGCTGATTGTGAAGGGGCAGGTCTGATGTTGAATGGGGTGGAGTTGATTAAGGGAGAGGGGCTATAATTTTATAATTATTATTATTATTATTATTATTATATATTTATTATTTCATATTTAAAATTAAAACATTTAATGGTACAACGGCAGTGGTGCTGGTGAAGGGGAGGAGCTGATGATGAAGGGGCGGAGTTGCTGATGATGAATGGGCAGAGCTGGTCATGCAGGGACGGAG
This sequence comes from Danio kyathit, assembly GCA_903798195.1. Taxonomy (NCBI): domain Eukaryota; kingdom Metazoa; phylum Chordata; class Actinopteri; order Cypriniformes; family Danionidae; genus Danio; species Danio kyathit. The sequence continues at coordinate 1,577,782 of LR812519.1, forward strand.
CTGATGATGAAGCGGCAGAGCTGCTGATGATAAAAGGGTGGAGCTGCTGGTGAAGGGGTGGAACTGGCGATGAAGGGGCGGAGCTGATGATGAAGGGGCAGAACTGATGGTGAAGGGGCGGAGCTGCTGGTGAAGAAGAGGAGCTGATGATGAAGGGGCGGAGCTGCTTGTGATGAAGGGGCAGAGTTAATGACAAAGGGGAGGAGCTGATAATGAAGGCGCACAGCTGCTGATGATGATAAAAGGGTGGGGCTGCTGGTGAAGGAGCTGAACTAACGATGAAGGGTCATAGCTGATGATGAAGGGGCGGAGCTGATGATGAAGGCAGAGCTGATGGTGAAGGGCTGATGGTGAAGGGGCGGAGCTGATGATGAAGGGGCGGAGCTGATGATGAAGGCAGAGCTGATGGTGAAGGGCTGATGGTGAAGGGGCGGAGCTGATGATGAAGGCAGAGCTGATGGTGAAGGGCTAATGGTGAAGGGGCGGAGCTGATGATGAAGGCAGAGCTGATGGTGAAGGCAGAGCTGATGGTGAAGGGCTGATGGTGAAGGGGCGGAGCTGATGATGAAGGGGCGGAGCTGATGATGAAGGCAGAGCTGATGGTGAAGGGCTGATGGTGAAGGGGCGGAGCTGATGATGAAGGCAGAGCTGATGGTGAAGGGCTAATGGTGAAGGGGCGGAGCTGATGATGAAGGGGCGGAGCTGATGATGAAGGCAGAGCTGATGAAGGGGTGGAGCTGATGATGAAGGCAGAGCTGATGGTGAAGGGCTGATGGTGAAGGGGTGGAGATGATGATGAAGGGGAGGAGCTGATAATGAAGGGGCAGGGCTGATGATAAAGAGCCGGAGCTGATGATGAAGGGGTGGAAATGCTGATGAAGGGGACAGAGCTGCTGGTAAAAGAGAGGAGCTGATTGTGAAGGGGCGGGTTTGATGTTGAAGGGGTGGAGTTGATTAAGGGGAGGGGCTATAATTATTAATATTATTATTATAGGCATTTTATATGTATTATAGGCTTTAATCCAACATCAACTTCATCTTAGGTGGTCTAAGGGTAAGGAAATGTAAAGCAATTTAAAAAAAACAATCCCATTAAGTGTGTTATATAATATAATTAAAGTAAACAAATATAGATCACTATCACAATAATCAGAATGGAATGCTCCGATGCCGTTTAGGCATATAAATAAATGTAAAAAACTATTCTAGAGAATAATAAAATCGCTCATTACATTTCAGTCTGCCTTCCAGTGGATCACCAACTTATTGGTTTGATTCCAAGGAAAGCAAGATTAAATATACAGCATAAATGCAATGTAAGTGGCTTTTGATAAGCATCTGTCAATGAACAAATGTAGTTAAAAGGCACTGTAAGTTTCAATAATGAAAAATAATTATTGCTGATAATTTGAAGTGCCCACGATATTAATATTGTGCAGGTTTATCATCATGATATACTGAATTGGTCACGCTTTACAATACAGCTTCATTAGTTAATGCTAGTTAATGTATTTACTAATATGAATTAACAATGCTTTATTTAAATTCAAAGTTGAGCTTGTTAACCTTAGTTAATGCACTGAGTTAACATCAACTAACAATGAACAACTGTATTTTCAATGTTACCAAGATTAATAAAAAAATAATAATTAATGTAACATTAATGTATTGTTCGTTGTTTGTTCATGTTAGTAAATACATTTTTATACAGCTGTCTGGAATCCTGCGATAACAACCGCTGAATAACACAAACTCATCCGGGAACTGAGTCTTGACCGTCAGTGAATATGTTCACATCCATATACTTACATCCACATTCGTATGTGTCTGCTTGTCTGTCACGCCGCACTTTTTGATTTGTTTGGTGGCGTAGGTTTGTCTATGATTCGCTAAACCAGTTTTGTGTTTTAAGCGCCATCTAGTGTATGAATAATGCGCAGGTTAGTGTATACTCCATCAGCTGTTTTTGTTTTTGTCAGCTTTGTGTTATGACTGTTTGGCGCCATCTAGTGTCTGAATAACGAACAGGTTAGTGTATACTCCATCAGCTGTTTTCATTCTGTCAGCTTTGTGTTTTTGACTGTTTGGCGCCATCTTGTGTCTGAATAACGAACAGGTTAGTGTATACTCCATCAGCTGTTTTCATTATGTCAGCTTTGTGTTTATGACTGTTTGTCACCATCTAGTGTCTGAATAATGCGCAGGTTAGTGTATACTCCATCAGCTGTCTTCGTTTCTGTCAGCTTTGTGTTTATGACTGTTTGGCACCATCTAGTGTCTGAATAATGCGCAGGTTAGTGTATACTCCATCAGCTGTTTTCATTCTGTCAGCTTTGTGTTTTTGACTGTTTGGCGCCATCTAGTGTCTGAATAATGCACAGGTTAGTGTATACTCCATCAGCTGTTTCTGACAGCTTTGTGTTTTTGACTGTTTGTCTCCATCTACTGTCTGAATAACGCACAGGTTAGTGTATACTCCATCAGCCGTTTTTATTCTGTCAGCTTTGTGTTTTTGACTGCTTGTCTCCATCTAGTGTCTAAATAACGCACAGGTTAGTGTATACTCCATCAGCTGTTTTCATTCTGTCAGCTTTGTGTTTATGACTGTTTGTCTCCATCTAGTGTCTAAATAACGCACAGGTTAGTGTATACTCCATCAGCTGTTTTCATTCTGTCAGCTTTGTGTTTATGACTGTTTGTCTCCATCTAGCGTCTGAATAATGCACAGGTTAGTGTGTACTCCATCAGCTGTTTTCATTCTGTCAGCTTTGTGTATGACTGTTTGGCGCCATCTAGTGTCTGAATAACGCACAGGTTAGTGTACACTCCATCAGCTGTTTTCATTCTGTCAGCTTTGTGTTTTTGACTGTTTGGCGCCATCTAGTGTCTGAATAACGCACAGGTTAGTGTATACTCCATCAGCTGTGTTTGACTGTTTGGCGCCATCTAGTCTCTGAATATTGCGCAGGTTAGTGTATACTCCATCAGCTGTTTTCAATTGTCAGTTTTGCATTAAATTAAAGAAATAAGAAACTATTATGACTCAGAACAGTGTTTTCTGTCTAATTTTATGTTTTGTGTCAAGCAGCCGTGTAATAAGCAGGATAAACTGCATCTAGTACGGTTGTCATCCCAGAATAAACCCTTCAAGTCAGGCTGCCGATAAACTTGTCAGGCCTTATTCTGTGAAAACAACCTCCTGGATGTACTTTATCTCTAACTTAACCAACAGAACCGTATTGTAAAGTGTGATCAATTGAAAACCAGCATATGTCTGCTATCAGGTAGATTTGCGTAGTGTTGATGTACCAGCCGTGCTCCGCGAGTGCAGATAATCATGCAGCGGCGCCTCATTCCTCCTCAGACTGGTCCTGACGCAGTGGTTGACCGTCTCTGGGCTCACGGAGATGCCCAGCGCCTGCAGGACATCCACTACCGCGGTCGCTCCACACGCAGACACCCCGATCTGCAGCGTCTGCCTCTGCACCGCCTCCTGGATGCTCCACAGCATCGCCGTCTGGACCTCCGCCTGCTCAGAGCCCTGCACAGGGGGGTTCTCCACCGCAGACTGGCACACCTCCATCAGTGCAGAGGATGGGCTGGAAAACACACATATTGCATTAAAGGACCTGTGAAGTGCTCTGAAATGTGCAGTTTTTTATTCAATGTTTGACGTCATCTCAACTCAATCTTATATTAACATCATGAGGCCTCTAGAGATTGTGCAGCACCACCTGATGAGATCCAAGACCTGTGAAGAGATCGAAGACTGAAAAGACAGACTAAAATACATCTGTTAAAGTGGCAAACTCTATAACATATCAGTCGCATGCCTTAAAAGCTTATCCAAATAGTAAATTCTCGACTAAATATTGAGATTTTAACAGATTTTTTACAGAAAATACAAATAAAAACAATAGTACAAAGATAAATATTAAATAAATAGGGCTTTATTATTGTTTTGAGGTACAACATAACACTGTATAGCCTTTATTGTATGAATAACTAAATACATTTAATCTGTTAGCGCGACAAACATCAGTCACATGCTTTAAAAGCTCATCCAAATAAAAATCCTCCACTAAATATTGAGATTTTAACAGATTTATGCGTGTTGAACATTAGTTAAGACAATATTATCATGTGTTGGCTTTAATTGTAAGTAACAACTGGCTAATTCTAAGCTTTTCCTGCACAATTTAATCTTTTTGACTTTATTACCAGGTAATAAACAAACAAACAACATTATTTACCACTTTATTACCAGGTAATAAAGTGATAAACAATGTTGTGTGTTGCACTGAGTGATCGTTTCGCTTTATAAGACCTCAGGAGATGCTGGAATTTATTATGATTTGGATGCATATTATTATTATAATAATAATTATTATATTTAATCTCAAAGTGTTGGCACCAACTGAATCATTATATGGATACCAGAGGACAACAGTTCCAGCTAAACATTTAATTTACAGTTCTACTGAAGGAAGAAAGTCATCTGCATCTTGGATTGCCTGAGGGGGAGTAATTTAACAGGAAATTTTCATTTTTGGGTGTATTATGCTTTTAACGCTATTATAAGCCACGAATTCAACCAACCAGATCAAAACATTACAAACACAGAAATACAAGACTGTGAAGTTTAATGAGGGAAAGATCTACACTGACATGTACTGTGGATTATTAATCAAACTGAGATATCAGAAGTCAATAAAAATATGTGGAAATATTAAATATTAAAGTTAAGAAACAGATTAAAATTGTATTGCAAATATGAATATGAATTTCTGTAGAGCATCACGGGTAGCAGTTTTTTTCTGCACATATTTGCTATCAAAAGCAGTTAATTAAACAAAAGCATATGCAATTAGGTTACAACATGTCTATCTTTAACAGTTTATCAGTTAATAATTTCCACTATTGATAAAGATGCTTGGATTTTTTTATTTCCAGAACGTTGCATCTTATAAACAAGCCAATGCAAGGAAACTCAAGAGTTTGCAAAGGAACATCAAAAAATACATTAAAAAAACATTACAACCATATTAAAACATAAAAAACCCATGTGCTTCAAATGTAAAATAAATAAAAAATAAATAAATCATGCAGAAACACAATTGTTTCTAGTGTGCACTAATGTAAAACAGTAGTAGTAGGTTTTGTCATACAAACAAACACTAAACGCACATGAGACTCACGTGTTAAAACTGCACATGAAACACACATGAAAGTGTGGTTTAGGTATTTTTCATGTAAAAAATCTGATCACATGAAAAAATTTTAATATGAAAATATTCTAAAACCACAATTTCATGTGTGTTTCGTGTGCTTTTAATTTTTTTCATAACAAAACATACTAGTACTGTACTACTAAACAAATGCATACAAACTCCAACTAACCCATTTATATCCTGAGTCGTTATATTATAGGGATTCAATAAATAAATCTATTTTAAAGTGTGTACATTTGTGTATTCCACATGTATACAATGTACATTTTTACAAATCTGAACTGAAAATGCAAAATAGCACTGTGTGCACTGTGACAATACTGTTGCTTGGTAAGATTTGGCTGAATAACCAACGTGTTTATCCTCATAAACCTATAATTTAAATCAGCAGTTATTACATTTAACCAGTGTGTGTGTGTGTGTGTGTGTGTGTGTGTGTGTGTGTGTGTGTGTGTGTGTGTGTGTGTGTGTGTGTGTTATCGCATTCCTGTGATTACTTATAATATACTGCGGCAAAACAACTGGCTGACGATGAGCTATATGGCTGTAAGCGGGTGTCTAGGTGACATTTTACCACGGTAAAGCACCGTTAGCGCTATATTTAGCATGAATAAATGTCAACAACGGTAACAGAAGCGTTTAGTTTCCCAAATCACGACGGTCTGTTAGTGCTGAGGGGCTGTTCGAAGCGCAGATCCCTTTCTGGGTAAGACACATATCACATATATGCCAAAATGACAAGGACAAAACGTTTAAAATGAAGATTCTGCTTTGATACAAACCACTTCACCGGAGAAACTCCGCTCGCTCCGTTCTGACAGGCTCCGGTTTGTTTTGATTCTTGTATTGGCTCTCGTGACTATCATGCTGTGCTCTGATTGGCTGCCAGGACTCGGTTACTATGCCGTGATTGGCAGGGTTTGCACATGACTAATAACATTTATTCTAATTTAGTTTTAAATAACATTAGATTTGTCGTACAGTAGTAAACAACAATAAACAAATACTTTAAACGAATGATAATAATTTGACGGTTTGTTTTGATATTTCTACTGGCTCTCATGACTATAATGCAGTGCTCTGATTGGCTGCCGGCACTCGGTTACTGTGCTGTGATAGGCAGGGATTACACATGAGTAACAAATAATTTAACTAGAATTAGAATAGTCCTAAAATTGTAAATAAACAAACAAAAAAGCAAATACTTTAAATGATTTATAATTGTAAATTATATTTATTGTGATTTCATTAGGATTAGAGTAGTCCTAAAATAATAAACAAAGCAAAACAAACAAAAAAATAAACATAAACTCAATAAAACATAAAGGATCTCAGCGGCTCGGAATGCGGGAGTTCCGGTTGTAGTTTTTTTTGGCACGAAATTTGATCTACTTTCGCTTTCGAGCGCATTTTCTGTGCAGTGAAAGTGTGAGAGTGTGTCAGTCAGTGAAAGTGAGCTGAAGAGGAATAAGCTCAGACAGGAATCATGTAGACTTCAACTCAAGATTTCACATCTGAGATTATTGTTATTATTTTATTATTACTATACTGCTGGACTTCTGATGATATCCGGGATGATTTTCGCATTTGCAGTCGGATCTGCTGGTTTCAGGGGATTTTCAGTCGCGTACCTGCTGTTATTGGCAATGGCTGGCTGTGGTGAATATGAACATCTGTTTGCATTAATACTGCAATGTGCAGAAATATAAATATGCAATTTTTGTGTCATAAGAGTAACTAGAAAAGTGATTTATACATCGCATGCTGAATAAATAGGCTTTAATGTTGATGTACGATTTGTTTTGGACATTTTTTTGAGACTCAAATACAAGTATTTTAAAATCTAGAATCAAAATATAGTATTTAAATTCCAAAGTAAGTACTCAGCAATGCGTATTATTAAGGAAAAATTAAGTCGTGCTATATTTTCGATTGGAAATTTACAAAAATATCTTTATGAAAGATGATTTTTACTTAATATAATGATTTTTGGCATAAAAGATAAATGTTTATTTAGACTCATACAGATATATCCCTGCAACTTAAGGTTGTCTGTTTTTTCATAACTCCTTGCTAACGTTCTCTAAGTGTAAGTTATGAAAACGATTTTTATTTTTATGCTTTCTAAACATTTTTGATCAATGTTAAAAAAAAACATCCCTTTTTTGAACGTTTCTACTTTTGGTTTTCCAATTCACCTAAAACGATGAACAAATGTTCTATTAACGTTAAAAGAACGTTTGTTCATGACTTTGATCAATATATATATTATATTATATATTATATAATATATTTGAATAAATATAATATATTTTGGGCGACACAGTGGCGCAGTAGGTAGTGCTGTTGCCTCACAGCAAGAAGGTCACTGGGTCGCAGGTTCGAACGTCAGTTGACTTTTCTGTGTGGAGTTTGCATGTTCTCCTTGCGTGGGTTTCCTCCGGGTGCTCCGGTTTCCCCCACAGTCCAAAGACATGCGGTACAGGTGAATTGGGTAGGCTAAATTGTCCGTAGTGTATGAGTGTGAATGAGTGTGTGTGGATGTTTCCTAGAGATGGGTTGTGGCTGGAAGGGCATCCGCTGCATAAAACACATGCTGGATAAGTTGGCGGTTCATTCCGCTGTGGCGACCCCGGATTAATAAAAGGACCAAGACGAAAAGAAAATGAATGAATATATATATTTTGTGAATGTTAAGGCAACAATTAATTACATATGTTTTGCAAATGTTACGCAACATTACTTTTAAAGGTTTTAAATATTTTTGAAAAAAAAAATAGTAACATTTAAATGTATTGTACAAATTGGACTAAAATGTTTAATAAAATCTGTTTTTTGGTAACATTTTGATCCCATTAATGACCAGATGAATTTGAATAAGCATTCTTTTAAATGACAAAAAAAAGTAAATTAAATTGTTTGAAAAATGGGAGTCACGGTGGCACAGTGGATAGCACAATCGCCTAACAGCAAGACAGTCACTGGTTTGAGTCCCGGCTGGCTCAGTTGGCATTTCTGTGTGGAGTTTGCATGTTCTCCCCGTGTTGGCGTGGGTTTTCTCCGAGTGCTCCTGTTTCCTCCACAGTCCAAAGACATGCTGTACAGGTGAATTGAATAAGCTAAATTGTCCATAGTGTATGTGTGTGAATGCAAGAGTGTATGGGTGTTTCCCAGTGTTGGGTTGTGGCTGCAAGGGCATCCGCTGCGTAAAACATATCCTGGATAAGTTGGCGGTTCATTCCACTGTGATGACCTCTGATTACAGTTTTTCTCAGTGGCTTTGGTGCATTTCTCACAACACTATTTACATTTGCACAACAGTTAATGCATTTCTCAAAACAATTAGTATAAACTGCAAAACCTAGTGGATAACCTGCAGAGGCGCGTCACTTACTCAAAATGGAGAGCTCATTCCTCAAAAGCAAGTATTGATGTCAATGAAAGTGTCAGTGTCATCAGGATGAAAAGTCCTGACACCATTGTTTATGAACAAGATAGTCAAATGTCTGTCATGTTTTCATTATCACACTTTACTCTGTAAATGTTTTCCAATGCAAAAAAGTCAGATTTTGGTGACACGTCCTGAAAATGCTCAAGACAGCACTATATACTATTAGCACAGCCATTTGAAGACTACAGTAAAGCTAGACATCACTGTATTAGTGAGGTATCTGAGTACAACACACTGAATATGTGTGTTTCACATGTTTACTGCATTTGCTCTTTACAATTCTAATTTATTCACAGCATTGTGCACAAGAATAAACACACCCTTATTTACAACAAACATAAACTTCCTTTAGATAGAGCTGTGCACAACTGTAGACCATACTGCAGGACATACTGGAGCTGAATCTACAACATACACAGCTCTGTAAATCATTCATCAAATTGTTCAATTTAGGAGACATTTACAGGAAAAACAAGATTAAAATTTAAAAAAATTAAATTATCTTGACAGATTTTGACAACTAGTTCAACATTTGTGTATGTAATGACTCCAGTAATGAAATGAGGACTATTAGTTTTATATGGAATGACTATTCAGCATCCACAAGTTTAGTTCATTTTGACTGACATGACATGAGCAAATGATAATGTTATAAACAGCAGAGAGTTGTATGAAAGCAACTGATGCATGTCCAAAAGCATTCGCAATGTGTTGGAAGGAATGAGAAACTGCTACTATGATGTGCACAAATGACTAATTGTTTTGAGAAATGCATTAACTGTTGTGCAAATGTAAATAGTGTTATGAGAAATGCACCAAAGCCACTGAGAAAAACTGTAATAAAGGGACGAAGCTGAAAAGAAAATGAATGAATGTTTGAAAAGTGTTTTTGAAACCTCTGTTTTCTGTTTTGTGAACATTAATATAAAATTAATGCAACTTTAATGCAAATGTTAAGGCAACATCCAATTGCAAACATGACAACTTTTGAAATAAATAGCAACATTATAAAGTACTGAACACGTTTTCATGTTGATTGATAGGTAGATAGGTAGATAGATAGATAGATAGATAGATAGATAGATAGATAGATAGATAGGTAGATTTGGTTCACCATAGTAGTCCTCAAGTTACACTTAAGCACACACACACACACACACACGTGCACACATGCACAAGTACAAACACACACACACACACACACACACACACACGTGCACACATGCACAAGTACAAACACACACACACACACACACACACACACACACACACACACACACACACACACACCACACACACACACACACACACACACACACACACACACACACACACACACACAAACTGAAAAGTACCCAAAAAGTTTCATTTTTTGACACCCGCCTCCACTGTATTATGGTTTCCTGTGATGTATCTCAGAGTGGCATGTAAATAACACACGTTTATGGGAATCGATCATGTATGAAAATATCTGAAAGTTATTTATTTTTCCCAAGTACCAAACACAATAAGTATCTGCACATTAGAGATTTCCAGTTCACTGATTCAGATTGAACTAAAAAGGCAAACATTGTTAAACAGAATCCAAAGAGAGTTAAAACAGTGCTTCAAACTAGGGCTGCACGATACTGTAAAAATCTAAGATTGCAATATTTTCTTAGTGTGCAATACACTGTTGAAACCAGAAGTTTTCATACACTAAAAAAAAGGAGCATAACCATTTTTTTTTAAATGTCTGATGGTAAATCATACTAAACATTTACTATTTTAGATCCGTTAGGATTACTTAAATCATTTACATTTGCTAAATGCCAGAATAATGAGAGGATTTTGATTAATTTCCAGACAGTCAAAAGTTTACACACATTTCCTTGGTATTTGTTTAGCTTTGCTTTTAAACTGTATAACTTTAGTCAAATGTTTTGGGTCTCCTTCCACAAGCTTCTCACAATAGTTTGCAGGAATTTTGGCTCATTCCTCCTGACAGAATTGGTGTAACTGAGTCAGATTTGTAGGCTGTCTTGCTCGCACAAGCTTTTTCAACTCTGACCACAAACTTTCTATAGGATTGAGCTCAGGGCTTTGTGATGGCCACTCCAAAGCATTCACTCTGTTGTCCTTAAAGCACATTTTGACTAATCTGGCAGTACGCTTAGGGTCATGGTCTGTTTGGAAGACCCATTTGTGTCCAAGTTTTAATTTCCTGGCTGATGTCTTGAGATGTTGCTTCAGTATTTCTACATAATGTTCTTTCTTCATGATGCCATCTATGCTGTGAAGTGGACCAGTCCCTCCTGCAGCAAAACAGCCCCACAACATGATGCTGCCGCCCCCATACTTCACAGTTGGGATGGTGTTCCTAGGCTTGTAAGCTTTCCCCTTTGTCCTCCAAATGTAACACTGGTCATTATGGCCAAACAGTTCAATCTTAGCTCCATCAGACCACAGGACATGTCTCCAAACATTAGTCTCTTTCCCAGTGTAATTCAGCAAATTGTAATCTGGCTTTTTTGTTGATTCTGGCTTGTTGATTTTCCCATGTTGTCACACAAGGAAGCAGTGTGTTTGAGGTTTTCCTTCAATACTATTCTACAGTTGTGCCTCCAATTAACTCAAATGTTGTCAATTAGCCAATCAGAAACTTCCAAAACCTTGACACCATCATCTGAGCTTTTGCAGAGGCAGAATAATCTTATTGTGTGTAAACTTGACTTTCAAGAAAAGTTATAACAATTTCTCAAAAAATATCTCTCTCATTATTCTGCTGTTAAGCAGAACAGAAACAAATGTGATCATCCTAACTTACCTAAAAGAGGAAAAGTTTAGTCACATTAACATCTGACTTTATTTTAAATGGTGATGTGCCTTTATACAGTGTATGGAAACTTCTGCTTTCAATTGTATATTGTGATGTGACTAATAGACATCTCTATATTTGAAGGAATTTATCATTATAGATTGATTGGGATGATTCTGTATGCATGTACATCTGCATAAAATCTAATAAACAAATTAAAAGCAAAAATAAATACAATAAAGACAAAATGACAATCGAAATAAACAGCGCTTAATTTATCTAAGTCTAACAGTATTCAGCTAAATTAATTTAAAGAATAAAAATAATAGTAATTCAATAATAATAGTAAATAAACATTCATTCATTCATTCATTCATTTTCATTTCAGACTAGTCTATTTATTAAACAAGGGTCCCCACAGCAGAATGAACCACCAACTTATCCAGCATATGTTTTACGCAGCGGATGCCCTTCCAGCTGCAACCCATCACTAGGAAACATCCATACACTCTTGCATTCACACACACTAATACACTACGGCCAATTTAGCTTACCCACTTCCCCTATAGCGCATGTCTTTGGACTGTGGGGGAAACCGGAGCACCCAGAGGAAACCCACACCAACACGGGGGAGAACATGCAAACTTTACACAGAAACGCCAACTGACACAGTCGGGACTCGAAACGGAGACCTTCTTGCTGTGAGGTGATTGTGCTACTCACTGCGCCTTCGTGACGTCGTAAATAAATATAGTAATAATAAATAATTCAATAAAGTTAATCGCCATTATTGTTATTAATGGTGCAATGCCTGAATGCTTTTAAAATCCTCACAGGGTAACAGGGCTCAAAATCACATGCAAATGATAAATTATAATTCAGACTGAACATTGCATATGCTGCGATGTGAGTATTGCGAATGATCACATTGCAATATCCATGCTGAAACCATATATTATGCAGCACTGGTTCAGACTAAATCAGGTTTGTGAACACAGATTGTCATGCAGTTTCCTTTTTATTTAATTTTTTTTTTGGTATATTCTATTGGTAATGTATCTTCTTAGATGCATATTGTAAAGATATTTGTATTGTTTTATTGTATAAAAAAGCAGTGACTAAGGCTGCAAATTAACTGTAGGATAGAAGCCTATACAGTTCAGGACAAAATTATTTGGCTACTTGTGATTTTTTCTAATATTTCCCAAATGATGTTGAACAGATTCAGGAATTTTTCACAGTATTTCCTATAATATTTTTTCTTCTGGAGAAAGTCTTATTTGTTTTATTTCGGCTAGAATAAAAGCAGTTTTTAATTGTTTTAAAGCCATTTTAAGGTCAATATTATTAGCCCCCTTAAGCAATATTAGTTTTGGATTGTCTCCAGAACAAACCACTGTTATACAATGACTTGCCTAATTACCCTAACTTTACCCTGATTAACCTAGTTAAGCTTTTAAATCTCACTTTAAGCGGAATACTAGTGTCTTGAAGAATATCTAGTCTAATATTATTTACTGTCATCATGGCGATGGGAAAATAATCAGTTATTAGAAATGAGTTATTAAAACTATTATGATTAGACATGTGTTGAAAAAAACATACTGCATTGTCCCTGTTCAATAAACAGAAATAATAATCATTTGTTTATTATCTTCCTCCACAGATTTTACTGCGGTAAATGTGACAGCCAGAGCAGGTGAAGCAGCTGAGTTACCCTGCACGTGTCCTCCAGATCAGCCTCCGTATCTGGTCTGGCAGAAGTACGTGAATGGAACGGTGTTCGTCGTTAATTACAAAACGGACAAAAACGATGAGGAAATTGACGCAGATTTCCAAAACCGAACGGAGCTGAAGCGCAGCGGAGACGCTTGTTTTCTGGTGTTTCACAGCGTTCGTCTGTCAGATGAGGGATGGTACAAGTGTTACTACAAGATTTTCCCTTTAAAGCATAATAACACCTATCTGGAAGTCACAGGTCAGTGTGTGTGTATTGGGTCACAATCATCATTACTGCAATAAAAAAAACAAGATTTATATTAATAAAAATTTATGTTAACTAAAACAAAATAAGGGGCTGGGTCAGTTGGTGTTTCTGTGTGGAGTTTGCATGTTCTCCCCATGTTGGCGTGGGTTTCCTCCGGGTGCTCCGGTTTCCCCCACAGTCCAAACACATGCGCTATAGGGGAATTGGGTAAGCTAAATTGTCCATTGTGTGTGTGTGTGTGAATGAGTGTGTATGAGTGTTTCCCAGTGATGGGTTGCAGCTGGAAGGGCATCCGCTGTGTAAAGCATATGCTGGATAAAGTTGGCGGTTCATTCCGCTGTGGTGGCCCCAGAATAATAAAGGGACTAAGCCGAAAAGAAAACGAATGAATGAATAAAACAAAATAAATACGTATGTTTTATCTAGTTTCCAAGGCATTAACTTAACATAAAATACTTAAAAACACTAAAAAATAAAACAAAACAAACAAAATATACATATATAGACTATATAGATATATTTTTACTTTTATATATTTTTTTTATTTATTTATTTTCCTTAGGAATAAAAATGACAAAAATAAAAATAATTACAAAACCTTTAAAATCTAAATTAAATTTCAAATAAAATATTTTTTGTTAAAATATTGCACATATTTGTAAGTGAAAAATAAATAAGAATATAAATACAAATATAAAAATAGAATATCTTTGTTGCACATATAATGAAATTATTATTTGTTATAATTTCTTTATTTTTATTTGTTGATGTTTTATCAACTCATCAGTTTATTTCACAGTTTTCTCCTTTGCACGTTCATCTATAATATATATTTAATGTTTTAAAATATAGTTAATCTACATTAAATGTTGTTTATATTCAGTCTTAATATGTAATAAATTAATCAATTCAAGCGTATCTTAAAATAATTGTAAACATCTGATGGAATATGAAGCTACATGCGATATAAAGCTAAACTTAATATAAATCAAATATGGCACTGATGCTCATTCAGAGATGATAATTATATGGTAATACTGTCTCATCTCTTCTCTGAATAAAGATAATAAATAAGGAGTTTTTCTCTTCTACTTTCACATTTGGTGCCAGGTTGTTTATTTGATCGGTTTATCAGTCAGTTCTCTGGAAGTTTTGCCTTTAACCTTGGCACAAATGTTATCTTTACCACAACCAGGGTTGAGTATGTCAGATTGCAGAGTTGAAGCCAAAACAAAGGTTTGTGATTTTCTGCACGGTTGCCTGAAAGACCAGAACACAGACGTGAAATATTTTAATCACCATTTCGGTGATCTAATAAAAGCCCTGCGGACAGGGACGGTTTACTCAATTATTATCACTTTATTCACACATATTCCCACAATGTAACATTTTAAAAGTGTAACGTTTTCAACATTTAGAGAAGCAATGTTTTTACCTAATGTCAATGTTAGCAAAATGTTTAGGCATGCACTAATATGGGATTTTTGACAGACACCAATAATTCCATAAGTATGCAAACCGATATTAATATATAGGCAGATAAATTTAATTATATATTTTTTCAAATTTTCTGTGTGTGATTGCTAAAAATAAAAGGAAAACACAAACAGCAAAAAAAAACTTTTGCTGTGTTTAGGGATTGGTGATATGGAATTTTTGATCGATACCGATAATCTTAAATTCAGAAACCGACAGCAATATATAGACTGATAAACATAAATAAACATTCAGAGAACATTCAGAAGCTATATTTTTACCTCATGTGAATGTTAGCACAAAGTTTAGGGATGCATTAAATTGGAATTTTTGATCGATACTGATAACTTTATAAATATGCAAACCGATATCAATATATAGGCAGATAAATATAAATAGGATTTTAAAAAAATGTTCTGAGCATGATTGCTAAAACCAAAAGGAAAACACAAACAACTGTTTTTATTTCAGAAGCGATATTAGCTGAACTTGTAATTTGTACAATAACTTGTAATGTAATTTTTGACCGATATCGAAAATCTTAAATTCAGAAACCAATAGCAATATATAGACTGATAAACATAAATAAACATCCAGATAACCTTCAGAGGCTATCTTTTTACCTCATGTGAATGTTAGCAAAACATTTAGGGATGCACCAGTTTGTAATTTTTGACAGATACAATCACTCTATAAATATGCAAACTGATATCAATATGTAGGTCAATCAATATATTCATTCATTCATTCATTTCTTGTCGGCTTTGTCCCTTGCGGGGTCGCCACAGTGGAATGAACCACCAACTTATCCAGCACGATTTTACGCAGCGGATGCCCTTCCAGCCGCAACCCATCTCTGGGAATTTCCACACACACATTCACACTCATACACTATGGACAATTTAGCTTACCCAATTCACCTGTACTGCATGTCTTTGGACTGTGGGGGAAACCGGAGCACCCGGAGGAAACCCACGTGAACGCAGGGAGAACATGCAAACTCCACACAGAAACGCCAACTGACCCAGCCCAGCCGAGGTTCGAACCTGCGACCCAGCGACGTTCTTGCTGTGAGGCAACAGCACTACCTACTGCGCCACTGCGTTGCCCTCAATCAATATAAATAGAATAAAAAAAAAATTCTGAGCATGATTGCTAAAAACAAAAGGAAAACACAAAACAACTGTTTTTATTTCAGAAGCAATATTAGCTAAACTTTAGGCATGTACTGATATGGAATTTTTGACCAATACGGTAACTCTTAAATTCGATAGCATTATACAGACCGATAGACTTAAATTTTTCAGAACATGATTGCCGAAACAACCAGGTGATTTTCCACACAGTTGCCTGCAGAACACAGACCTAAAATACTATAATCACCATTTCGGTGTTCCAATAAAAGCCCTGCGGACAGGGACGGTTTACTCAATCATTACCACTTGTTGCATTAAAAATAACATTCCCACATCGTAACATTTTAAAAATATTAAGTTTAAACGTTTAGAGAACTTTAAGAAGCAACATATTTACATAATGTGAATGTTAGCAAAATGTTTAGGGATGCAATTGTGACTGATAGTGATAACTCCATAGATATGGAAACTGATATCAAGAAAAATACAGAAAAATATAAATATAATATATATATATATTTATATTTTAAAAATTTCCTATGCATGATTAACGAACCAAAACAAAAGGCAAAAACAAACCACAAGCAACTGTTTTTATGCAAAAGTTTAGCAAAAAATTAGGGATGTACGATAGCAATATATAGACCGATAATGATAAATATACATTTTTCTGAGCATGATTGCTGAAACAAGCCATTTTTTATTTCAGAAGCAATACTAGCAAAACTTTAGGGATGTGCTGATATGGAATTTTTGACCAATACTGATAACCGATAACTCCTAAAATCGGAAACCGAAAGCATTATATAGGCAGAAAAATATAGATATAATTTTTTTAACATTTTCCGAGCATGATTGCCAAAAGCAAAAGGAAAACAAACAACAAACAACTGTTTTTATTTCAGAAGCAATATTAGCTAATATTCAGGGATGTACTGATATGGAATTTTTGACCGATACCGCTAACACCTTAGATTCGGAAACCGATAGCAATATAGACCAATAAACATAAATATACATTTTTCTGAGCATGATTGCTGAAAAAAAAACATTTTTTTTTTATTTTAAAAGCAATGTTAGCAACTAATAGCATTATATAGGCCGATAAATATAATTTTTTAAATTTTTTCTGAGCATGATTGCCAAAAGCAAAAGGCAAACACAAACAGCAAACAACATTTTTTGTTTCAGAAGCAATGTTAGCAAAACTTTAGCGATGTACTGATATGGAATTTTTGACTAATACTGATAACCGATAACTAGGTCCAGACGGAATCTGCGGACGTTTTTTGCAATTTCTGCGGAGAATTTTGGTAAAAATCTGCGGATTTCTGCGGAATTATTTTGGGAGTCTCATAACTAAAACCTTAATATGTGAAATATATGTAATTTAAAAACTGAATAAATTCAGATTTACACACATTTACTCAAGTAAATAAACAGAATTAATGATGGGCTAAAAATCTGCAGAATTCTGCGGAAAATCTGCGGAATTCTGCACGCACAGATTCTGTGTGGGCCTACCGATAACTCTTAAATTCAGAAACTGATATCATATAGACCAATAAACATAGATATATATTTTTTTCTGAGCTTGACTGTCAAAAAAAATCGATCAATCATGATTTTCTGCACGGTTACCTGCAAGACCAGATCACAGACCTAAAATATTGTAATCATTATAAAAGCCATGTTAGCAAAACGTTTAGGGATTCGCTGATATGGAATTTGTGACCGATACTGATCACTCCATAAATATGGAAACCGATATCAATATATAAGCCGATAAATATAAATATTATTTTTTTCTTAGCAAGATTGCCAAAAACAAACACAAACAACTGTTTTTATTTCAGAAGCAAGGTTTAAAAAAATTAATAAAATAAAATTTTTGATGAATACCTATGACCGATAACTTCTTAGATTCTGAAACCGATATCAATATAAAGACAGATAAATTTAAATATACGTTTTTCTATGCATGATTGCCGAAACAAAAGGACCAATCATGATTTTCTGCACGGTTGCCTGAAAACCAGAACACAGAGAATACGAGTCTTGCTGACAGGAACGGTTTACTCAATCAGTACCACTTGTTACATTAAAAATAACATTCCCACACCATCTGAAAACTGATATATTTTGTTCATTTTTTTTAAACATTTTTAAAAATGTTACATATTTTACCATACATTTAGGGACGCACTGATTTGGAATTTTTGACTGATTTCATTAACTATCAATATTTGGGCCGATAAATATAAATATACATTTTTTCACATTTTCCTGAGCATGATTGCCATAAACAATGGCAAACACAAACAGCAAACAACTGTTTTTATTTAAGAAGCAATTTTAGCAAAACTTTAGCAATGTACTGATGATGAATTTTGGACCGATACGATAACTAATAACTCCTTAGATGTGGAAACTGATAGCAATATAAGCTATATATATAAAGCCCCCCCCTGAATTATTCGCCCCCCTGTTTATTTTTTCCCCCATTTTCTGTTTAACGGAGAGCAGATTTCTTCAACACATTTCTAATCATAATAGTTTTAATAACTCATCTCTAATAACTGATTTATTTTCTCTTTGTCATGATGACAGTAAATAATATTAGACTAGATATTCTTCAAGACACTTCTATACAGCTTAAAGTGACATTTAAAGGCTTAACTAGATTAATTAGGGTAACTAGGCAGGTTAGGGGAATTAGGAAAGTTATATATATATGTATAATGATGGTTTGTTCTGTAGACAGTCAAAAAAAAAAATCGCTTAAAGGGGCTAATAATATTGTCCTTAAAATGGTTTTTAAAAAATTAAAAGCTGCTTTTATTCTAGCCGAAATAAAACAAATAAGACTTTCTCCAGAAGAAAAAATATTATCTGACATACTGTGAAAATTTCCTTGCCCTGTTAAACATCGTTTGGGAAATATTTAAAAAAGAAAAAAAAAATCAAGTGGGGGCGGCGAATAATTCTGATCTCAACTGTATATATATATATATATATATATTGTTGAGCATCAATGCCGACACAAAAGTCAAATGCACAGATGTGAACAAAATGTAAACAACTGCTTTTATTTTAAAACTCAACTGATTTAATAAAGAAAACAAAACATTACAGGACACTGTGATTTCTCGAAATAGCTGAACGGATTGCTATTGAACCATCAAAAGTGTGATCATTGAGGGATATAGAATGGTAGCCTGTAATATTTGTTTTCAAAATTCATTACAAGAACAATAAAATCATTGATCCATTTAGGCAGAAGGGACAAACTTTCTGCTTTTGATGTTTAAATCAGGTTTATATCTTCTAAATGTGAATTTTGTCAGTTTTGGAGCACACTAGATATCCTTAAGACTAACATACTGATACTAAACATCTAAAAAACTTCATTTGAATTTAAAATGAAAGATATTGACCTAAGGGCGTCATGGTGGCTTAGCACTGTGGCCTCACAGCAAGAAGGTCGCTGATTCGAGTCCCGGCTAGGTCAGTTGGTGTTTCTGTGTGGAGTTTGCATGTTCTCCCCGTGTTGGTGTGGGTTTCCTCCGGGTGCTCCGGTTTCCCCCACAGTCCAAACACATGCATGGGTTTCTGCAGATATCATAATGTCAAATTTAAAACTTTTTAAGACCTTTTTAAGACCATTAAGTATTAAATTTAAGACCTATATCACAATATCAAAACCACACATACACATAAAGAGAAAATACAAAATCACAAAATTAGTGCTACCTGTTTCATATAAAATCTCTTCAAAGTGTTTCATATTCATAAGTGTTTCATAAATGCGGCGAACTGTTCAGTGTTCACGCGAGTCTCAAAACATGACGTGAGCCCCGCCAGCCGAAATCATGTCGCGCAAACACAGCGATGACGTCACATTCGCCGCGCGCACTGCACGTCGGCCTCATTTGTAGTTGTAATACTGCACATTACATTAGGACTAGTGAAGTCAAGGACTACAACTCCACGAAAACCAAGCAAGATCAACAAAAAAGAATTTAAATGAGCATTAGACGTAGCGTTACATGGACATCGGAAAATTAAGACCTGTGCAAAAATATTTAAGACCTAGAACAGCCAATTTAAGACTTTTTAAGACCTTAAATTTCGATTTTTAAATTTTAGACTTTTTAAGACCCTGCGGAAACCCTGACTATAGGGGAATTGATGAACTGAATTGGGTGTAGTGTGTGTGTGTGTGTGTGTGTGTGTGTGTGTCCATGTGAGAGTGTTAGGGGGTTTCCAAGCTGAAGGAAAATGAATGATATTGTCCTAATTTGGTTATTGAATTATGATAATATTAAAAATATTTTTAAAAAATAAGACAATTTTGTTGTTTCTACAGGACAAAGTCCTATTATAGACCCTGGGGCCGTCCAGAGCACCGCAGTGATGTCTTCAGCCTGTGTGCTTCTCATCATCATGATCGCAGTTGCAGTTTATCTGGGAATTACCTGCAGAAAGAGGCATTGGATGAAGAGTGAGTGCTTTATTTCTGTACGACCCTAACCCTAGTGTGCTGTTGGGTCGTTTTCATCCACTCCCCATTCACACGGTGCGTCAGCTTCAACGCTTCCCATTCACTTTGAATGGGTGACGTCAGGCGTTGCCGAACTGCATTGTGGATCCATCGGCACCGCTTCAGTGGCGTTGCTCACTGCAGAAGTTGGGACTTGCTCAACTTTTCAAGCGCCGACTGAAGCGTCAGCCAATCAGATCGCTGTATGCAAATACACCAGCTCAGACAGTGGCCTATTGCTGACTAATTTCATTGGCTGACGCTGCTATGACGATCGCGTCAGCCCCAACTTCAGACACGCCCTCTGTCAAGCGTTGACGCTGAAGCCCCGTGTGAATGGGGTGTAACCCTAGTGTGCTGCTGGGTCGTTTTCATCCACTCTGGGGTGATTTTGAGGCTTAATTTGGCCACAGTTTTCTCTGTGTTTCAGCAAAGGGAATGATTATCGGTGACAAATCTTATTTAGACACATAATTAGGGTAAATGCTTTGGAATTTTTCAAAAACTCAACAATACACTGGGCAGATTGACTCCCCTTTGGATGTGTTGGGGTTGTTTTTGTTTCATTGACTTCCATTATAATCACATTTATTGACTGCAAAGCCACGACAGGATATAATCATGCACTCTCACAACCCATCACTAGTTTTTAGACACCTTTCCTTGAACCCTCATTTTTTTCTCAGAGGCTCTTTTATGGTTGTGTGAAGATGAAATCTGATCCCTGCAATCCTGCTCTGAAGTGACTGATGTTTATCTGTTTGCAGGAACATCAGTTGCAACATCTACGAGGAGCATTTAACTGATGTCAATAACTGATGTCAAATAAATCTACATCTGTGAGAGTCTGTCTGTGGGACTGAAACAACAAACGCACATGATAAAACACGCCGGGCATTTTTGATGTGGGGTGACCTATTTATTTTTCTCATCCATCATAATCAACACATTATTTTGAACATTTTATATGTACATAAGACATCTATATACACACATAAAGAGCATTTAACTGATACGGAGATCTCTATCTGCATCGGCAAGAGTCTGTGGGACTAAAACAACAAACTTAACCGAATGCGCATGATAAAACACGCCGGGCATTTCTAATGTGGGGTGACCGATTTATTTTTCTCATCCATCATAAACAAAACACTTCATTTGAACGTTTTATATGTACATGAGACATTTATAGACACATATAGAGTCGATATATGTTAAAGCAGTGGTTCTCAAACTGTTTGTTGACCGATATAAATACAGTAGTGTAGTAGGCCTAATTAAGCAGCTAAAGCTCTGCACAGTTCAAAAATGTGGCAGATTAATTCATATTATTATGAATATTTATTATTGTCAGTCACTTTAACCATTATAAATACAGTAGTTTGAACATTAACACTGTACTGTGCTTACAGGTAAAAAAATAAATAAAACGGCAACGTTTAGATTAAAATGTGCTTATAAAAGTTAATTATAAATGGCACTGTTTTTAAAAAGTAAAAAGAAAACTGCTGTACTTAAATTTAAAGTATTATTATAAAGTAGCCTATTCGTCAAAACCTAGAAATGTTCTTTGGACCTCGTAAATACAGGCTGTAAGTCATCATATTCATGTACAGTTGAAGTCAGAATTATTCGCCCCCCTTTGAATTTATTTATTTTTTTTATATTTCCTAAATGATGTTGAGCAGAGCAAAGAAATTTTCACAGTATGTCTGATAATATTTTTTCTTCTGGAGAAAGTCTTATTTGTTTTATTTTGGCTATAATAAAAGCAGTTTTAAATTTTTTAAAAACCATTTTAAGGACAAAATTATTAGCCCCTGTAAGCTTTATTTTTTTTCAGTAGTCTACAGAACAAACCATCATTATACAATAACTTGCCTAATTACCCTAACCTGCCTAGTTACCCTAATTAACCTAGTTAAGCCTTAAAATGTCACTTTAAGCTGTATAGAAGTGTCTTGAAGAATATCTAGTCTAATATTATTTACTGTCATCATGACAAAGAGAAAATAAATCAGTTATTAGAGATGAGTTATTAAAACTATTATGATTAGAAATGTGTTGAAGAAATCTGCTCTCTGTTAAACAGAAATTGGGGAAAAAATAAACAGGGGGGCTAATAATTCAACTGTATAAACTCATTTTGATAAATTTTGAAATGTATGTTGCATGTGTATAAGACTTATTTGCATACCTTTGAAATCTAAACATTAACTTGTATTTTACATACATGAATTGGATTTACATATTTAAGGTGCAGTATGTAAGTTTGACACCCAGTGGTTGAACTAGGTATTGCACTCCTGGATCATAATAAAAGTACTCTAGGATGCCAGGATTGTGTACAGGAGCGAGCGATTTTAAACTGTGTTCATAATAAAGCAACGACACGCGATAGAGGGAATATTTTCCATATTAAAAGGAGTTTTTTGTCCTAACCAACACCTCGAATTGATATATTAGAAATGGCTTCTATTTCTCACAAACTGAACAACAGAAACCTATGACAGCTAGATCACCTCAGGTAAGCCTTGTGTGCTTTATTCTGTGCTAAATGCTAACAATGCGAGTTGAATGCATTTACATGGCATTTGTTGCCATATACTGAAAGCAGAAAGTTCACCTCAGATCTTGAAAATACAATAAACCGTCTGAAATTGAACTTTAGAACTAAACACATATGAGTGATTCAGCATCTACATTGATGTTAAAGTGGGTTAACATGTATTAAATAGATTCTAAACCTTACCGTTTGGTGAGCGCGTGCATATCTGTGCTTCTGAAAGGCTTATGTAATTTCATTTCTGCCGTGTCTCGTCTGGTGCAAACAGCCAAATAGCTGATCACTGCCTCTCTCGTCACACCGTGTTGTTAGGACACGCGGTTACAATGTAACCTGCTCACCTAATGTTTACGTTCGTAATATTTATGTAATTTGCTAATTAATAACCTCATGTGAACTGCATCTGTCTCCCATACTGTTCTTTTTGGTTCACGGACGGCATGCTTTCAGAGTCTTTCTGAATGAATGAATGAAATACGCGTTTTCCAACAAGGCAACCCAGGGTGCTGACATATAATTGGCTAAACTGGCATCGTGCATATGAAATTTATGTAAACAAGACAGCGTTCCGGCACGGAAAACCCATTTCAAAGCAGAATATCTGACTTGCAGCATTGTTTTCAGTTAAACAAGTATGTTCACTTGGGATGTTTCTTAAATATCTGCACACATATTATGGTATTTTTATGCTTTAGAGAGTCAAAAAACTTACTATACAGCACCTTTAAATTAGAAATTAGATCGGCTTACATGTGCGTTAGCGTAGGCTATGTGCATCAGAAAGGCAAGTGATTAAGCTATGCATGTCAAAATTGGGATGTAAAAATACAACAATAACAACTGTTACCAATATGATAAGGATATTAGGCAGGTAAGGCAAGGCATGTTCATTTATATAGCAAATTTCATAACCAGTGGCAATTCAAGTGCTTTACATAAACAAGAATAAAGAGACGAGTAGAAGAAAATTAAAAAAAAAGCAAATCATATTAAAAACAGATTAAAAACAGGTTAAAACAGGTTATAAAAGAAGGAAAAGAAAAGAAAGACACAACAGTGTGATCTGTGGGCAGTAGCACAGTGCTCATTCAGTAAAGGCACAGCTAAACAGATGTGTTCTCAGTCTTGATGTGAATGTGTCTAATGTTGGAGCACATCTGATCATTTCTGGAAGCTGATTCCAGCAGCAGGGGGCGTGTTAGTAGCTTGAAGGCGGATTCCACACTGCTCTGACTGACTCTTTGGAGTTTCTAGTTTATATGACCCTAAAGATCGGAGAAATTCGGTTTGTATTCAGTGAGCATATCTGTAATGTATTGAGCTCCTAGGCCCATTTAGTGATTTATAGACAAGTAATAATAGTTTAAAATCTATTCTGAATGTAACTGGAGCCAGTGTAAAGACCTGAGGACAGGTGTGATGTGCTCTGATTTTCATCTTCTGGTCAGAATCCTGGCCGCAGCGTTCTGGATGAGCTGCAACTGTCTGACTGTGTTTTTGGGAAGGCCCGTGAGGAGGCTGTTACAGTAATCCACCCTGCTGCTGATAAAAGCATCAACAAGTTTCTCACTGGAAACAAAGCATCTGATTAGCTTCAAATGATAGAATACATTAGTAAATTTAAAATAAAATAAAAGATTTAGTGTATTAAAATCAATTTACTGATCATAAATCTGAGTAAGGGTTTAAAAGTGTGTTCATTTTTTTTACTTTAATTATTCAGCGATTCCTCTACGTACCACTAGAAGGAAGTCTACGTACCACTTGTGGGACGTGTACCACAGTTTGAGAACCACTGTGTTAAAGCAAAACAAGGATGCACACTGAACATGTTCACTAATGTTTACAGTTTTACAAATCGTCACCCTGCTAATGCAAATATGTGTTCATTATTTTTTATAATAGTGTTTTATATTCTTTTATATGTCAGGAATTAAGTTTTTTAATTTTTATAAAAAAAATATATATATATTTTTGCTAGGACAAATGTGAATATTAATAGAACATTATCATTCAGTAAACATTATGGGATTTTTTTTTAATAAAATATTTTAAGAAAACATCAGATAACACCTAAAAGCAGGGGAGGGCACCTGGAGGACCGGCGTCCTGCTGATTTTAGCTCCAACTTGCTTCAACACACCTGCCATGAAGTTTCTAGTATATTAGTAAGAGCTTGATTAGCTGGTTCAGGTGTGTTTGAATAGGGTTGGAGCTAAAACTTCAGGACACCGGCCCTCCAGGACAGAGTTTGGACGGCCCCTGATCTAAGAGACAGGAAAAAAGAATAAAAAAATATATGAATGTAATAATATTTCTTTATAACCTCTTGGAAAGCACTTGCCAAAAACCAGGTTCATTGTGAAAACTTACCCCTCGTCTACCTTTCTTGAGAGTGTGAATTATATAGCCAGAGGTATGTATGGCTGCATTTCATCTTATTTTTTTTTTTTAAGATTTATTTTGGCCTTTTTGCCTTTATTAGGACAGTATTAGATAGGACAGGAGGGGAAGTGGGAAAGAGAGATGGGGTATGGTGGGAAATGTCCTCGAGTCAGTATTCAAACTCGGGACGTCCTGACGTGCGACTGCACCATATTTCGGTGCTATTGCGCCATGCATTTCATCTTTAAAACGACCGATACTGGGTGTATGACGCCGCCGACGGCTTTCTATTCTTTTCTCGCTTACCAGCTGAGCGCTTACCTCTGTGTGAATGGCTATTCCGCTGTTACAGTTTGCCCAGTAGCTCGCCATGTATGTTGGCAGACTTGAGACGCAGAGAGGAGTTGACCCACGATGACGGGTTCGAGTTCGGTGTAAAATAGTTCTAGAAAGCGGTAAAACAAAAACAAAAGGTAAACAATTCAGTAAAGGTGCAGTAGGTGATCTGCCTAAATGCCAACCGCTTAGCATAATATCTTTCAAATACAGTCCCTCCTCTGCCATCCAAAGCCACGCCTCCTGAAATCTGGAACATGCACATTAAAGATGATAGACACCCACTAGATCATGTCATTCAGCAGTTAGAAAACTTTGTAGTACTTTATAATACTACAATTCTGAAGGAAAAACTGTATTATATCTAGCACGCTTCAGTTGTGTAGCAAGCAGAAATAGTCATAATGTGCAATATTCCATGCATGCAAGAATCGCTGGTCTTACTCTCTCATGTGCTTTGTCCTAAAGCCACTACTGTATGCTTAGTGTTTGGCCGGCGGCGTGCAGGAATTACACTCATTACTAAACCATACTCACATGTTATTTCAGAGCGAATATTCAGAGTAGTGGTGAACAATATAGGGAGCACGTCATCAGGGGCCCTCTGGTGGTCGCGGATTAAAGTGAAGAGCGGAGAGGGGGGTCGTGGTAGATGAAAGGGAAGAGCTTGGGGCAGTTGTCGCGGATGAAAGTGAAGAGTGCGGGGGGTTGGGCGTGGGCCCCTAATAATATCTCTGGAAGCTCCCAATATGCGTGGGCCCTTAGAATCGTCCTAACTGAACCAATGTGAATATAAAAGCATCTTCAGCTCAGTAAAGCAGGCTAGGCGGAATAGCGCTATTTACTGATGTTCTGTTAAACGTAAATAAAATCTACATTATCGATGGTGTAAAAGGCCCTTATAAAGCTGAAAATGGTCACATCAATCTATCACCGGGACATTTCAGTGGCTGAACAACACTTCTGTGCATATAACTCAATCATAACAATCTACATCAGCTCTGTGTGACTAAAATACAGAGCATTACCTGTCTAGGAGAAATA
>LR812519.1:1614733-1619733 GCA_903798195.1 Danio kyathit
GTAAAGGATCAGTTCCTCCCATTTAATCACATGCAAGAGACCGTCCTGTTCACATACTGTATGATGTTCACTGAATATTGGCATCACACAGAGATCTGCCATTTAGTGGAAGTGAGGAAGATTCAGTGTACTGTCGCTCTTATTTATTATTCTGTTCATTTTACTTATTTATTTTTTCTATACAGTATTTTGTTTTTATAACTTATTTTAAATGTTTTTTTTCCTGTTCAATAGGTGTAAATTCACTTTAAATATTGTGTCCTGTTCTCTGGGCTTTTTAATATAATTAAAATCAATAAAAACAAAGTTGAAAAAAAAATTATACAGAAATAATATTATGAACACATTTTTAGGCAGCAATTTTACAAATTTACTTCTTTTTTATTTTATTTTATTTATTTATTTTTTATTAGAGTATGCAAGGAGTACACAAAATGGAATAACATACAAAGAAAACAAAACAACAACAAAAACATGAAAAAACAACAACAATACAGTCAGATGGGCGTGTTTGCGTGTGTATGTGTAAAAGTAACTAGGTGGAAGGTCAGAGTACATACATAAGGAAAAAACTACAGTATATATATATATGTATGTATATATATATATAGGGCAACCCAGTGGCGCAGTAGGTAGTGCTGTTGCCTCACAGCAAGAACGTCGCTGGGTCGTAGGTTCGAACCTCGGCTGGGCTGGGTCAGTTGGCGTTTCTGTGTGGAGTTTGCATGTTCTCCCTGGGTTCGCGTGGGTTTCCTCCGGGTGCTCCGGTTTCCCCCACAGTCCAAAGACATGCAGTACAGGTGAATTGGGTAAGCTAAATTGTCCATAGTGTATGAGTGTGAATGTGTGTGTGGAAGTTCCCAGAGATGGGTTGCGGCTGGAAGGGCATCCGCTGCGTAAAATCATGCTGGATAAGTTGGCGGTTCATTCCGCTGTGGCGACCCCGCAAGGGACAAAGCCGACAAGAAAATGAATGTATGAATGAATGTATATATATATACATATACAGTTGAAGTCAGAATTATTCGCCCCCTTTGAATTTGTTTTTCTTTTTTAAATATTTCCCAAATTATGTTTAACAGAGCAAGGAAATTTTCACAGTATGTCTGATAATATTTTTTCTTCTGGAGAAAGTCTTATTTGTTTTATTTTGACTAGAATAAAAGCAATTTTTAATTTTTCAAAAGCCATTTTAAGGTCAATATTATTAGCCCCCTTAAGCTAAATTTTTTTTCTGATAGTCAACAGAACAAACCATCATTATACAATAACTTGCCTAATTACCCTAACCTGCCTAGTTACCCTAATTAACCTAGTTAAGCCTTTAAATGTCACTTTAAGCTGTATAGAAGTGTCTTGAAGAATATCTAGTCTAATATTATTTACTGTCATCATGACAAAGAGAAAATAAATCAGTTATTAGAGATGAGTTATTAAAACTATTATGTTTAGAAATGTGTTGAGAATATATTCTCTCTGTTAAACAGAAATTGGGGAAAAAATAAACAGGGGGGCTAATAATTCTGACTTCAACTCTCTATATATATATATGTGTATATATATAAAATTACTTCTAAATTAAAATATTTTAATTAATGCACGCATAAATTTAAATAAATTTATCCATCTATGCATATACACAAAGCATTGTTTTTGTCTCAGAATCATAGGGCTCAGTTTTAATGATCTAGGCGTAAAGTCTAAAGCTCATGGTGCAAAAGCATTAAGGCCTTGTCAGAATACACTTTTGCTATTTTAAGGATGGATAAATACGCTCTGCGCCCTGGCACATGGTCTAACAGGGTTGTGCTGATCCTCTTAATGAGTTCTGGATGTGTTTTGAGCATAACGCGCATTAAACCAATCAGAGTCTCATCTCACATTCCCTTTATAAGTCAGTTGTGTGGTACATTTTTGCTATTTACGTGGCGGACTAAAGGCTCTATTTTAACAATCTAGGCGCAAAGTCCAAAGCGCAGGGCGAAAAAGCATTAAGGGTATGTCTGAATCCGCTATTTTAAGGACGGAAATCCGCTTTGCAACGCGCGCATGGTCTAACAGGGTTGAGTTTATTCTCTTAATGAGTTATAGTCTTTTAAGAATAAACCAATCAGAGTCTCATCTCACATTCCCTTTAAGAGTCAGTTGTGTCACGCCATGGTGCATTTTTGCTATTTACATGGCAGACTTTGTAAGTGTAAAAACTGAGAAAACAGTTAAACAGAGCATCTGCAGCCCGAGAATGACAGAATGAGCCTCCTCCAGTCTTTACTTTCACTTTCACTCTCCACCGTGGATAAGGCGTTGTATGCACAGACATCCATTAGCCTACATAATTAATTTCGTTTGTTAAACACAAAGATTTGTGTCAAAACTATTTCTAAATTCAGTTCTAATCTCCAGCAAAGGAATAAATGAACAGTAATAATGAAGTGTGGTCAAACAACTGAGTTATATCCAAACACACATGCTATGGCCCATATGGTCTAAAACCTGACAGGTGGACAAATCTAAGCTTGTTTTTAATAAAACAAATACAAATATGCATATAATAAATAATACTGCTAATAATAACAACATTATACAAAAGCAAATTGTCATGAATAAACTGAAAAAGCCCCCCGAGATGAAGAAGGCATGAAGGCAGTGGTGTTTATATTTATGTAGAAAGTAATATTTTTTGTAATATTTTAATCCTTTAATTCTTTTTCATCTGTAAAGATATTTGTGTATTGCTCTACATCCTGTGTGTATTAAGCAATGTGTAAGCGAGGCGCACAACTAATGTGCTCTGCGCTGGACTTTAGACCTCCTCTCAGCTATTTTAGTTCCTCAAAATAGCAACGAGCCAACAATGCGCCTTAACACACCTCTTATCTAGACCAAAACACCCATGAGTCCACAATATGGCACAAATGGATTTGCTATTTAAACAAAGTGGTGGAAAACGGGAAAATTAGTGTTGCACTGGTCTGAAAATAGCAACAAGTCATAGAAACACGGCTTGCGCCTTACTGCGTTAAAGGTGCTGTATGTAAGTTTGTGACTCTTCTAAAGCATAAAAATACCATAATATGTTTGCAGATATTTAAGAAACATCCCAAGTGAACATACTTGTTTAACTGACAAACAATGCTGAAGTCAGATATTCTGCTTTGAAAATGTTTTTTTCCGTGCCAGAACGCTGTCTTTGTTTAGGTCAATTTAACCTGCACTATGCCAGTTTAGCCAATTATATTTCAGCACCCTGGGTTGCCTTGTTGGAAAACAGCATATTTCATTCATTCATTCATTCATTCAGAAAGGCTCTGAAAGCATGCGCCCGTGACCGAAATGGACAGTATCAGACGTCAAAATGAGACAGATTCAGTTACACATGAGGTTATTAAACAGCAAATGATATAAACATTACGAACGTAAACATTAGGTGAGCAGGTTACATTGTAACAAACAATGCGTGCGTTTATTTTGATCCAGGAGTGCAATACCCAGTTCAACCACTGGGTGTCAAACTTACATACTGCACCTTTAAGTGTATGATAGGGCCCTAAGTGGAAAAACTGAATGCTTCACTAGCGAGAAAACATCGCGAGGATAAAAAACGAGCCTCCTCCATTCAGCCTCTTTACTTTACTTTTAATCTTTACTTTACTCCTTTACTTTGGTGGAGTAAGGAAACGGTGGAAACTCCACTGAAGACATTCATTAGCTCACATATTAAATTTAGTTTGTTAAGCGCAAAGATTTGTGTCAAAACTATTTCTAAATTCAGTTCTAATTTCCAGCAAAGGAATAAATGAACAATAATAACGAAGTGTGGTCAAACAACTGAGATATATCCAAACACACATCCTGTTTTTATGCCCCATATGGTCCAAAACCCCACAGGTGGACAAATCTAAACTTGTGTTTATTAAAACAAATATAAATCTGCATATAATAAATAATACTGCTAATAATAATAACATTATACAAATGCAAATTGTCACAAATAAACTGAAAAAGCCCCGGAGGGCTTTCCCGCCACAACCAGTTTGTCCAGTTAGCTCGTCGAGTCCGGGGAAGAGCGGTTCCAGAAATCAGGTAAGACAAAAACAGAATCCAAAAAATAAAATGAACGAGTGAATAACAGGGTGAGAATGTGGTAAAATCCGAAAACGTGGTAAAAATCAGACGAGGGCTTTTCTTTTTCTGGACGGAGGAGGAGGGTGGGTTGGTCGATTGGCCGGTCGCCCAGTCAATCATTCAGTCAGACAGACAAACAGACAGACAGACAGTCAGTCGACAGCGGCCTCTGGTGGGTTTACGCGAGAACAGCGCGGGCATGAATGGCACTCGCGAGAGACATTTGAGATACAAAAAAGTGCACACAGTGGCCTCTCGTGGATTCGCAAAAACTGCAAAAATGCGTACCTTTCGTGGTCTCCAGAAACGTCTATGGGACTACGTTTTCAGAATGAGCCTGGGTTGATATTATTAGCTACCAAACACTGTTGTTCAATGTCTTGCCTCATGAACCTAGTGAAGCCTTTAAATGTCACTTTAAGCTGAATACTAGTATCTTGAAGAATATCTAGTCTAATATTATTTACTGTCATCATGGCAAAGAGAAAAGAAATCAGTTATTAGACATGAGGTATTAAAACTATTATGTTTAGAAATATGTTGAAAAAATGATCAGAACAGGGAGAGAAAACACAATGACACATGTTGAGCACTTTTCATCAGGATATAATCATATGAGTGAGTTCAACATCTGAGCGACGACATTTCTTGTCAAATGTCAGCCGCACTCAGCCGCTGCAGAATAACAAATTGACCTGCAATTGTGGAAAAGCTGGAGGCAAGAGGTAATGTCATGTTTCTGGCATTCATTACTGCCCATCATGATCCTCTTAATGCATTGTGGGTGAAACACTCACCTGATAATAACGCTGAAAACACTGTTGTTTTGAGGCGACACAAACTGTGAGGGGGGAAAAATGCAGATGACGAAAGAG
>LR812519.1:1622233-1704733 GCA_903798195.1 Danio kyathit
ACTAGCCAACCAACTAACTAACTAACTAACTAACCATGGCATGCACTGAGCCACGCATATGTATTACACAAACTAACATTGCCGTAAAAAAATGGACCCCTTAATAGTCAGTGTATAATTCCCAGACTGGCTGCAAAAGCATCATTACAGCAGAAACACACAGTGGGCGAAACACAAGCGTTTAATGCTGATGTTAGATTAGTTTCTGTGCAAGCAGCTCCATGTTTAAGTTAATGACACATCCAGCAGTACATTATCAACAGTAAAACCTGCAGTTCATGGCGAAAATAAGCACATATTGCAGGATTGAGGTCAGGAACTGGACCTTCTCCATTAGTTTGTGGGTGTTGAGATGGTTTGCAGTTTGCTCAGCTGTATGGAATAAAACAAGGCGTTTTTGTTATTATAAACTATACTTAAATCAAACAAACACACGCACACACACACACACACACACATGCACACAAAACTTGTTTCAAACTTTTTCTGAGCTTCTCAGATCACTCCTGAAAACTTTTAAGCTAACAAAAACATGTTTGAATTTTGTTCTCATTAGGATATTTATGGTGTTAATCAGTCATTCACATTAAAGACAATTATTTAATGTCAATAATTGACAATACCATACCAAAACCGTAATAAATAAACCGTAATAAAGCAGTTTTAGAATTAATCACCATATAAATCATTAAAATGGTATTTAAATCACTTGTCTTATGTCTGAAAAGCAAATATCACACATTTACACAGACAATAAAAATGATTTAAGTTCTTTAAATTTGAATCACTTAAAAAATGAGAAAACAATTATGAAGTAATAAGTAATAAACCATTTACGTTATTTAATGTAAAATAAACAATATTAGCATAAATGTAAATAATTTATTCATTTTATTTTCAGCTTAGTCCCTTTATTAATCTGTGGTCGCCACAGCGGAATGAACCACCAACTTATCCAGCACATGTTTTACGCAGCGGATGTCTTCCAGCTGCAACCCATCACTGGGAAACATCTACACACACTCATTCACACTCATACCTATGGAGAATTTAGCTTACCCAATTCACCTATACCACGTTTTTGGACTGTGGGGGAAACCGGAGCACCCGGAGGAAACCCATGTCAACATGGCGAGAACATGCAAACTCCACACAGAAACGCCAACTGACCCAGCCGGGAATTGAACCAGTGACCTTCTTGCTGTGAGGCCACATTTTAAGCACTGCGCCACCCCAATAAAATGTTTTATCATATGTAAATAACGATGATAATCTGATTCCAGTTAGTAGTCGAGTAACTCCTGACAGCATCATTTCTCTGCACTTCTGTGCTGCTCTCCAGAAGCTGAAGGTGGATCCAGCGCTGCATTTATTCCCTTTGATGTGAGACTTTGATCAGAAGCAGATTCTGATACAGCAGAAGAGTCGACCTGCTCTTCATTATCTGATGATTATGTAATAATAAACGTAACGAACTGCCAACTGAGATGCACAGAAACACTTTCTCTGACCTCCTTGCCTGATTCTCCTTCAAGATCACCGTTCAGTCTTCACTATCATTATATTAAAGTCTGAAATAAAGTCCAGAAGTAGTCGAAATGATATGAACTATTGAACCAAATTCATATATGCTTATTTAAGGTATCTAAAAATATTTTGTACAAAAGTATAGGTGCAATATTTTTATTAAAATAAACCCTACAGCAGTGGTTCCCAGCCTTTTTTTTTTTTTGCCTGAGACCCCCTTTCAGCCCGGAAAATATTGTAAGGCCCGCCTCCACATTTAATGATATTATCGCTCATACAAGTTTGCAGTAATTATGACAAAAAATGTTGTTTTCAAACAAACGGTATGTTTATTACTATATCTAGATATGTGTATGCACAAATAATAGCCTAATGTAAAATATAAAAGCAGTAGCAAAACATCATAATAAACGTATACAAGGAGTCGTGCCATTTTTGACATCAGTAGACTCGTCTATTTGTACAAAGCTGATCCCTCACGTCTTCTGACATTGTTGCAATGCAACGTTTGACCGTATTATTTGATAATGATATCTTGGCCAGTTGTTTTGATTCTTTTCAAATAACTCCTTGACAATCTCTGTTGCGCATGGTAAAATCTGGTATAATTTTTGCAATTATATGCCCTTTCTTTGCTTTAAAAAAGCTCTGGGCTTGTTGTGGTATTGTGGATGAGTCGCCTGCAAATGTCTTATTAGTTTATACGGCCTCATGCATTCGTTAGCAAGAAGCAGATAATGCTCTGTGGCTGGACTCTGCTTTGAGAAAATGGAAAAAACCATGGTTCAGGTAACTATCTTGTATTTCCTGCATTTACCCCCGGTTTCACAAACAAGGTTTAAGGCTAGTCAAGATTAAATTGCATGTTTGAGCTGTCTCAACTCAAAATAACTTGCAGTGAGATGTCTTAAAATACATCAGTGTCATTTTTTTTTCTCCAGGTGCACACAAGTAATATATTTTAAAAGGCCATTTTTATAAATTTGGCTTAAATAGCCTAATTTAACTAAGGCCTAGTCCTGGCTTAATCTAAGCCCTGTTTGTGAAACTGGGCCTTAGTGTTTCCAGAATTGCTAGCGCTGCAACCCGAAATGTTCCTTGCTCACCATGGGTCCAGCATGCTTAGGTCATTACTATTAGCTGCTGAAGGCAAATCAGTGAGAATTACAAATTTGTCCATTTTTTGGTCAGCCAGGGGATGAAATGAACTAAGGCAGCATGATCGATCTCCTAATCGTCCACTGCTAAAAAATTCAAAAATAAGATGTGACCCCCCATAGAGCTTGCTGAGGCCCCCTTGTGGGCTGGGACCCCCCTGTTGGGAACCGCTGAACTACACTGTAAAAAAAAGATCCGTAAATTAGCAGTTTTTTATATTATGTGTTTCATAATTTGTATTTTCTCTATTTTGTTCTTTTGAATTGGATTATGGGGACATTTATCTGTCTTACAACATTTATTAACCTTGAAAAGTTGGAAAAAGTGACTTTTAAGAATATTTCTAATAGTGTAAAGTGATATATTGTCTGTGTTGGTAATAATCCAGTAACTTTAAGGGACAGTTCACACAAAAAGGATCACTTATAAACCTTTATGAGATTTTCTCTTCTGATGAACACTAAAAGAAGATGAAAGAAAGTTAAATTAATATTAATAATAATAATAATAATAATAATAATAATAATAATAGGCAACGCAGTGGCTCAGTGGTTAGCACTGTGGCCTCACAGCAAGAAGGTTGCTGGTTCGAGCCTTGGCTGGGTCAGTTGGCGTTTCTGTGTGGAGTTTGCATGTTCTCCCCGTGTTGGTGTGGGTTTCCTCCGGGTGCTCCGGTTTCCCCCACAGTCCAAACACATGCGCTATAGGGGAATTGGGAAGGCTGAATTGTCCATAGTATGAGTGTGTATGGATGTTTCCCAGAGATGGGTTGCAGCTGGAAGGG
The DNA here is from genome assembly GCA_903798195.1 of Danio kyathit. Lineage (NCBI taxonomy): Eukaryota > Metazoa > Chordata > Actinopteri > Cypriniformes > Danionidae > Danio > Danio kyathit. The sequence goes on from LR812519.1 coordinate 1,625,703, forward strand.
CATCCGCTGCGTAAAACATATGCTGGATAAGTTGGCAGTTCATTCCGCTGTGGCGACCCCTAATTAATAAAGGGACTAAGCCGAAAAGAAAATGAATGAATTAATAATAATAATAATAATAATAATAATACTGTTATTAATAATAATTCCTTACATATATATAGCGCTTTTCTGGACACTCAAATCGCTTTACAAACATTTTTGGGGGGGGAATCTCCTCATCCACCACCAGTGTGCAGCATCCACCTGGATGAGGTGACGGCAGCCATATTGCACCAGACTGCACACCACACACCAGCTGATTGGTGGAGAGGAGAGAGAGTGATAATATGGGGATAGTTAGAACAAATTTGGCCAGGATGGCGGGGTTAACCCCTACTCTTTTACGAAGGACATTCTGGGATTTTTAATGACCACAGAGAGTCAGGACCTCGGTTTAACGTCGCACTGAGCAGTACAGAGTCCCCGTCATCACACAGACCACAGGTGAGCGCCCCCTGCTGGCCTCACTAACACCACTTCCGGCAGCAACCTATAGCTTTCCCATGTGGTCTCCCATCCAGGTATACTGGCAAGGCTCAGCCTTGCTTAATTTCAGTGGGCGACCATGTTAGAGTTGCTGAGAGCTAGCTGCTGGTTAAAAACCTGTAACCATTGACTTGCATGGCAGGAAAAATCCAAAAACTTTGGAAGTCAATGGTTACAGGTTTACAACATTCTTCATAATATCTTCTTTTGTGTTCAACAGAAGAAAGAAACTCATAAAGGTTTGAAACAAGTAAAGGATGAGTAAATGATGACAGAAGGCTCAGATTTGGGTGAACTATCCCTTCAAGCTAAGAAAAACTACAGAGTTTCTCCCATGCAAATCCAGCATTGCTCAGTGGTTCACACGGTCAGAACTCATAAATATGATATTTCAGCCTCTGCTTGAAGTCGACATCAGTATTCAATAAAACAGAAGCTGCACACGGACCTGACGGTGGGCATCCAGACCCCTGCGGTGGAAACGGCCCTTCACAGAGAGTCAGACTCGTTTGTTCCAGACCTCCATCTGCTGCTTTAATGACACAAACCAAACATCATGGGTCAAAGAGGCCGACAATTACAGCTGTCCCACAAAATACAGCTGTTTTGTTTACTTATTTTTTATTAACTCATCTTTCTCCAAGGTGTACTTGAAAACATCTAATGCCCTGAACTCAGAACAGTAGCTTCAGATGGGATCAAATAAAAAGATAAAGGTGACAGAGTTAAAAAATAATAAAGTGAGGCATTTGTAAACCTCTTCCTCATATCTGACCCAGTTCGCATGCTCTACATTCACTCAGCGCAGAAATGAGACACACCCGAATAGCCCTGCCCTGAATCACTGAGAGCTCCACCCTAAATAGCCACACCCTAAAGAACTCATAGCTAGGCCCACACGGAATCCTCAGATTTTTTGCCCATCATTGAGTCCATTTATTTACTTGTGTAAATGTGTGTACATTTATATTTATCAGTTTTTAAATTAGGTTCAGTAATATTATTGACTAATATAAAAATGTTCATATGATTTATTTACAATACAGTTTGTAATGTCATATTTTCTGTCTTTTAGTAGAGATATATTAAATGAGAGACTTGCTTTGTTTACCAAATAAGTGGATCTAATTGGATTTGCATTGTAAACATAAATAAAAGTTAAAAAGGTATTACTTTTTTATTTCATTTGTTAAGTTTTTAGTTATGATTCTCTCAAAATAATTCAGCATAAATCCACAGATTTTTTTTACAAAATTCTCTGCAGAATTAGCAAAAAATGTCCGCAGATGTCCCTAAATGACTGATAGCTCCGCCCTAAATGACTGATAGCTCCGCCCTAAATGACTGATACCTTAAATGACTGATAGCCTCACCCTGAATAGACTGATAGCTCCGCACTAAATTACTGGTAGCCCCACCCTAAATGACTGGTAGCCCCGCCCTAAACATATAGCTCCACCCTAAATGGCTGATAGCTCCTCTCTGAATGGCTGGTAGCCCCGCCCTAAAACACTGATAGCCCCATGCTGAATGACTTATAGCTCCTCCCCAAATTACTGATAGCCTCACTCTAAACGACAGATAGCTCGTCCTGAATGACTGACAGCCCCACCCTAAATGACTGATAGCCCCACCCTAAATGACTGATAACCCCCGCCCTAAATGACTGATAGCCCCGCCCTAATTGACTGATAGCTCCTCTCTGAATGACTGACAGCCCCTCTTTAAATGACTGATAGCTCCTTCCTGAATAACTGATAACCCCGCCCCAAATGACTGATAGCCCCGCCCTAAACATATAGCTCCACCCTAAATGACTGATAGCTCTTCTCTGAATGGCTGATAGTCCTGGCCTTAATGACTGATAGCCCCATGCTGAATGACTTATAGCTCCTCCCCAAATTACTGATAGCCTCACTCTAAATGACAGATAGCCTGTCCTGAATGACTGATAGCCCCACCCTAAATGACTGATAGCCCCACAAATGACTGATAGCCCCGCCCTAAATGACTGATAGACCCGCCCCAAATGACTGATAGCTCAGCCATAAAGGACTAATAGACCCGCCCTGAAGGACTCATAGCTCCGCTGTGAATGACTGATAGCTCCGCCCTAAATGACTGATAGCCCCACCCTGAATTATTGATAACCCCAACCTGAATGACTGATAGCTCCGCCCTGAAAAAACTGATAGCCCTGCCATAAATGAATGAAAACCCCACCCTAAAAGACAGATAGACCTGCCTCAAATGACTGATAGCCCCACCCCATAGAACTGCTAGCTCCGCCTTGAATGACTAAAAGACCTGTCCTTAATGACTAATAGCCCCACCCTAAATGACCGATAGCTCCACCCTAAAAGACTCATAGCTCTGCTATAAAGGACTGATAGCCCCACCCTGAATGACTCATAGTCCCGCCCCAAATTTATCATAGCTCCACCTTAAATAACTAATAGCTCTGCCCCAAATGACTGATAGCCCCACCCTAAATGAATGATGGACCCACCCTGAATGACTGATAGCTACACCCTAAATTACTGACACCTTAAATGACTGATAGCCTCACCCAGAATGGACTGATAGCCCCGCACTAAATTACTGGTAGCCCCACCCTAAATGACTGATAGCTCCTCTCTGAATAGCTGATAGCCCCGCCCTAAATAACTGATTGCCCCATGCTGAATGACTCATAGCTCCTCCCCAAATTACTGATATCCTCACTCTAAACGACAGATAGCCCGTCCTGAATGACTGATAGCCCCACCCTAAATGACTGATAGCCCCGCCCTAAATGACTGATAGCCCCACCCCAAATGACTGATAGCTCAGCCATAAAGGACTAATAGACCTGTCCTGAAGGACTCATAGCTCTGCTGTGAATGACTGATAGCTCCACCCTAAATGACAGATTGTCCCTCCCTGAATTATTGATAACTCCACCCTGAATGACTGATAGCTCCGCCCTGAAAAAACTGATAGCCCTGCCATAGATTAATGAAAGCCCCGCTCTAAAAGACAGATAGACCCGCCATAAATGACTGATAGCTCCGCCCTCAATGACTAAAAAACCTGTCCTAAATGACCAATAGCCCCACCCTAAATGACCGATAGCTCCACCCTAAAAGACTGATAGCTCTGCTATAAAGGACTGATAGCCCCACCCTGAATGACTCATAGTCCCGCCCCAAATTTATCATAGCTTCACCTTAAATGACTGATAGCTCTGCCCCAAATTACTGATAGCCCCAACCCAAATGATTCATAGCCACGCCCTAAATCACAGATAGCTCCGCCCCAAATGCATTCCATGTGACCAGAAGTGAAGAACAGTCTTTTTGAGGGGGAATGTTGTGGTGATTAAAGATTATACAGGCATATGAAGTTTTACTAAATAACGAAGTGCACAGATACATCATTTATAACACCACTGCTGTATACTTATAAAAATAAGAAGAGTACATTTTGATTTCATGCCGAATTCAATGTTCTTTTCACGGGGCCCTGAACCCTGGATCTTCAGTCCTGTGTCTCTGTGAATATTATCAGTGTCCCGCTCCGAGAGATCTAATGATCCACGAGGAGAATCTTCTGCTCTCTGTCAGCCTGAAACACAAATCTATCAGGGATCTTGGCTAATGGAGCATCTGGAGAATTACAAAGCGCAAGGCGTACATTCGACACCTCCGTCAGTCATAAAAAGCTCCACAGGTGACAGAAAATCTAATCAAGCTCTTGACGGCGTGTGTGAAATGAATAAGGTCAGAATGCAGCTCCGGCGGGAGATCTCTTATTAATCATAATCAAAGTTCCAGCCCGGCGTCTAATCTGGTTAAACAGCCACCGCATTTCTAATCATTCATCATGCTTTTAAAGAGGCCGCATGACTATTATTAATGATCGCTATTCAATCGTTCACAAGTGTTTAAAGTTATTTCTGAGTAATGCGTTTAGTTATGCGGTGTCCCTGTGTTAACCTATGGATCACTAGCCCCTTTCACACATACAGACCTTTCCGGAAGATCATCCAAAATTATCCGGAAAGGTCTGTATGTGTGAACAGGACTACTGTTAAATTAGTTTTGAACGTGTGAACGCAGAGGGAAGATTGCCGGAAAGAGCGCGTTCACGTCTAGAATGCGCTGACGTGAGATGTCTACTTTAGCCAATCAGAACACTCAGACTCATTCACATCTGCACTGTTTATGAAAACAAAAGCCTTTGAATATTTTTCCAGACCCATTTAGCTGTTAGATATTAGTCAGATAACACTTCTATGATCCTTCTTAATGCCAACTGCGCAAAAAAATATCTATAAAATGCTTATGATAAACCGCTGTTTGTTTACCTTCAAGCTCTGCTTCAGTTGCTTGACGCATGTGCACGTGAAGCAGCCGGTGAGCACACACACATATTAGGAACATCTCAAAATGTAAAAGTGTTCCTCCATGTGTTTTCATCGAAGGTGTTCACAATACTGATCCCTCCACATAATTTGTCATGTAGTCAAGTGTGTAAACATTTAGCTGCGGTTCGCGTTTCTGTCTCATTAAGCAGCTGCATGAATGTTGAAGCTTTAGATAAAAGTGAAACCATCAACTAAAATATTGTTATTTTGCAATTTTGTGCAATGTAATTTTATAGGTATCATGGTGGTCATGGATCGAAAAATAATACGCACAAATTAATAAATTCAAAATGTGTAAAATTATAATGTACAAAAACAATAAAACAAGCAAACAAATAAAAAAAAACTGATGACGTGAAGAAAAAACAAACAAAAACACTTGTTCGCCATTTGAATTATGTTAGTTTTAAAATATATAATAATTAATAATTGTTATAACAAATTTTGAATAATTGTATTTTTTTAAGTAATTAATGCAGTAATTGATTGTAAGAAATAAATAAACAATTACATTTTAGCAATAATGTTATATTACAGTTTTTCCCAATTGTTTACACACATTTTCTGAAAGCATGTCTCATATTGTCAGAACTCTACACACAAATCACAAAACACACACACATTGGGCAAAACCCTTCAATTCTCCTGCAAAATCAAACTTTACATTCAAAACAATGTGATTTCTTCTCAAAATGGTGTTTTGTTTTCAAATGACACACACAAACCATCACATCAATAGACATTTATAAGAACCATTTGAACACTGATGTGCTTAATGTAACACACTATGACCACTTCTTCTCCATTCACCATAATGACTTACTGTGAGCCTTTTTTGTTCAGCATTACACTTACTGCAGACAGTACACAGGCCTACAGAAGTGCATTGTGAAAATTTTCAGAATATTATTTTTATACAAAACAAATACACGGTACCAAATATATTTTACTGTATTTCTCCCACAAAAACAGTGTACTCAGTGTTCATCCAACCAACACAAAATTGCACATAACGTGGTCTACATATGCCATCAACAGAAGTATTTAAAGAATAGAGTTACAGTAAAAAAAAACAAAAAAAGTGTGGATTTCGCTCACACTTTCCATGCCCAGGCAGAAAAAAATTCCTGAATAGGATTGAGAAATGGAGAATATGAGAAGAGCTCTGATTTCTAAATTGCAATTATGTGTGACCGGTGTTTATCTGTGTGATGAGTTAGTATGCAAAGTAGAACAACTGACTTTACAATGTTGAATGACAGTGTGTTCCTTATGAAAACAAGAGATTTTCTGCATGAAAATTGTGCCAAATGCAGAGAATTGTGTGTAGTGTTTTGGAAAAAGTGTGTTTTAAATCTGCAATTTGAGGGTAAAGCAGTAATGGTGCTTGTAGTTTAGCAGAATTGGTTCAGGGGGTTGGTGCATCAGTTACATGTTGTAGTCATTGTGTCTGAAGTACAAGTAAATGTGTGTAAACAACTGGGAAAAACTGTAAACTAACATTATTAAAACACTTGTAGAATATATTCCCGGTAGTCTATGAACAACTTTAATAATAATAATAATAATAATTCCTTATATTTATATCGTGCTTTTCTAGACACTCAAATCACTTTACACACATTTTGGGGGGGATCTCCTTATCCACCACCAGTGTGCAGCATCCACCTGAATTACACGACGACAGCCATATTGCCCCAGACCACACACCACACACCAGCTGATTGGTGGAGAAGAGAGTGATGAAGCCAATTATGATATGGGGATGATGGACAGAGGCCAGTGGGCAAATTTGGCCAGGATAGCTCTGCCCTTGGGTTCTTTTTCCAAGGACATCCTACTCTTTTAATAACCACAGAGAGTCCGGACCTCAGTTTAACGTCTCATCCAAAAGATGGGGCTCACTAAGCAGTATAGAGTCCCCATCAATATACTGGGGCATTAGGACCCACACAGACCGCAGGTTGAGCGCCCCCTGCTGGCCTTACTAACAACACTTCCGGCAGCAACCTAGCTTTCCCATGTGGTCCCCCATCTGACAGGGCAGCCCTGCTTAGCTTCAGTGAGAGTTGCAGAGCGCTAGCTGGAAATTGGAACTGCACAAAATATTATTTACTGTGAATTATATTGTAAGGGTCTAAATTATCATATGCATTTGTTTATATGGCAAAACATGTCTTTCACCAAAAAAAGGTCCATGCTGACTCCAAAGGCAGATACTGATAAGATCAGGGCCTGGTGTGTGGACTTTGGGGGTTTTACGATGTGGTCACATGTTGATTGGTCAGTTTGAATATCTCAGCATTTAGGCTTTAGTCACATGGTCAAGAAAGGTACAAAATAGCTGGTAAACTTTGCTCTGGCTCTCTTTTCTTCTCTGCTCCTTCCTGAGCTCTGCTCCTCTCCTTTTCTGGAGGTTATCTTCTCTGGCTCTTTCTCTCTCTCCCTCTCCCTCATTGTTTCTCCCTCCCCCTGTCTCTCCGGTAACTTTCAATTTACATTTAAGCTGGGTACAATTTATATCATATGTTTTTATCATTTCATGTTTTATCATTTTATACAGTTATTTGTAACCAATTCAGTTGTAACCATAGAGGATTATTGTCATTAAATAATTTCATTTTCATGTATTTGTGAATGACTTTTGATTTAACATCAACACTTAATTGCTCCATATTGCAATACAATACAATCCCATAATATCAACGCTCTCCCCCATTTTAAGCTATTAACACTGCCCTTATTTCCGTTTTTGGTATAAGATTGCAGAAGAATGGTTTGACTAGAAATGTACAGTTTTTTACCATCATGCTGATAACTTTTTAGCCGCTCGGCAGAACTACAGTTCGAACTGCTGTGGTCAAAATACCATTCTTACAATATTATAGTACATTATTTATTTACAGTTGTTTATATTATTACAATAAACACAAAAGCAATCCAACAAGCTAAACAAAGACAATACAGAACAGTGAACTGAACCAAACACACAAAGAGTTAAACTCAAGAGATAATCGAACTTAAACAAGGTGCAGGTGAACATAATCATGCATGACATGGTTACCTGTTATGTTCACCTGCACCTTGTTTAGGTTTGATTAAAACACTCTTAACTTTATTTAGCCCTGTGTTTGCTTCATGTTTGAGTATTGTGGGTTTGAAGTTTTATTATTCACAAACAGGTAACACTTTATTTTGATGGTCCATTTGAGTATTAGTAGACTCTCAGTTTAATATCTGTTGATATTGACATTTAACAATCCTTCAACAGACATTTAACTGACTATAAGAAACTTTGCAAGTACATGTCAACTTACACTAACCCTAACCCTAATCCCAACCCAACAGTCTATTTATAATCTAATGAGAATTAGTTGCAATGTATCTTAAATTCAACCATCAAAATAAAGTGTGACCCACAAACATAGCACATGCTTTAAAAAAAACATTTAAAGACATCTTTTTGGGAAGCTTTTGTTATCTACATTTAGATTTTTAACCTGTTTTAATATGATCTCTTTTACTGTAAAGCACTTTGGGACCTAATGTCTGTGAAAGGTGCTACATAAATAAACGTTTACTTGCACAGTACTGTCTGATTTCAGATGCAGCCTAAATGTTAAGTCATTAATTAGCTTTCTTTTTAAATCTGATTTGTGTGATTCTCTGATCTGGACAGCTGTGCATCAGCTAAAGTGATCTGCCGTTTTGGGCTTTTCCACTCCTTGAAAACACTTTGGAGTTTTGAGATTAGCACACTTTATTGTTTTTCTCCTCCTCAAGATTACACAGTAAATGAGCCTGGTGTCTGGAAGCATCATTATCCCCAGCCTCATTTAATCTATTAAAAACAAAACAACAAACTTTTTCATCCCCTTTTGGCTGCTTTTCTGGCTTATGCATGTCAGTGCTGCTTTGCAAACTATTTTTCAACATAGGCTCATTCTGAAAGCGTAGCCCTGTATACATTTCTGGAGATCGCAAAGTATGTAGCCAGAGGCACGTATGGCTGCATTTCGTCTTTAAATCGAACACTATGGGGCGGTATGACGCCGTTCCTTTTCTCGCTTACCAGCTGACCACTTACCTCCGTATGGACGGTTTTCCCACTGTCATCAATTTGCCCAGTGGCTCGCTGCATACATCAGTGGACTTGATATGCAGAGAGAAGTTGACAACAACAGGGTTCAAGTGCGGCGAAGAACGGTTCCAGAAAGCGGGTAAGACAAAAGCAGAATCCTAAAAATAAAATAAACAAGTAAACAACAGGGTGAGAATGTGGTAAAATCTAAAAAACGTGGTAAAAATTAGGCAGCCACGAGAGCTTTTCTCTTTCTGGATTCCTTTTGAAAACACTGTCGGTTGGGTTTAGGGAAGGAGGAGGGTGGGTCAATTGATCTGTCAATTCACTCAGTCAGTCAGTCGACAGCGGCCTCTGGTGGATCTACGCAAGAACAGCATGCATGAATGGCACTTGTGAGAAATTTGAGATCTGTAAAAGCGTAAACAGCGGCCTCTGGTGGATTCGTGAAAACAAAAACTGCAAAAGAACGTAGCTCCTGGGACGTATTTGGCGCTCTCCAGAAATGTATATAGGGGTACGTAATCAGAATGAGCCCGGTTTTACGAGCTAAATTTAAACAAACAAATTAAGTTGAACATTACCAAATTTAATTTGTTTGTTTAAATTCAGCCCATATGAATCGTTTTCAACCCCTTTCCTTAAAAAAATGTGTAAATCCAATGAATAATTTTAACCTCAAGCCTTTCCTTTATATATCACTGTAATAAACAACTTTCCATATTTTGTGATTAATTTTTCTTTATTCAGTTTTATTTATGCTTTTGAGTTGCATTATGTGAGGTTGACGTGTCCTCCAACTACGGGGGGGGGGGGGGGGGGGGGGGGGTACGTCATACGCTAATTTGCATATTACTGACGTCATCACGTTCTACCTTTTCTGTTAGTTTAACAGCCTATGGTAAATAAATGGGGTATTATATTTGCACTACGCTTTATGTAAGCTTGTCAATTTAACTAAATTTATTGCTGTTTGAATACAGTATATCATTATAGATGAGTAGTGAATTTGCAGTAATCTCTCAGACGTAATATATACTCAGACAAGTTCTGAAACTCTCACTTAAAACATCTCTGATTGTGAACAATAAACGGTCAAATTAAATTGTTAAAATAAAGGAGAAGCAGATCAGTTTGACTGTACAAGGGAAATACCTTCACACTGCCGGTGCTAAATCATTTGCCGTCGGTACGCAGAGGGGTGATCTGCTGTCATGCTGCAGGTGGGAGAGACTGCTGTACGAGGACTGGGCCGCCTGTCAGTGCTCTGAGGCGGGGGAGGGGCCGCGGCATCACCCACAGCTCGTTGAGAAGAGTAGGAACGGTACAGTAATGGACAAACAACAGTCTGTAAAAATCTCCAGTAACACACAAAAAACTCGCTAGATTTGTCGCTTTTTTTAAAATTTGTCGCTAGGGGGGTCTGAAAAGTCGCTAAGTTGGCAACACTGGCGCGAACTGAAGAGCGGGGAGCGGCCGAGCGGGAGGGGTGAGAGATTTGTGGAGATGGAGGCGCGCGACCGGAAGAGCACGCGCACAAGCACCAGGTTTCAGCCCGGACTGTACCAAAATGCTAAGGAGCGGGGGGCGGATGGGGGGATTGCGGGAGTTTACCGGGAGACAACACAATACGGGAGACGGGTCTGAAATACGGGAGACTCCCGGGAAAAACGGGAGTGTTGGCAGGTATGCTCCTACGTCAAGTTGTGGTCGGTCTCAAAACCGCTCCAATTGGTCCACCGTTTTTATGTTGTTAAATTGAAACAAAAAGGACTGGGTGAGTTTATATCACCCCAATATGACGGTCTATACCAGTGGTTCTCAACTGGTTTGGCCATGGGACCCACATTTTTACTTGGTCATCAAGCCGCGACCCAAACTTTTAGGAACTATAATATAATTTTAGGAATTATAATTAATTTGTATTTATTTGTTAACATACACAAATAGTGACAGATAAATCACAAGTCACCAATACTTACAAATAAACAATATTTTATTGCTGTCATTTAACAAAATGTCTCAAATTATAGAAATATTACAAAGTAAGGGTAAGAAAAGGTTCAGTTACCATGAACTGAACTGTTAATAAAACATGAACACTGATCCTGTTGAACAGAACAAATCAGCAAATTACAGTGAAATAATTTAAACAATCATAACCATTTTTACATCTAATATGACAGCAATTATAAACATCTGTTTCACTTAACAGTAATTTGGGAAGCTAATGAGATAACTGGGGACGTGCTTTACTCCTGATAAGAGTTTTAAAGTCTGGGGTGATGGTAGACCCGAAGATCGTGCTCTATGTCCAACCTGTTCCTTTGCTTTGACTTAAGCTGCACCAAGGAAGAGAAGCCACTTTCACACAAATACATAGTGCTGAATGGTAGGATGGATTTGATCGCACGAATGGCAAGGGACGAATACTCAGAAAGCACTTCGCGGCACCAAAACTGGAAGAGGCTTACTTCACTCAATTTCTTTTTCAGCGTCTTATCACATGACAGCTCCAGCAGCTGATTCTCTTTGTTGCTCGGCAACGTGACGCTTTCCACGTCGATTCCAAAGGGATTGCTTATCCACGGATCATCATCATGTTTATCGAGAAAGAAGTCGGTACTGTTGTTGCGCGCGCATTTCAAAATAAAAGTCCGGTATAAGCAAAATAAGTTAAAAATTTAACTTTTGTTGTTTTTTTGACCACACACTCCACGACCCACTGAAAATGTTCCCGTGACCCACTCTTGGGTCGCGACCCACCAGTTGAGAAACACTGGTCTATACACTATACCTACACACATGTCTGTCCAAACAGCTTGAACAGTAGATTTTTCACCATAGATGCCCTTTAAATAACATTAACTAACGTTAACAAAGTTAATATAGATGATAAATGTATTACTGATTGTTTGTTCATGTTAGTAAATTTATTAACTAATGGACCATTATTGTAAAGTGTCAAATAAATCAAAAATAAATAAAGTTTCTAGTTGTTTGACTTTTTACTAGTGATCAGATTTTGCAGTGTTCAATGAAATAAATTAAATCAAAAGTTGCGCAGTGGGTAGCACAATCGCCTCACAGCAAGAAGGTCACTGGTTCGAGCCTCGGCTGGGTTGGTTGGTGTTTCTTTTTTTTTTTTTATAATTATTTTTTAGGGGTTTTCACCTTTAACGTATAGAGATTATAGACAGGAAAGCATGGGGAGCAGAGAGAGGGGAAGGATCGGCATAGGACCATGTGCATGTGTCGACGCACTAACCACTACACCACTGACGCCGATAGCCAGTTGGTGTTTCTGAGTTTGCATGTTCTCCCCATGTTGGCGCGGGTTTCCAAACACATGCGCTATAGGGGAATTGGGTAGGCTAAATTGTCCGTAGTGTATGAGTGTGAATGAGTGCGTATGGATGTTTCCCAGTGATGGGTTGCAGCTGGAGGGGCATTGGGGAATTGATGAACTACATTAGCCGTAGTGTATGAGTTTGAATAAGTGAGTATGGGTGTTTCCCAGTGATGGGTTGCAGCTGGACAGGCATTCGCTGTGTCAAACATATGCTGGATAAGTTGGCGGTTCATTCCGCTGTGGCAACCCCTGATTAATAAAGGGACTAAGCTGAAAATGAATGAATGAATAATTGCTCCAGTTGTTTTCCACTAGTGGTCAGATGTTGTTCTGTGCGTCCTGCAGTGACGCTCTGTCCCACTGCTCCTCTAAAGTTGCTGTATGTTCTGAACGGTCTTTTCTTGTTCCCGTCTGTCGCGGTGTGTTAGTCTCTACAGTGTGTTTGTGAGTGTGAAAACTGAACACCGTCAGAATAACTCAATCCTCTGATTTCCCATCATCCTCTCTGCTGGAGCTGATCTGCATGAGGTCTAACAGGCTATTGCTGTACAGCCTGACACATGGAGGAAAACTGGAGCAGCTATCAGACATTCAGACTAACTTTTTGCATTGTATTTGATACATCAGGCTTTTATTACCTGACAGATGGGGATATTTATTTAGCGCAAAGTGAGATTTACTCTATTTTTACAAAGTGCTAATTCAAACTAATTACCTACTCGAGAGAAAGTGTGTGATTTCAGATGCAACTTTATCAATTTCTTTCTTTTTTTGCTGTTTCCTTTCCTCCATTTTATTCATCTCCCCTCTCATTTGCTGTCTTGGTTACCCATTATGTTCACCTGTCCCTTGTTTTACTGTTTATCTCTCAGTATATCATAATATATATTCACCGGCCACTTTATTAGGTACACCTTACTAGTACCGGGTTGGACCCCCTTTTGCCTTCAGAACTGCCTTAAATCTTTGTGGCGTAGATTCAGCAAGGTGGAAATATTCCTCAGAGATTTTGCTCCATATTGACATGATAGCATCGTGCAGTTGCTGCAGATTTGTCGGCTGCACATCCATGATGCCAATCTCCCGTTCCACCACATCCCAAAGGTGCTCTATTGGATTGAGCTCTGGTGACTGTGGAGGCCATTTGAGTACAGTGAACTCATTGTCATGTTCAAGAAACCAGTCTGAGATGATTGGCGCTTTATGACATGTGTTATCCTGCTGGAAGTAGCCATCAGAAGACTGTGGTCATAAAGGGATGGACATGGTGAGTAACAATACTCAGGTAGGCTGTGGCGTTGACACCATGCTCAGTTGGTACTAATGGACCCAAAGTGTGCCAAGAAAATCTCCCCCACACCATTACACCACCACCACCAGCCTAAATTGTTGATACAAGGCAGGATGGATCCATGCTTCCATGTTGTTGAGGCCAAATTCTGACCCGACCATCCGAATGTGGCAGCAGAAATGGAGACTCATCAGACCAGGCAACGTTTCTCCAATCTTCTATTGTCCAGTTTTGGTGAGCCTGTGTGAATTGTAGCCTCAGTTTCCTGTTCTTAGCTGACAGGAGTGGCACCCGGTGTGGTCTTCTGCTGCTGTAGCCCATCCGCCTCAAGGTTGGACGTGTTGTGTGTTCAGAGATGCTCTTCTGCAGACCTCGGTTGTAACGAGTGCTTATTTGAGTTACTGTTGCCTTTCTATCAGCTGGAACCAGTCTGGCCATTCTCCTCTGACCTCTTGCATCAACAAGGCATTTGTGCCCACAGAACTGCCGCTCACTGGAGATTTCCTCTTTGTCGGACCATTCTCTGTAAAGCCTAGAGATGGTTGTGCGTGAAAATCCCAGTAGATTAGCAGTTTCTGAAATACTCAGAGCAGCCCGTCTGGCAGCAACAACCATGCCACGTTCAAAGTCACTTAAATCCCCTTTCTTCCCCATTCTGATGCTCGCTTTGAACTGCAGCAGATAGTCTTGATCATGTCTACATGCCTAAATGCAGTGAGTTGCTGCCATGTGATTGGCTGGTTAGAAATTTGCCTTAACGAGCAGTTAAGCCATACCTGCCAACATTTGGTTTGTAAATTCCGGGAGACGGGGAAGGGGGGGGGGGGGGGGGGGGGGGCGTTACGTCATACGATAATTTGCATATTACTGACGTCATCACGTTCTACCATTTCTGTTTAACAGCCTATGGTAAATAAATGGGGTATTTTATATTTGCACTACGCTTTATCTAAGCTTATAAATTTAACTAAATTTATTGCTGTTTGAATACAGTATATCATTATAGATGAGTAGTGAATTTGCAGTAATCTCTCAGACGTAATATACTCAGACAAGTTCTGAAACTCTCACTTAAAACATCTCTGATTGTGAACAATAAACGGTCAAATTAAATTGTTAAAATAAAGGAGAAGCAGATCAGTTTGACTGTACAAGGGAAATACCTTCACACTCCCGGTGCTAAATCATTTGCCGTCGGTACGCAGAGGAGTGATCTGCTGTCAGGCTGCAGATGGGAGAGGCTGCTGTACGAGGACTGGGCCACCTGTCAGTGCTCTAAGGCGGGCATCCGCAGCTCATTGAGAAGAGTAGGGACGGTACAGTAATGGACAAACGACAGTCTATAAACATCTCCAGTAACACACAAAAAAAGTCGCTAGATTTGTCGCTAGTCGCTTTTTTGAAAATTTGTCGCTAGGGGGGTCTGAAAAGTCGTTGAGTTGGCAACACTGGCGCGAACTAAAAGCATGGAGCGGGAGGGGTGAGAGGTTTGGGGATATGGAGGCGCGCAAACTGTAGCGCGGAGAGGTTGCGCGCGACCGGAAGAGCACGCGCACAAGCACCAGGTTTCAGCCCGGACTGTACCAAAATGCTGAGGAGCGGGGGTCGGATTCCGGGAGTTTACCGGGAGACAGAACAATACGGGAGACGGGTCTAAAATACGGGAGACTCCCGGGAAAAACGGGAGTGTTGGCAGGTATGAGTTAAGCTGGAGTTATACTTTCGCCTGGCGCCGCATCGCGCACCTCCGCTGACTGCGCGCGCACCTCGCGAAACGGATAAGGCTTTTATACTTGCCGCGTTCGCCGTTGTGATATTCTTTAAAACGACAGGGGGTGGTAAAAAGTAACTGACCATAAAGTCAGACAGATAAACAGAGAAGTAGAAAGTTTCCGGAACTACGTCATATCATTAATATCATTCAAGATTTTTAAACGAACTATTTTTTCAAAAGCACACTTAAAAATACAGATGTTTTTTTTTTAGCCCGCTCCCCAATTCACACATTATGTCTGGCTAGTTTCTGTCCTCTTATTATGCTAAAAAGGCAATGATAGTCCAAACATTCCTGACCATTATTACCAATAAAGCCTAGAAAAACAGGGCATCAGTATATTGTAAACTGACAGGTTCAAATATTCTTTCCCAGTTATCAAAGAAATAATTTGATCCTTAATTATAGTTTTGTAATTATTAAATAGTTTTAAATTCAAAATTGTAATATATACATCAGTGTAAAACCTATAAATGGTGGAAAAACATATTTCTGTAATTGTGTAGCTGGGTTTCCACTTTTGCCATGGCCTCTTTTGGCTTTAACAGACTATCCCTCAGGTTTTTCCAAACTTTTTAACAAAAACTTTCCTCCTTTCCCACTGCTGTTGCAATTTCTAGCCAAAAATTATTGTTCATCAGGTTATCTCTATCATCACGGATCATAAAGATGTCTGTAGAGGTGTACCTGTTTCAGACAAAATCTCTTCAAAGTGGTTCATTTCAACTCAAACCAGATGCGGCGCCGCGCGCACTGTTCGCTTGGGTCTCAAAAAATGCCGTGCGCACCGCCAGCCGAAATGATGTCACGCGCACTCAAAGCGAACATCCGCAAACTCCGCGATGACGTCAGATTCTCCGCGCGCACTCAAGCAAACTAGCGGACGCGTCGAGTATAAACAAGGCTTTAGACAGGTGTACCTAATAAAGTGGCCGGTAGGTGTATATTATATAAAAATCGAATTTTTATTCTTGATTTGTTTTAGAATTACTTAATCTAACACCTATTCAAGGAAATATGTGATTTCAACCGCAATTTTGAGCCTTTTTTTGCAATGTTTCTTCTGTTCCTGCTTCTCATTTGTTATCATGGTTACCCATTATGTTCACCTGACCCTTGTTTTACTGTTTATTTTTCGCTCTATCATATCATATGTGCTATAAAATAAAAATCTGATGCTTGATTTTATTTTATAAATGTTTTTTTAAATGATCTACTTAAGAAAATATGCAAATTTCAGGTGTAACCTTAATTATTTTTGTTTCTGTTTCCTTTCTGTCTTCATTGCTCCCACTTCTCATTTGTTGTCATGCTCACCCATTATGTTCACCTGCCCCTTGTTTTTTAATTTCATCCTCCATAGCTGTGTCCCAGCTAAACAACCTAACTCTCTACATTTATTTACTAGATTTTAACCACAAACCACTTTGATTTCCAGCGTACATCCTATGTAAGTGAAAATAATTCATGCTTGATCACACTTTAATGACTATTAGTTCTCAAATATGCTAATTAGCTGCTTATTAAAAGAGGTAGTAATTGGGTTTAGGTATGGGGATTAGGGATGTAGAATAAGATCATACTTTATAAGTGCTAATAAACAGTTACTATTTTAATAATAGACAAGAAATAACCCAGTAGTAAATGGAGTTAATTGTTAATATTACATTTTTTGTAGTATTTTATTTAATTATTTTACTAATTGGTAGTTCGTTCATTTCTTTAACCCAAAATCACAAGCTGAAAGTGCACATTTATACTATTAATAAAAGACCTCATACTTTTATTTAAATAACAGATTTTTTATTTATTTTTTTTTTAAATTAGAATATGCATAATGGTACACAAATTGGGATCGTACAAATACAAAGAAATTGAAAAGCAAAAAAAAAAAAAAAACAACAACAACAAAAACAAAAAACATCAACAATACAGTGAGGTACTGGCAAATGCGTGTGTGGGTGGGTGGGTGTGTGTGTGTGTGTGTGTGTGTGTGTATGTAAAGGTAACATGGTGGACAAGTCAGGGTACATATATAAGGGTCAATACACAATCAATAAATGAAGCAAGTATCATAGATATAAATAAACAAATCGGTAGAGAACAGTCAGTGGTAAAGAGGGGCAACAATGTTCGTAATGTATGATAGTAGTAATGACAGAAAAAAAGAAAGGACAATAGTAATAACTGACAACAATAATAATAAAAAAAAAATAAAAAAAATAAAAAATAAATAAAAAAATCACCACTACGCCAACTACTACTACAAAAAGTTACTAATATTATGACTATTACTGCAGCTGCTACTACTACAGCCACAACCACTACTACTAGTGTCTACTACTACTGATACTACTTCAACATCTACTACAACTGATACTACTACAACAGTGTCTACTACTGATACTACTACAGTAATCACTGCTACTACATCTACATCAACAACATCCACTACTTCTGATACAACTACAACAACGTCTCCTACTACTACTGATACTACTACAGTAATCACTACTACCACAATATCTACATCAACAACATCTACTACTTCTGATGCTACTACACCGACTACTACTACTACTACTACTACTACTACTACAACAACACCTTTACGACTTCTGGTACCACTATTCCAACGACATCTACTACTACAAAAACTTCTGCAACTACTACTTCAACAATCCCAACTACAAATACAATCGTTCCTTCCACAATGACTACTACTACTACTACTACTACAACAACAACTACAGCAACCTGAATAATGACAAGGGTAGAAATACTTGTACTAACAATAATGAGGAGATAACGGGAGGACAGGTCAGAATAGTAATGATAATAGTAAAAGTAATAATATTAATGATAATATTGAGGAGGTGAGGGGAGGTTGAGAAATCAGGAAGAGGACAATATTATAATAAATAATAATAATAATAATAATAATAATAATAATAATAATAATAATAATAATAATAATAATAATAATAATAATAATAATAAGTAGATGAAAAGCAAATAAGAGGGGGGGGGGGGGGGGAAAGTAGAAAAATAAGGTGCTCCAAACAGAGCAATGAGAATAATGAGAGAAAGAAACGTTACTATAATAATAATAATAATAATAATAATAATAATAATAATAATACTAATAGTATACACATGATAAAAACCAAAAGTTAAGGAATAATATTAAAAAGGAGAATTTAAATAACAGATTAAATGTGACAATTTTAACAGCATTAATCATTTTGAGCTCTTAAAATGTGTGTAAAATATAACACATTAGGAATTGTAAGGTTAAGTCACAAAACAATCACATTTCAGTATCATCATTCAGGATTTATGCATTACTTACACAAATATAATACCCCTCATGTCCATGCAATGCCCTTGATACTGATAATAAAGCATTCGAGAGGCTCTAATTGTAAACTCTAAATGTCATAAACTCCCAAATCTGAGCGAAGCGTGTTCATTCATCTGCTGTTTTCCTTCCACACCTCTATTTATTCTTCGGGAATAGATTACCTCTCAGATTGATCTTTTCTTGGCCAAAATGAATGACAAAAATACGCGAAAAAGATGTCTCATGAGCATAAGAGGTGTGTAATTATTTTGACCTTCATCTGATCAGCATGACATTTAATTCTTGTGCCGTTTATTAGAGCCCGGTGGAGGTTGTATGGAAAACTGCAATAAAAATAGACTTTTTTTATTACATCGGCCTAAATAAAGCTTCATAAAGAGTTTAATTAAGGGAGAAGCAATATCATGGCTGATAGAAAATGTTTAATATTTAAAAATGTATATTTGTAGAGCTTTAATTAATCATAGTTCAACATCTATTAATGCAATATGCATATTTAATGCACCGTAAGAAATAGCAATGCATCTTTATTTTATTATCTAAATTAACACGATGAATACTGTAAATATTTAATAAAACATTAACTAATGGCATCTTATTATCAATTAATTATAATAAAATAGTTTATTATAATCCTAGGCTGCGTTTTTCTAAATTACAAATATATGAATAATGTGACATATTATTATCTAAATATCTAGGAAAGTGTAACTTATAGTTGTGATGTAAAGCTGAATTTGCAGCATCATTACTACAGTCTTCAATCAGAAATCAGTCATTTATAGGAGTATTTTATGATCAGTAAATATTTCTGATTATTATTAGCTTTGAAAAGTAAAGGTATAATAAAACAGAATTAATGTAAAAGTAAAAGTTACTAAAAAAATGTAAAACAAAACAAAGTAAAATGAAGCAAAACAAATTAAAGCAAAACAAAGTAAAGTAAAACAAACTTAACAAAACAGATGAAGTGAAATAAAATAAAATAAAAACAATAAAAAATAAATAAAACAAAAACAAAGCAAAACAAAACAAGTAAAGTAAAATAAAATCAATAAATACAATAAAACAAATGTAAAGTAAAAAAAACAGAATTGAAGTAAAATAAAATTAAATACAATAATAAGTTAAATGAAACAAAAACAAAAGTAAAACAAGTGAAGTAAAATAAAATAAATTTAAAAAATAAATCAACAAAATTAAAACAAAAACAAAACAAAAGAAGTAAAACAAAATACGTTAAAAATAAATCAAACAAAAGTAAAACAAAAACAAAACAAAAGTGAAGTAAAATAAAATACGTTAAAAAATAAATCAAACAAAAGTAAAACAAAAACAAAACAAAAGTGAAGTAAAATAAAATACGTTAAAAATAAATCAAACAAAAGTAAAACAAAAACAAAACAAAAGTGAAGTAAAATAAAATACGTAAAAAATAAATCAAACAAAAGCAAAACAAAAACAAAACAAAAGAAGTAAAACAAAATACGTTAAAAATAAATCAAACAAAAGCAAAACAAAAACAAAACAAAAGTGAAGTAAAATAAAATACGTAAAAAATAAATCAAACAAAAGTAAAACAAAAACAAAACAAAAGAAGTAAAACAAAATACGTTAAAAAATAAATCAAACAAAAGCAAAACAAAAACAAAACAAAAGTGAAGTAAAATAAAATACGTAAAAAATAAATCAAACAAAAGCAAAACAAAAACAAAACAAAAGTGAAGTAAAATAAAATACGTTAAAAATAAATCAAACAAAAGTAAAACAAAAACAAAACAAAAGAAGTAAAACAAAATACGTAAAAAATAAATCAAACAAAAGTAAAACAACAACAAAACAAAAGAAGTAAAACAAAATACGTTAAAAATAAATCAAACAAAAGTAAAACAAAAACAAAACAAAAGAAGTAAAACAAAATACGTTAAAAAAAAATCAAACAAAAGTAAAACAAAAACAAAACAAAAGAAGTAAAACAAAATACGTTAAAAATAAATCAAACAAAAGTAAAACAAAAACAAAACAAAAGAAGTAAAACAAAATACGTTAAAAATAAATCAAACAAAAGTAAAACAAAAACAAAACAAAAGAAGTAAAACAAAAATACGTTAAAAATAAATCAAACAAAAGTAAAACAAAAACAAAACAAAAGAAGTAAAATAAAATACAATAAAAAAATTAAAAGAAACAAAAGCGAAACAAAAACAAAACAAAAGTGAAGTAAAATAAAATAAATTTAAAAAATAAATCAAACAAAAGTAAAAAAACAAAAAACAAAAGAAGTAAAACAAAATACATTAAAAATAAATCAAACAAAAGTAAAACAAAAAAAAACAAAAGAAGTAAAACAAAATACATTAAAAATAAATCAAACAAAAGTAAAACAAAAACAAAACAAAAGAAGTAAAACAAAATACGTTAAAAATAAATCAAACAAAAGTAAAACAAAAACAAAACAAAAGAAGTAAAACAAAATACAACAAAAAGATTAAATGAAACAAAAGCGAAACATAAACAAGTAAAAGTGAAATATAATAAAATACAATAAAGATAAATCAAACAAAAGTAAAACAAAAGTAAAAGTGAAGCGAAATAAAATAAAATACATAAAAAATAAATCAAACAAAACTGAAACAAAAACAAAACAAAAGTGAAGTGAAATAAAATACATAAAAAAACAAATCAAACAAAAGTAAAATAAAAAGTAAAACAAAACAAAACCTCATTAAAATGTTTTTGATCCCACACATATAAATATTAACATGTCACGAATATCAGCAGTTCAGCAGCTCACCTTCATCACCTTCTCTTCATCTTCACTTCATGAGTTTAAAGCCAGAAAATAATGACAAAATCTTCACTCCTGAGGATCAATTCCAGCAAAAAGAAGAAAATGAGGCACAGAAATCATGTGGAATTAAACAATCTGATATCACACTGAATCAATGAACTCATCCTGAAAGATTCATAATGGTCAGACGAATGCAGTATTTCATGGAGGAAAAGTGTCGTCCTATATATTGATATTTAGTTTCTTCTTTTTTATTTTAGCTTCTTCATGTTCTCGGTCAGCTGTAATTGGTCCCGGCTGGAATTGTGTGACACTTGTGATGTCCGTTCAGCGTCTGGACAGTAAAAACAGAAAAGATCTTAAAGATGAAAATTAAACCTTCAGGACACACAAATCTCAACACAAAAAACCTGCTTTATTTTTCTGCTGCTTTCAATATCTGAAGAGAACATTCTGTGAATATTCGGCACAATTGGGAACGTTCATTAAAAACTGTCATGTTTTTAACCCTTTAACTAACACATTTTATGGTAAATTAATAATAATAATAATAATAATAATAATAATAATAATAACAATAATAATAATAATAATAATAATAATAATAATAATAACAACAATAATAATAATAATAATAATAATAATAATAATAACAATAATAACAATAATAATAATAATAATAATAATAATAATAATAATAATAATAAATTGTGTAAATCTGATCTTAGCTCGACAAACTATACAGTTATTAGCCCAAATATTTCCAGAGCAATTAACTTTTTCAGTGTATTTCCAGTTATATTTTTCTTCTAGAGAAAGTATTATTACAATTTGTTTTTTTTTTTAGTTTGGCTGTAATAATAAAAAAAAAATAATAATAAATAAATAAATTAATTAATTAATAAATAAATAAAAACAAATAAAAATAAATAAATAATTAAAAAAATAAAAAAATAAACAAAAATGCACTAAATATATAAATAAAAAAGTATAAGTAAAATAAGAAATAGCTTAATAAAATAAAAAATAAATAAAAAATAAACAAAAATACACCAAATAAATAAATAAAATAAGTAAAATAAATTTAACAAAATACATCAAAAATGAATAAAAATAAAATAAATAAATAAAATAAGTAAAATAAATAATAGCTTAATAAAATAAAAATAAATAAATAAACTAAATAAAATATACCAAATAAACAAATAAATAAGTAAATAAAATAAAAATCAATAAACCATTAAACAATTATACACTAAATAAATGAATAAATAATTAAATGAATAAGTAAAATAAGTAATAAGCAAATAAAACTAAATAAATAAATAAAAAACTAAACAAAAATACATAAAAAAAATAAAATAAAAATAAATATAATAAGTAAATAAATAAAAATAAACAAACACCCCAAAACATAAATAAAATAAGTAACAGGTAAATAAATCTAAAATAAATAAATGAAAAAACTAAACAAAAATATACCAAATAAATAAATAAAAAAGTAAGTAATAGGTAAATAAATCTATAAAAAATAAATGAAAAAACTAAACAAAAATATACCAAATAAATAAATAAATAAATAAATAAATAAATAAATAATTAAAGTAAGTAATAGGTAAATAAATCTAAAATAAATAAATAAAAAACTAAACAAAAATATACTAAATAAATAAATAAATAAATAAATAAATAAATAAATAAATAAAAGTAATAAGTAAATAAAATAAAAATAAATAAAGGACTAAACAAAAATACATCAAATAAATAAATAGAAAAAAAAATCTATAAAATTTATTTTCTGAAAACAAGCAAAATAATCTGCCAGTAGGGTAAGAAAAATAATAGCATTTCAAACCAAAAAGAAGATTATTTATTTAATCCCACTGCCAGATTACTTTGCTTGTTTTAAGGAAATACACACTTCAATTTAACAATTTCTGAAAACAAGACAATATTTTTTACTTGTCTAAAAAAATGCTTCTTGATTTATGTAATGAAGGCACCATTTATAAATCAAATTAATTGTCATTATTATTTCTGAAAGTGCAGCATCATCTCAGTCTGATTTTTATCAGGAACACATCTCCTTGTGAGTTTTCTTCCAGGCCAATTTCAGCCTTTCTGCATCTCCTCGCACCTCCTGCAGTGAAAAATGACCTGTTCTCTCTCCGGTTCTCTGTCTCCATCCACTTTGCCCTTGACCTGCCGTTCTCCCGATGGAGAGGACATGTGGGAAATTACTAAAGCGCAACAGGCTGTCAGGACGTGACAAAAGACTATTAACCTCTGAGCTGAAATAGATGTTTCTCTGTGGGGACGTCAGCCTGAGATCCAGACTACACCAGGTGACAGACCACTGATCAGTGACCGATGACTGCATTTAACCAATAATCAACATTAACACTGCAATAAACATGCTTCTCTTTGTTACCAGAATCACCACAACAGATCAATTAGTATAGCTGTTGTGTTACCATAGCAACTGTAGAATCACCACAACAGATCAATTAATATAGTTGTTGTGTTACCATAGCAACTGCAGAATCACCACAACAGATCAATTACTATAATTGTTGTGTTACCATAGCAACTGTAGAATCACCACAACAGATCAATTAGTATAGTTGTTGTGTTACCATAGCAACTGCAGAATTACCACAACAGATCAATTACTATAGTTGTTGTGTTACCATAGCAACTGTAGAATCACCACAACAGATCAATTACTGTAGTTGTTGTGTTACCATAGCAACCGTAGAATTGCCAAAACAGATTAATAACTGCAGTTGTTGTGTTACCATAGCAACTGTAGAATCACCACAACCGACCAATTAATGTAGTTGCTGTGTAACCATAGCGACTGTAGAAGCACCACAACATCAATTACTGTACTTGTTGTGTTACCATAGCGACAGTAGAATCACCACAACAGATCAAGTACTATAGTTGCTGTGTTACCATAGTGACTGTAGGATCACTACAACAGATCAATTACTATAATTGTTGTGTTACCATAGCAACTGTAGAATCACCACAACAGATCAATTAGTATAGTTGTTGTGTTACCATAGCAACTGCAGAATTACCACAACAGATCAATTACTATAGTTGTTGTGTTACTATAGCAACCGTAGAATCACCACTACAGATCAATTGCTATAGTTGTTGTGTTACCATAGCAACTGTAGAATCACCACTACAGATCAATTACTATAGTTGTGTTACCATAGCAACTGTAGAATCACCACAGCAGATCAATTGCTATAGGTGCTGTGTAACCATGGCGACTGTAGGATCACCACAACAAATCAATTACTATAGTTGCTGTCTAACCATAGCGACAGTAGAATCGCCACAACAGATGAAGTACTATAGTTGCTGTCACCACAACAGATTAATTACTGTAGTTTTTGTGTTACCATAGCAACCTTAGAATTTCCACAACAGATTAATCACTGTAGTTGTTGTGTTGCCATAGTAACTGTAGAATCACCACAACAGATCAATTACTATAGTTTTTGTGTTACCATAGCAACTGTAGAATCACCACAACAGATTAATTACTATTATTGTTTTGTTACCATAGCAACTGTAGAATCACCACATATATAATTTAATTTATCATAAAAAATCATATAATTGATTAATTTACAGTATTTCAAGTTATTTTTTATTGTTAGAATCTTTTCTGAAAACCAGGCAATACAATAATAATAATAAAAACTATCATGCCTTTTTCCCAAGCTTAACACACAAAGTGAAATGTGTATATATGCATATTTAGAGCAAGTATTATTGATGAAATAATAATAAAAGAATCACAGTTTAATCAAAATACTCATTATTTGATGGTTTTCTCATTTAGTATGATCACTTAACCTATGAAATATGTGTATGGATTTATATATAAAACCCTTTATTATATATGGAATCAACTCAACAACAAACCCTTTAAACTAAAGTGCTAATTGGTCACCTTCTGAATGTCAATGTTTTCATTGTATGGTAAAAGAATGTCACACAGGTATATGGAATAACATGATATAAAGGCTGAACCATCTTTTAAAGCGAGCAGAATCATGATTTTGTCTCGTCTTGTGTTTTTTCAGGGTCTGAAGGTTGAATGAAGAGCTCAGTTTGACGCTAAGATAGAAAAAATAGAGCATGTGTGTCCAATCTTCACCGCTGGATGCATTGGGACGTTTGTGCAAAGAAATGTCAAAAAGTCAAAATCCGTTTTCTCCTTTATTGTTCTCGCTGTGTGTGAATGCATCCCTGTGCTGTGCTTTACCAGCCCGCATACCACAGTAAACGGCTACATGGTCAGAAATAAATGGCGGGGATTGAAGTACAGAAAATCACAGAGCTGCACGCATGAGGAGATGAAAGCTGCTCTTCTGCTCTCATGCAAAACTACATCAAAGAGCAGATGTTCAGCACAGAGACTTCCAGAACACCAGACCACACACACACACACACACACACACACACACACACACACACACACACACACACACACACACACACACACACACACACACACACACACACACACACACACACACACACACACACACACACACACACACACAAACACACACACACACACACACACACACACCATAGCAACTGTAGAATCACCACAACAGATCAATTACTATAGTTGTGTTACCATAGTGACTGTAAGATCACCACAACAGATCAATTACTATAGTTGTTGTGTTACCATAGCAACTGTAGAATCACCACAACAGATCAATTACTATAGTTGTGTTACCATAGTGACTGTAAGATCACCACAACAGATCAATTACTGTAGTTGTGTTACCATAGTGACTGTAGAATCACCACAACAGATCAATTACTATAGTTGTTATGTTGCCATAGCAACTGTAGAATCACCACAACAGATCAATTACTATAGTTGTGTTACCATAGTGACTGTAGAATCACCACAACAGATCAATTACTATAGTTGTTATGTTGCCATAGCAACTGTAGAATCACCACAACAGATCAATTACTATAGTTGTGTTACCATAGTGACTGTAAGATCACCACAACAGATCAATTACTATAGTTGTTGTGTTACCATAGCAACTGTAGAATCACCACAACAGATCAATTACTATAGTTGTTATGTTGCCATAGCAACTGTAGAATCACCACAACAGATCAATTACTATAGTTGTGTTACCATAGTGACTGTAAGATCACCACAACAGATCAATTACTATAGTTGTTCTGTTACCATAGCGACTGTAGAATCACCACAACAGATCAATCACTATAGTTGTTGTGTTACCATAGCAACTGTAGAATCATCACAACAGATCAATTACTATAGTTGTTCTGTTACCATAGCGACTGTAGAATCACCACAACAGATCAATCACTATAGTTGTTGTGTTACCATAGCAACTGCAGAATCACACTACAGATCAATTACTATAGTTGTTGTGTATCCATTGTAGAATAATAATTCAAATACTTCACTATAGACTGGTTCAAAACAATACAGTTTTTACTATAAATGAATGCAATATTTTTATGTGGGATATTTCTAGAGTTATACATATTTTAAACATAAAAACTAAAATGAAATGAGCCTATAGCGCAGGCCCTGATCTGAGGAGACCTTCATGTCTGGAGCTCAAACGGAGCAAAACCTCTGGTCAAGTGGTCTTAACATCATCACTCCCATCATGCTCTCTTTACCTGTCGTGAGGTAACCGACTTGTTTCCATGGAGACCCGGAGAGCAGATGAGAAAGTCTAACCTGGACTATCAGCGGCAGAGACTCGAACTTCCTCCAGCTCTACACTTATTTCTCACCTGACTGGAGTTTTATTTAGCGCTGCAAATGTGAAGGCTTTAAACTTAGAAAGTCAATCTGTGAATCTGAAATTGCATCTCTGAAACTGCTCCGACCAAAAGTGAATAAAGGGCAGCGATAAGGCAAACACTTGTGTTTTAATTCACATCTTTATAGATCTGAGGTTTATCTTTATAACTGGGAGAATGACGAAAATAAATCTCAGGAGAATGGATTAAGCACACCGGCAGATCCTTTTTCATTAGTGAATTTGCTATGAAACTAATATGCATACAATACTTCATTATTTATGTTACATTTAGGGCTGCACGGTGGCGCAGTGGGTTGCACTTTCGCCTCACAGCAAGAAGGTCGCTGGTTCGCTGGGTCAGTTGGTGTTTGCATGTTCCCCCTGTGCTGGCATGGCTTCAAAGACATGCGGTACAGGTGAATTGGGTAGGCTAAATTGTCTGTAGTGTGTGTGTGTGTGTATGTGTGTGTGTTTGTGAATGTGTATAGGTTCCCCTATAGCGCATGTGTTTGGACTGTGGGGGAAACTGGAGCACCCGGAGGAAACCCACGCCAACACGGAGTGAACATGCAAACTCCACACAGAAATGACAACTGACCCAGCAGGGACTGAAACCAGCGACCTTCTTGCTGTGAAGTCACAATGCTAACCACTGAGCCACCGTGCTTCCATACTGTATATATGAAAATATATTTAAACATAGATGCACATACAGTATTTGTAAATACAAAGGCTGAAAAATAAATTGTGTATATATAGCATGTTAATTTTTTAAAGATATGTTGCATATATGGCATATATTTTATGCAATAAACAAGCATGTTAATTGAGTAATTTGCATATATTTCCATGTATCAGATGTCTAAGTTTGTTTATTATTTATATTTTTGTTGATTAACGTTGATCTTTCTGATTACTCAAAAATAGGATGTGGCTTGTAGAATGATTCTCTTATAATTAGTCTAATAATTATATAATAAATAATAATTATTCATGTTTTTATTTAAGTAATAGTTACATTTATTATTTATTATTTAAATTAATTATATTACAATAAATTATATTATTTATATTTATTATTAATTATTGTTTATTAGTGATCAATATGCAATAATCACTTTTTATTTTCAACCACCGGCATATAAAAACCACTTTAATTGATCTATTACTATGTATAATTTATTAAAATCACTCCTAAATGGGTGGCACGGTGGCTCAGTGGTTAATACTGTGGCCTCACAGCAAGAAGGTCGCTGGTTTGAGTGCCAGCTGGGTCAGTTGGTGTTTCTGTGTGGAGTTTGCATGTTCTCCCCGTGTTGGCGTGGGTTTCCTCCAGGTGCTCCAGTTTCCCCCACAGTCCAAACACATGCGCTATAGGGGAATTGATGAACTAAATTGGCTGCAGTGTATGTGTGTGTGTGTGTGTGTGTGTGTGTGTGTATGGGTGTTTCCCAGTACTGGGTTACAGCTGGAAGAGCATACACTGTGTAAAACACATGCTGGAATAGTTGACAGTTCATTCCGCTGTGGCGACCCCTGATAAATAAAGGAACTAAGCCAAAGGAAAATAAATGAATGAATGAATGAATGAATGACTCCTAAATGTGAATCGTTTTCACTTTAAATAAAAACTTATGTCAAAATAAATATATTATTGTGTGTTTATATAGATTCCAATATTTAGGGATCAAAGTCAAATTTATTTTATTCAGCAAACATTGGACCGATAAGCCTAATATCTTGCTAGTATTTGCGCAGTGTGTCCAGTAGTAATAAAGGTGCTGTTATCAGTGTGTCCACATGAACTGAAGAGCAGACTCCAGATCAGCTGTTTCTTTAGACATGTAAAGTAAACGTTCCTCTACCGGCGGATTCTGCAAACATTTTTTAAGCCCTTCAGTGACCTGACTAATAACACACAGCTCCAGTAAACACACACACACATGGCGATCATGACTGAATACACACCGCTCCAGAACCTGTCCATCAAAGTCACACAGAATTATAATGCAATTCTCAACACACACTCTGAAAATGGTGTGTATGTCAGGGAGAAAACAGCACAAAACCAGTACAGTTTCAACAAAATATGTACAAAAATAATGAACAAATTAATTTATTCTCCTTTGGCTTAGTCTCTATTTCAGAGGTCACCACAGCAGAATGAATCACCAACTATTTCAGCATATGAATATATGAATATATATATACAGCGGATGCCCTTCCAGCTGCAACATTATATAAACAGTCTAGCAACCACCCAGAGGACCCTAGCTACTACCTGGCATCAACCTAGCAACCGCCCAGAACTCCTTAGCAACTGCCTGGCATCAACCAAACAACCATCCTGAACAACCTAACAATGACCTTAGCAGCCACTTAGTTCAACTAAGCAGCTAAAAACACTTATACTGCCTAGCAATAACCTAGCAACCACAGAGAACACCCTAGCCACTACCTAGCATTACCCTAACAACCATCCAGAACAACTTAGCAATGATCTAGCGACCACAGAGAACACCCTACCCACTACCTAGCATCAACCTAACAACCATCCAGAACAACCTAGCAACCACTTAAATCAACCAAGCAACTGTCAACCAATGACTTTGCAATCACACAGAACACCCTAGCAGCTCACTTTGCTTCACATAGCAACCACACAGAATACCCTAGCAACTGACCAGCATCAACCTAACAACCAACCAGAACAACTTAGTAATAACCTAGCAACCACAGAGAACACCCTAGCCACTACCTAGCATCAACCTAACAACCATCCTGAACAACCTAGCAACCACTTAAATTAACCAAGCATCTGCCAACCAATGACTTTGCAATAACGCAGAACACCCTAACAACTCACTTTAATCCACATAGCAACCACATAGAATACCCTAGCAACTGACCAGCATCAACCTAACAACACACCAGAACAACTTAGTAATGACCTAGCAACCACCTAAATCAACTGAACAACTGTCAACCAATGGCTTTGCAATCACGCAGAACACCCTAGCAACTCACTTTGATCCACATAGAAACCACACAGAATATCCTAGCAACTGACCAGCATAACAACCAACTAGAAGACCCTAGCATAGACCTAGCAACCACTCAAAATAACCAAGCAATTGGCAAGAAAGAGACTAGCAACCACCCCAAACACAATGTCCAATTAGTGCCTTACATTATTAACCCACTACTGTAACAGAACAACCTAGCAACTGTCACCCAGAACACACTTGTGACCTAGCAACCATTAAAAGCAACAGTCACAGCCAAACTAGAAGAATCTAATCAGGATTACATCACATTTAAACATGATCTGTAAGACACAAAGGAAAGCAGCTGATGTTCGGCGCACTTTTACACATTCACAGCTCTCAGGTTATTCTCAGCTTTCATGTGCAGGCAGCAACGCCAATATCAAACGCTCAAATCACGGATTCTTTCATCGTGTTGTTAAGCAGGAGCTGAATATTTCCATGGAGATGCTGATGAAACTCCCAGAGAGTTCAGAAACTCATTCAATTATTATTTGGTGTGATCACAGATTTCTGTGCATAATTATCAGTGCGGTTTGGTGGGAAGATCTGCATGGGAAAAGTTTTTGATGAGAACAAAGGGTTTAATGCGATAGTGCATGACCTTTCTCGACAAATCCCTTTAGGCATCGTCATGGTGATCTGTATAATTGTTTACTGCAACAATTAATATTAATACATGCAATTATATATTTTGAACACAGTAGAAGCAGCTGTACAACGCCAAGCATTTGCGTTGCAATGACCTAGCAATCACTCTAAACCTTAGCAACACCACAGCAACCTCATACAAAACCAGAACAACTACCTTTCAACATATTTACAATAACCACAAACACCCAGATACTGCCAAGCAATCATCCCCAAACTAACGACCCCCAACACCACAGCAACTGCCTAGCAACACCTTAACAACCACCCACAAAACTCTAGAGTCTTGGCAGGGACGGCCTCAAATACTATATTCATGTTAGCAACCACAAAGAACTGCAGATTTTTAACAACAACTAATCATCTACTTAAAACAATCTTACAACAGCTTATTGAGGACCTACAATACAATTTTAAGCATACAGAATACCCTAGCAACCGCTAGCAATGACCTAATAACCATCCATTCTAGCAACCAACCATAACACCTTAGTAACTGCCTTTAAACTACTCTACCCTTGCAATCAGCCACCACAGACATCACACCTAACAGCTTAGCAACAGTCTAATAATGACCAAGCAACCACCCACCCTAGCAACCACCAAAACAGCCTAACAAAGACATGACAATAATATACACTAGAAACCACAACAAACATTGTAACAACTTACTAGCAACCACCAAACTCATGAAACAACCTAGTAACTACCCAAAACACCCTAGCAACCACCCACACTATAAACCACACCTACCACCTCAGCAGCAGTCTAATAATCACCAAGCAACCAGCCACCTTAGCAACAACCCAGAACAGCCTAGCAACATCTTTGCAAGAATCTGGGGTTTAGAAACAACATAAAAAACACTGTAGTAACTGCCTAGCAACCACCAAACTCAAGAAACAACCTAGCAACCACCCACACAACAAACCACATTTAACACCTGATCAACAGTCTAACAATGACCAAGCAACCAGCCACCTTAGCAACAACCCAGAACATCATAGCAATGACTTAGTAAGAATCTAGAGTTTAGCATTAACATAAACCTAGTAACTACCCAATTTGGTAACTACCCAAAACACCCTAGCAACCACCCAACCTAGAAACCACCAAGAACAGCCTAACAATCACATAATAATATACTTTAGCCACCAAAACAAACACTGTAGCAATTGTCTAGCAACCACCAACTCAAGAAACAGCTTAGCAACTACCCAAAACACCCTAGCAACCACTCATACTAGAAACCAACAAGAACAGCCTAACAATGACATGACAATAATATACACTAGCAACCAAAACAAACACTGTAGCAACTGCCTAGCAACCACCAACTCAAGAAACAACCTAGCAACTACCCAAAACACCCTAGCAACCACCCTAACTAGAAACCACCAAGAACAGCCTAACAATGACATGACAATAATATACACTAGCAACCAAAACAAGCACTGTAGCAACTGTCTAGCAACCACCAAACTCAAGAAACAACCTAGCAACTACCCAAAACACCCTAGCAACCACCCACACTAGAAACCACACTTAACACCTTAGCAACAGTCTAACAATGATCAAGCAACCAGTCATCTTGGCAACAACCCAGAACAGCCTAGCAACGACTTGGTAAGAATCTGAGGTTAAGCAACAACATAAAAAAACAACAACACTGTAGCAACTGCCCAGCAACTACCAACTCAAGAAACAACCTAGTAACTACCCAAAGCAACCTAGCAACCACCCAGCCTAGAACCACACCTAAGACCATAGCAACAGTCTAACAATGATCTAGGAACCACACAGAACAGCCTATATCAGCTTGCCAGAAGCCTACCCTAGCAACCAAAATTACATAGTAGCAACTGCCTAGCAACCATCCATTTAAGGAACAACCTAGCAACCATCCAACCTAGCAACTGTTTAGATGGGATGCTGTATGATTTCACTCCACATTCACCTTTAAGGGTTACCATGGTGAACGCCAGAATCGTTGACTGCAATAAACATTATAAATGAAAGTAATTATAGGTTTACGATGATATCAGCTGCTTGGTAACACCCTAGCAACCGCCTACAGCTGATTTTGGGTCTATAATGTGTATCGTTGTCTGAATTAAACAAAGCGCTGTATGTGGATGGTGCCAGTGTGTTAATGTGGCCCGATTCCTCTATTCTGACAGGATCCTACAGGCTGTTATTAGACTTAATTACAGTAAGCGCAGGGGTTAATTATGGAGGTGCTGATGTCAGAGGAGCATCGCTCAAATTAATGACCCCACAGTAATCTTGTTTAAGTGTGTGATGCTACAGGCCGTCCACAGCATGACTTACTGCTCAATAATGTGCTTGCTGAACCAGGACACGATGAGCGGCCCGTGGAGATGTGGAGGAGAGGAAACTGACAGATCCACGAGAACACAAACTAGAAAAAGTCATCTGCTGGATAAAACTCAACACATGTAAATGATTAGGAGATGCACATTTCATAAGCACAACAATCACACACCAACATTTCACATCATTATATTTAATCTTTGTTTTGTTTTCTCATGTTTACTGATTGACCTGCTGTATGTATGCTGAACGGTTGTCTCCTATTTTGTAGGCATATATATATGTATATTATTATTATTATTATTTAAAATGTGCTTGCTTGTCCTACTTTCTCTTCATTGAAAGCAAAAAAAAAAATAAAAGAAAAAAGATAGAATAAAATAATAAAATAATTTTTTTTTGATAACAGATGCTATTTTAATACAATCAAATGAACAGTATATTTGACTGCTTATTCTAAAAAATCTGCACCAAATAAACAAACAAACAAACAAACAAATAAATAAACAAATAAAAAATAAATAAATGCATGATTAAATAAATAAATGCTTGAATAAATAAATGCATGAATAAATAAATAAATAAATAAATGAAAAAATAAATAAATGCATGAATAAATAAGTAAATAAATGCATAAAAAAATAAAATAAATGTATGAATAAATAAATAAATAAATCATGAAAAAAATCAATAAATGCATGAATAAATAAATAAATAAATAAATGCATGAAAAAAATAAATAAATGCATGAATAAAAAAATAAAAAAATAAATGCATGAATAAATAAATAAATGCATGAATAAAAAAATAAAAAAATAAATGCATGAATAAATAAGTAAATAAATGCATAAAAAAATAAAATAAATGTATGAATAAATAAATAAATAAATCATGAAAAAAATCAATAAATGCATGAATAAATAAATAAATAAATGCTTGAATAAATTAATGCATGAATAAATAAATAAATAAATGCTTGAATAAATAAATGCATGAATAAATAAATAAATAAATGCATGAATAAATAAATGCACACTGTTAAAAATTGTCCCGTAAAAAAACGGTAAGTTACTGGCAGCTGCAGTTGCCAGCAATGTACTGTTATTTTACAGTATGTTGCTGTAAAAATACATGGACTACATTGATATACACAATACTCAAGTGAACTCATTTTGTTCATTGAAAGTTACTGCCTCAAATTGGCCAATTTCTGTATGAGTTTATGAAGTAATGTGCTATATATGCTTAGAAGCATACTTATAATGATAACTTATTTTAGTTAATTTGAAAAGTTCTGTTTAACCCAAATGTCTTAAATTTCACAGCAGCACACAAACATGTAAAGCTGGAATTAACACAGAGAGATTCTTACTGCATCAGCAACTAAACATCCACTGTCTTTAAGTAAAGAAACATGCAGAATAACATCAGCAGTTCATTGTTCATCTTTGACTCAAACACTGGCTCTACTCTCCTCCACAACGGTGACACACAGAAGAAATTTGCTTCAGGTTTTACAGTAAAATACTGTTTTTTTTCCTTGATTTAACGGTAAACTACTGGCAGCTGTGGTTGCCAGCAATCTACTGTTTTTTTTACAGTCTACTTCCGTAGTTTAAAATAACATTATATTACTGTTAAAATACATTTTTACACTGTGTTTTTACCTCTCACACCTTTAACCCTTTAAACCCCAGAGCAAATACCTCAGTTTTAATTGAACACTTCCAAGTGTCCACACTACTGAGTGTTCAAGAAACATGGAGCAAAGCTGAAGTAAATGAACTAATTAAATGACTAATTAAATTATAATTGAGGATTAGCGATGAACAAATGAAGAAATACTGAAGGGAAAAAACAAGAACAGAACATAAAGTAACAAAACACTGAAACTTCAGTCACAGCTTTATAATGAAATAACCTGAAGGTCAACAAATGATTAAATCATTAAAATATCAGCAGATGATTAAACAACTCTACAAACATCATCAGCAGCTACACTTATTACTAAAACATTTATTTTTGTATAACATCTACTAAAGTTCTTCTTGAGATAAAGGTTAACATTTTATGTCACCATCATGGAGAACAGAGTTTGCTTTAGTTGGGCTCTGAGCCCTGGCAATTTTAACATTCATTTATTTTGGCTGCTGCAATTGTTAAG
Source organism: Danio kyathit (assembly GCA_903798195.1). Classification (NCBI taxonomy): domain Eukaryota; kingdom Metazoa; phylum Chordata; class Actinopteri; order Cypriniformes; family Danionidae; genus Danio; species Danio kyathit. The sequence continues at coordinate 1,661,334 of LR812519.1, forward strand.
AACTTTGTTTAATAAGCTCTTTCGATATGGCAAGCAAGCCAAAAAAAATTAATAAGATCTGCTGATGTTCATGTTGTTATTAATGAGGCAGAACCTGTTCTAATATAATATAATTTACTGATCTTATCCAATGTTTAATCTATTGTTAAATGTAATATAACGTGCCTGTATGTGGCATTGAATTCTGGATGTTTTTAAGAATATCTTGGACAAAAACACTTTGCTCTATGGTGTAAGTTGCACTCAAAGAGACATCAAGAATCAGCGTATGAACCTCAACAACGGTGACAACTAACAAAATTAACAGTTTAACTCACAAACATCACAAACTGGCTACTGAAAGTCTAAACATCAAACACAAATAAAGTAAACTGTAAGACCATTATACTACATCATTTATTCATGCCCCAATGCATGCTGGGATATTTGTACTGTGCCACACCCAGCATGCATTGCGACATGAAACATTTTAATTGTGACCATTGTTGAGGTACAAGGTCTGATTCATGAGGTCTGAGTGTGACTTTGTCCTAACTGAACTGTTTTTGAATGTTATTTCTTAATTCTGTAAAAGAATCAGGTATTTTTCCGGTTTCCATTTCTCATTAATAAATTAATATCTGCACCAAGCATAAAAACTATTGCATGAGGCTCATCATCCAGACCTTTATCAAAACATTTAGCAGAGCAAATTTCAGACAACAAGATTTATCTACCTATTGGCTTTCCAGCTTTATTGCAATAATAAAAGTGTTATATATACTTTGTATTACAGCAGCTGAAGAGGCTAACTTTACAAATTCAAGAGTGAAGAGCCCAACTAAACCAGCCCCTCACTCCATTACCCTCCAGTCTAGTGACATGGTGTGAGGACAACAACCTCACCCTCAACACGGACAAGACCAAGGAGATGATAGTGGACATGAGGAAGGAGAGGGGAACTCATCAGCCACTGTTTATCCGTGAACTTGAAGTGGAAAGAGTGAGCAGTTTTAAATACTTGGGGGTCCACATCAGTGAGGACCTCACCTGGACAACGAACACCACCCAGCTGGTCAAGAAAGCACAACAGCGGCTTTACTTCTTAAGGAAGCTGAGGAAACTTGGTCTGTCATCTAAGATCCTCAGCAACTTTTAGAGCTGTGTGATTGAGAGCATCCTGACCAGCTGTATTACTGTGTGGTATGGCAACGCAACCATAAAGGACCGCAAACGTCTGCAGAGAGTGGTGAGGACTGCAGAGAAGATCATCGGGACCCCACTGCCCTCTCTGCAGACTATCTACCATCGCAGAGTCCACAGGAGAGCTGCCTCCATCCTGAAAGACCCCACACATCCACAACACAGATTATTCACACTTCTGCCCTCAGGGCGGAGGTACAGGAGTGTGAGATCCAGGACTGCCAGACTCAAGAACTCTTTTTTCCCAGCAGCTATCAGACTTTTAAACGCATAATCAGTGGACACAACAGTTTCATTCTTTGCCCAGAAGCACACTTTACTCTCCATCCCAGTTTGCACTATTAACGAATGCAATTGCACTAAATCTACTACAGCCATTATACTGTCGTTGCACATAAGCCGATTGCACTAGGCACTTTATTTTTGCACAATAAGCTAAAAAAAAAACTTAAATACCTCTACACATTGTTTACATGTTTACATACTCCACAATCAGTATTATATATTATTTACATTCATTTCATAATTTCATTTCATAATTATACTTCCGTCACTTTTGTGTATATATGTGTATGTATGTGTACGTTGTGTTTGATGTGTATGTTATGTGTATAACTTCACTGTGGACGGCAAAGTAAGAATTTCATTGTACAGGGAAACGTGTTTCCTTACTGTGCACATGACAATAAACAATTGAAATTGAAATTGAAATTGAAATTACGGTGACAAAAAAAAAAAAAACACCTAAATTTCTGTTGGTTCTCAATAAGAATGGTATGGAAGTCTAAGCGGTCAGTAATGTGTGTCTGCTGTTGTTTGTGTTGTTTAATGATCCTCTGCTGAGACTGAAGGTGTTTTATTTTACTTGTTTTTATTTAATGTTGTAACTGACATCACTCTTTGTGTTTCTTGGTTCTCTTTCCTTCAGTGATTGTGATGATTACAGCAGGTGTTCATCAGTGTCTGAATTCACTCATTAGTGTTCATTAACTCTGTCAGGTGAACTATATTAGTGAACTAGTGTATGGAATAGTGAACGAGGGCACAAAGTGGGATTTCAAACACAGACTTGAAAACGTCGAATCTGAGCTCTGTTAACTCAGTTTTCTGCTGTTGGTTACTTTCTCGAAAATATTACCCAGAATGCACTGTTTTTAACAGCATATTACTGTTTTAGTGAAAAAACATTATTTTACTGTTGAATCTGACCGTTTTTTAACAGCAATTTTTTACAGAGCAGGAATAAATAAATAAATACATGCATGAATAAATAATAAAAAAATAAATAAATAAATGAATGAATAAATAAATGCATGAATGAATGAATGAATAAATAAATGAATAAATAAATGAATAAATAATTTAAATAAATAAATAAACATACATATACACTGAAAAAGTTCAAAACAACTGTAAAACAAATAAATAAATCTAAATCAAAACATTTTTTTTTTCTCACTGAAATTGCTAGTCAATTTTACAAATACTTACACAGAAGCAGCAAATTAAAGTTTCAGAAGTTAAACCATTAATTTTCTCCTTAGCTAAACAGATTTTGGGTAATAACTGATTAATATTTAAAGCTGCTGTGAGCTGAGAGGATATTCATTGATGGTTTATGCTTTTGCTGAACTCATCTGTACACAAATTCAATTGACATTTTATTAATATTTAATTCATGCAAAGAAACTACGTTACCCATAATGCTGTACAGGAAATCCACCAATCAGAGAGTTGCAGTGAGAAAAAGTGCATCAGAATTGCAAATTAAATTTCACCAGTGATGTACTTAACATACTGTATAGAACCAGTATTTCTGAAAGTGTCTATGGAATGTGACACACTGAAGCAGACATAAGCTTCACGTTCTCCTGCTCCATCAGTGGAACACGCTGAAGCAGTTGTGTTTGTAAAGTGCACTTGTGCATGTGATATAGAATGATCTAATAACGGCTGACACTCAGACATCTGCAAGTGCTGATGTCTGCAAGCTGATCATCAAAGGCATTTCGAGGTATTCTGTGTGTGTGTGTGTGTGTCTCTGGATGGCTGTATTGATTTGTTTCAGTGTTTCTTGGCAGACTGACAGATGGAATAATGGGAACTCCTGAGAATGAACAAATAAGGGCAGGAGAAATGTTCACTTAACTAAACACACACACACGCACGCACGCACGCACACACACACACAATACATACATATAATGTCCCTGCAAATCACATAAACCTGTACATACACACACACACAAATACAGACATGCACAGGCACACGTTACCCTGTTATTATGGGGTTACTGGGATAATACTATGTGGTTGCCAGATTGATAGTTGCCAGGGTGTACTATCATGTTGCCATCCTGATATTATGGGGTTATTATGTCGCTATACGGTTGCCAGATTGAGGCTGTGACTACAAGGATGATATTGTCTTGTTGCCATCCTGACATTATGAAGTTACTAGAATGATGCTATGCGGTTGCCAGATTGAGGATGTGGTTGCCAGGGGGATACTATCATGTTGCCATCCTGACATTATGGGGTTATGATGACGCTATGCAGTTGCCAGATTGGGGATGTGGTTGACAGGATGATACTATCATGTCACCATCCTGATATTATGGGGTTACTAGAATGATGCTATGCGGTTGCCAGATTGAGGCTGCGACTACAAGGATGATACTATCATGTTACCATCCTGACATTATGGAGTTACTAGAATGATGCTATGCGGTTGCCAGATTGAGGCTGCGACTACAAGGATGATACTATCACATTGCCATCCTGATATTTTGGGGTTACTATGATGATATGCGGTTGCCAGATTGAGGATGTGGTTGCCAGAGTGATCTTATGCTGTTGCCATCCTGACAATATGGAGTTACTAGAATGATGCTATGCGGTTGCCAAATTGAGGATGTGGTTGCCCGGGTGATCCTAAACTGTTGCCATCCTGATATTATGGGGTTATGATGACGCTATGCGGTTGCCAAATTGAGGCTGTGACTACAAGGATTATACTATCATGTTGCCATTCTGACATTATGGGCTTACTAGAATTATGCTATGCGGTTGCCAGATTGAGGCTGTGACTACAAGGATGATCCTATCACATTGCCATCCTGACATTATGGAGTTACTAGAATGATGCTATGCGGTTGCCAGATTGAGGATGTGGTTGCCAGGGTGATCCTTTACTGTTGCCTTCCTGATATTATGGGGTTATGATGATGATATGCGGTTGCCAGATTGGGGATGTGGTTGACAGGATGATGCTATGCTGTTGCCATAATGATTGCCAGATTGAGGATGTGGTTGACAGGGTGATCCTTTGCTGTTGCCATTCTGACATTATGGGGTTCCTAGAATGCCACTATGCGGTTGCCAGATTGAGGATGTGGTTGCCAGGGTGATACTATTCATGTTGCCATCCTGATATTATGGGGTTATGATGATGATATGTGGTTGCTAGATTGATTCTGGCAATCATTATGGCAACAGCATAGCATCATCCTGTCAACCACATCCCCAATCTGGCAACCGCATATCATCATCATAACCCCATAATATCAGGATGGCAACAGTAAAGGATCACCCTGGCAACCACATCCTCAATCTGGCAACCGCATAGCATCATTCTAGTAACCCCATAATGTCAGGATTGCAACATGATAGTATCATCCTTGTAGTCACAGTCTCAATCTGGCTGTTTGAGGATGTGGTTGCCAGGGTGATTCTACGCTGTTGCCATCCTGACAATATGGCGTTACTAGAATGATGCTATACCATTGCCAGATTGAGGATGTGGTTGCCAGGGTGATGCTATGTTGTTGCCATCATGATTGCCAGATTGAAGCTGTAGTTGCCAGGGTGTGTATCAGGTTTATCAGGATGATCTTATGTTGTTGCCATAATGAGGCTGTGGTTGCTAGGGTGATCATATGCTGTTACCATCATGACTGCCAGATTGAGGCTGTTGCCATCACGATACTGAGAGATTACCAGGATGATGTAATCTGGTGGTTGCCAGAGTGACGTTAAGCTGTTGCCATCCAGATTTTTTGGGGTCACAAGGATGATGCTATGTGGTTGCCAGGGTGACTCAGTCCTGTTACTATCCTGATATAGGATGATGCCGTGCAGTTGCCAGATTGAGGCTTGTCAATAAAATGCTCCTTGATTTAAGAATTGTCAGATATTTGGACTACAAAACAAGACAAAAACTGTGAGAGAAGCACTTGTTTTTGCAGTGTGAGAGAGCGCTTCACCTGCTGCAGCTCAGCCTCTTCTGTCTGTCTCTAATATGATGTTTAACTCTGCATCTTCAAAGAAAGGATGGAGTTCTGGATCCAATAAAGTGATGAGCATGAGCTTCATGAATATCTCCACAGGACAAGCAGAGCAGGAGTAGAACAGAAGCATCTGTAATGAGTTTTACTGAATGTGGATCTCTGTGTTTTTATGAAGACAGTTCACAGATTTAATGATGCTCTCCTGCTCCTCCGTGAAGATCTGGATCCTGGCTCTTCTTCTCCATCTGCTTCTCTTCTGGATAATGATGGCAGGAAATCCACAGACTCTGACAGATACTGACTGCAGAACAGCACTCACAATCTGTTGACGGGATTCAGGTCAAATTCTCGATGTTCCTCAAGTCAAAATACTGAATTATTGGGCCTTAAATAAATGAAAGCAAACAACTGTTCAATAGACAACAGTGATTCATTCTGTAATAAATAAACAAATAAATTCTTAAGAGGGGCTAATTGACTGTAACAGTATTTATTTATATATATATATATATATATATATACTGGCCACTTTATTAGGTACACCTGTCCAACTGCTCGTTAATGCAAATTTCTAATCAGCCAATCACATGGCAGCAGCTCACTGCATTTAGGCATGTAGACATGGTCAAGACGATCTGCTGTAGTTCAAAGCGAGCATCAGAATGGGGAAGAAAGGGGATTTAAGAGACTTTGAACGTGGCATGGTTGTTGGTGCCAGACGGGCTGGTCTGAGTATTTCAGAAACTGCTGATCTACTGGGATTTTCACGCACAACCATCTCTAGGGTTTACAGAGAATGGTCCGTCAAAGAGGAAATCTCCAGTGAGCGGCAGTTCTGTGGGCACAAATGCCTTGTTGATGCCAGAGGTCAGAGGAGAATGACCAAACTGGTTTCAGCTGATAGAAAGGCAACAGTAACTCAAATAAGCACTCAATACAACCGAGGAGAAGAGCATCTCTGAACACACAACACGTACAACCTTGAGGCGGATGGGCTACAGCAGCAGAAGACCATTCATTCATTAATTTTCTTTTCAGCTTAGTTCCTTTACTAATCTGGGGTCACCACAGCGGAATGAACCGCCAACTTATCCAGCATAGGTTTTACGCAGCGGATGCCCTTCTAGCTGCAACCCATCACTGGTAAACACCCATGCACTCTCATTCACACACATACACTACGAACAATTTAGCCTACACAATTCCCCTATAGCGCATGCGTTTGGACTGTGGGGGAAACCGGAGCACCCGGAGGAAACCCACGCCAACACAGGGAGAACATGCAAACTCCACACAGAAATGCCAACTGACCCAGCCGAGGCTCGAACCAGCGACCTTCATGCTGTGAGGCGACAGCACTATCTCCTGCGCCACCAAGTCGTCCCACAATGAAATATATAAACAATCACTTCATGCTTTAAGTGTAAATCACTGAATTAATCGCACTATTCATGTTTTTGATATTCTTCAAAAGGAGGAATATAATAATGATTGAATAATTCAGTTCATTAGAAGAACACACAACAAACACACAACAAACAAACAAAGAATTAAAATAAATCTGCTGGATACAGAACAAAAAAAAAAGCAAATGATACGGCGTCTGAAATATGAAATAATGACAGTTTTCCTCTGCACTAAAAAGCAGAAGCGTTTTCCTCATTTCCAGCAATTAGGTCTGTCCATAATCCCCAAAGAGGCCAATTAATTCTGCATTCATCTCTTCAGTGAATCTAACAGGAAAAGTGTGCTGGTGTCTGAATCCGGGATGTTTTTAGCCAAACTTCTCATTTCTCCCTCATAAGGGCTCCATCAGGAGTGTGTAATGCTTCTCTTGCTCAGCCGTGCGTTTAATAAACACAGATTACATTTCAAGGCTTTTGATTTGATTTCATGTTTGTTATAAAAGTAAAATGAGCTGTATTTATTTTTGTCTCAGATAATAACAGCTTTGCATGTCTTTAGAAATGTAATTCAGTTCTTTAGTTACCCTAAAATACATGGTGTCAAATATTTTCCTCTAATTCTCTGAACAAATGTGCTGTCATGATTTAAGATTGTTTTATAAGTCTCTCATGCACTTATTTGATCAAGAATACATTTTGTTTTTAAATTATGTTTGATAATATTACAGATAGGCGACGCTGGCGCAGTAGGCAGTGCTGTCGCCTTACAGCAAGAAGGTCGCTGGTTCGAGCCCCGGCTGGGTCAGTTGGCGTTTCTGTGTGGAGTTTGCATGTTCTCCCTGCGGGAGCTCCTCCGGGTGCTCCGGTTTCCCCCTCAGTCCAAAGACATGCGGTAAAGGTGAATTGGGTAGGCTAAATTGTAGTATGTGTGGATGTTTCCCAGAGATGGGTTGTGGCTGGAAGGGCATCTGCTACGTAAAACATGTGCTGGATAAGTTGGCGGTTCATTCCACTGTGGTAACCCTGGACTAATAAAGGGACTAAGCCGAAAAGAAAATGAATGAACGACTGAATATTACAGATTAAAATCTTTCCTGTAATTAAAAATTAAATATTCTGCAATATTATTTAGTTATAAAGAATTACATGATATAAATAAATATTTTTTTCATCAAACATGCATAAAAATTACTGAAATTATTTTAATGCATTTTTGAAGAATAATTATTGATTGACTGATTTATTTCAAATAAATAATTTTCATTAAAGATGCATTAAAAACTACTCAAAATGTAGCTTTGCATCACAGAATTTATTTATTTATTTATTGAAAACAAACAAACAAGCAAAGAAGCAAATAAATAATTTTTTCCATCTAAAAATGTATTCAAAATAACTGAAAATTCAGCTTTGCATCACAGGACTTATTTATTTATAACAAACAAACAAACAAACAAACAAACAAAATAAACAAACACTTTTTCCATCTGGAATGGCATTCAAAATGATTGAAAATTCAGCATTGCATCACAGGATTTATTATATATATATATGTTATATATTATATATATATATATATATATATATATATATATATATATATATATATATATATATATATATATATATATATATATATATATATATTATATATTATATATATATATTAGGGATGCAACGATACCACTTTTTTACAAACCGATACGAGTACGAGTATTTTGATTTGTGTACTCGCCGATACCGATACCGATACTTCATAGATTTGGTTTCAACTAAGTTTATTTGTTCGTTTTTTTGCTTTGTTTTTTGTTTTTTGCCTGTAGCAAGGATGAACACCAAAATCTTTAACAGGAGGCTGTTCCAAGCCAAAATTATACACATTGTTGAAAACCCTGCTAACCCAGACCTTGTCTATTAACGATTAAGCATGGACATTTAAAGGATGAGATATCCTTGCGACTTACATGTGTGCACGACTTCACACATTACACAAGGTGTGTGCAGTGTACGTTACCTTATAGAGTCACTGTCATTGCATATTGGGGACGCATAAAACACTGTTTTGCACCATTCTTTCATATTCATGAGTCCTGCCTTTGATCCGCGGTCAATTAATCAAAAAGTACTAGATGTTTATGGGTGGGTTGCGGTTAATAGCTCATTTTATAAATCACGCAACTATCATCTCACAATGTTTATTAATAAATAATCTTGTTTTATTAAAATAAAAGTGATTTCGCAATGTCGAGCCACTGACAAAGCCAACTGCAGAAAAACAAAGCAACCATCGTGGCAACCGCAGTGATCTCTTTTCCCGAAGTTCAGCTGTTCTTTTTTGCACTGATTATTATGCGTTTAATGTTAAAAAATCAATAATGAATAGACCTCAAAAGTGTATCCTGTGGGTGTGTGTGCGTCTTCACTGAAGCCTCGCTCTTCTAAAACCGAAAGGTGTTTATGTCAGGCAATATTTCGGCTTTTAATCGAATGAAAAGTTAATTTAAATAAGCCAATATTTAAAAACTGCAGTAAAGTAACTGTGACGTGCGGTCACACATCGAAACTGAGGTCTGATCTAATCTCTCTCTCGCTGTCATCCAGACAATGATACGGAGACGCCGTACAAGTCAAGCCGCAAAACGGAGGCTGGTACCAGTTTACAGAATAGCTGAAGCCTTTGCGAAATCTGTCAAAATACAGCACTGAAATTTATAGGCATAAATGTCTTTGAGCCAAAAAGTCTAGGCTATCTGTAGGATATCTGACGCAATCAGAGCCGATGGTATGGACAATTTGTGTAGCCTAATAATTATATTAATTCTAATAAAATGAAAACCAAAATCAACAACTCATTGCATTTTTCGTTTGATAAAAAATATACGGAAACGAAAAAAATCAAAGGGTGACTAATTTGTATTAATTTGTTTTAATATGAATAAAAATATGCTTAGCCTGAAGCTTAGCGGTTACATACGCTGCCAATAGACAAGCCATTCAAAAATATTATTTTACTGTGTACTGGGTTATAATGTATATTTTACAATAAAAACTAAAATGTAGCATGCCTCGCTGTCATTTAAAACATGCAATTCATGACACCCCAGAGCTGTAGGCCTGTGTATGCAGTGTGTAAACGTTGGGAATATTCATACTGCGCACCCAGGGCCGGCGCGTCCATATAGAGGCGACCTATAATATATAATAGTGAGGGCGGCAAACGCGCCCCCAACGTACTGACTTTCATCTGCAACATCAGCACAATCCCCCCTAAATAAAATATACAGGCCCGTGAAGTTCAGCACTTGTCTTGCCAGTGTATGCTGCTGTCTGTCTTGTGTGTATAGCGCCGCAGTGCGCGTCAACAGCTGCTGAAAAAGCGCGCGTGACAGCTCAAAGCCGGTATCGATTTAACCACAAGCAAGATCATATCGTTATAAATATTACATTAACGATACTTATCGAAATATTTATACATTTACATAGTGTTTGAGATTGTGTGGTCTGTAAAAGCTGTCTGATCTTTACAGAAGCTGTAAACTGACACGTGCGCAGTGGCCGCAGTGATGTTTAAACTCAGACGCTTTTATTTAGCCTGTAGTCTTAAGATTTTTTTTTACATAATGTTCCATTTCTTAAAATTTATTTCATTTTTTTTATTTATAGTTTATATATAAAATGAGTGATAACTTGTTTGAGTGCTTAGCTGTGATCATTATGCAAGGATCATATTTCATATTCGGTTTATTCTTCAGTAGCCTAAGCTATAGATTCGTTAATAATGTATTTTATAAACAGATTGTTTAAAAGGACTAAGCTATTAATATATAATACATTAGGCTAATTAATACATTAAGACACTGAAGTCAGGTAGGGCAACAAATCACATCCATAGTGAATTACTGTTCAGCGGTATCGGTGCGTGGTATCGGCCTTTCATGTCCAATACGAGTACGAGTATTTAAACCAAGTATCGACCCGATACCCGATACCCGATACTGGTATCGGTATCGGTGCATCCCTAATATATATATACTGTATGAAGAGCTATGCCATCTAAAATGTTCTCCTAAAATGAACATTTTTCTCAGCCTCCTATGTTTATGTTCAGTTATGTTACTTTAAAGGCAATAAAAATAACTTATTTGTCACTATAAAAGTAGAATTGCATATCCTACACACAGGAGTTGGAGAAAAATGCATATTTTAGTAGAAAATATCAAATGGCTTTTAGAGGTTTTTGCATCTAAACTCTTCATATATATATATTATTAGTTATTACAGAGTATTAAAATAGAAAACTGAGTTATTCTGAATTAATATGGTGTTTTTGATAAAATAAATGCAATCTTGGTAAGCAGAGAAGACTCATAATACAAAAATATTTTTTATAATTATAAATAACCACTGAGCTAACCACTAAGCCACCGTGTCATTTATATATATATATATATATATATATTCTCAAAGTTGGGTTGGGACTTTCACCTTGATATTTTAGCGTGGATGTATACCTGGCCAAATTGCACGGTAGGTGGCGAGAACGAGTCTTCAAACCTGTGTGTGTTCCTACTGTGAAATGACCACATCAAACGTGACGTGCTAACATGGATGCAGTTCACTAGAGTGAATCTGATTAATGTGAGCTCCACATCTAACTATCAGGCACCTGTAGAGTTAATGCGTTCCAGTAAAACATATACAAATAAAATGGACCGGGTGCTTTTCAAACCGGTGAGCCGTCTGCCAAAAAAAGTGCCCTTCTGAATCAAATCAGCAGGATGCCCTTCTGGATCTTTCACTTACTTCGAAGACACTACTGACTACGCTTACATCTGTAATCTAGTTATTTGTCTTAATAGACAATAATAAAATGAAGGTGTTTACGTGAAGTGCTTTCATGTATGAGTTTCCTGTAATTATGGGTGACTTTAGTTTAGACTTTAGTTTAGAATAGTTTGATTGTGGTGTTTACTTCAATAATGCCACTAATATCTGCAAACTCCACATCTTAATTCCATTTCTGTTCAGTTCAGTTATGACTTTAGTCGGATTAATCTCATCAAAAATCACTGTTTGGAGCTTATGTAGGCCTACAGTTAATAAACAGTTATTAAACACAAGTACATCTTATTGAACATCATTTATTTTCATCACCAATTATCATAGTAGAACAGTTTCTCAAGCAGTTTGTGATGCATTTTGGAAACAGGAGATGAGCCCCTGGTCTGATGCGCCACCTGGCTTGAGAAACCCGTTCTAAAAGACTTACTTTAGTCATTATTTGGGTAGCACACATATTCTGAATGCCTTCGGCAGAATTCAAATGAGCCATTTTAATCATACCTGCCAACACTCCCAATTTTCCCGGGAGTCTCCCGTATTTCAGACCCGTCTCCCGTATTGCCCCCCCCCCCCCCCCCCCCCTTCCTCAGCATTTTGGTACAGTCCGGGCTGAAACTTGGTGCTTGTGCTTTTCCGGTCGCGTCCCCATCTCCTCAAACCTCTCACCCCTCCCGCTCCCCGCTCTTCAGTTTGCGCCAGTGTTGCCAATTTTCAAAAAAGCGATTAGCGACAAATCTAGCGACTTTTTTGTGTGTTACTTACTATTTTTATAGACTGTCGTTTGTCCATTACTGTACCGTCCCTACTCTTCTCAACGAGCTGCGGGTGATGCCGCCGGCCCCTCCCCGGCAGCCTGAGAGCAGAGCAACTCTCTGCGTACCGACGGCAAACGATTTAGAACAGGTTGCAGTTTGTAGGTATTTCCCTTGTACAGTCAACCCGATCTGCTTCTCCTTTATTTTAACAATTTAATTTGACCGTTTATTCTTGTTGCACAATCAGAGATGTTTTAAGTGAGAGTTTCAGAACTTGTCTGAGTATATTACGTCTGAGAGATTACTGCAAATTCCCTACTCATCTATAATGATATACTGTATTCAAACAGCAATAAATTTAGTTAAATTGACAAGCTTACATAAAGCGTAGTGCGAATATAAAATACCCCATTTATTTACTATAGGCTGTTAAACAAACAGAAAAGGTAGAACGCGATGACGTCAGTAATATGCAAATTAGCGTATGACGTATCGTATGATTTTAATCTAGATTAATTCCAAGATTACAGTGAGATTAATCTAGATTAAAAATGTTAATCTATGCCCACCTATAATATATATATTTAAATTATAAATATAAACAAAACAAAACAAAACAAAACAAATAAAGATTAAATAAATAGCTTTGACCAGAAGTATATATCAAACACCTAAAGCGAAATAACCATAAAAACACATCAGAACTAAGCAGAGGATTTAGGATGTTGCTATGCAGTTTCAAATGGGTCCAGAGAGGTGTTTAGGCTGTAAGTGTAATGCAGTATAATAAAAGTGCTGCTTAAACACAAAGTGATTTCAGAATGTTGAAGTGAACAGCTAAAGCCGCCCTTCAGACCGCAGTTCTCCTCTCCATAGATCTCCATTAATGGACACTACAGACAGCCCATAAAGTTTCATTGTAAACCCTTTGGGCAGAACAACCACAGCATACATTTAACATTCAAACATTCTGAGCGTATTTGGTCTGAGGGATTTTGAAGAGCTGTGATGAGCCCATAATTCCTCAGTAATGTTTGCAGTAATGATTGATGGAGCTCCACTGGCTTTAATGGACACCAGTCTGTCCAAATCACAGCCCACAGCTACAGTGAAGCACCGGCAAACTTTACAGCAGTTCTCCTGATGAACACTGTGAGCCGAGCTGATGTTTGACTCTATGCAGATCACTTCATCTATCAGAATAAAGAGCTGGAACTCTCTCAAGGTCTTGCTTGCTTTCTGTTTTCAGGAATGAAGAATGATTCCTGAGCACGTTTTGTCTGTGAAGTGCTCTGAAATGTGCATTGTTGTTTGATGTGAGAGTATACAGAAGAGCATTTGGTTGGTCAGAGAGATTTGATGAGAAACTGAAATATGAGGTGATGTACAAAAATAAATAAATCAGTGTATGTGGTATAAGCGTTTCTGCATTTATAAGTGACAAACTGCAAGTTTGGATGTTTATATCTTCTATATCTGCATAGCAACACCCTGACAACAGCCCAAAATATAAATACATTTTTAAAAACTTGGCAAAAATATAGTAACACGTAGTACATTTTAAAAACGTAGTAAAACGTAACAACTTGGCAATCACCAAAATTCTCTGGCAGCAACCCAGAACACCCTAGCAGCCACATAGGAACACCCGGGCCACATTCAACATTTTTTTTTACACTGCACAGCAACACCCTGACAACAGCCCAAAAAATAAACACATTCTATCAACCCTTGGCAACAAAACGTAAGAACTTGGCAAACACTAAAACCATCTGCCAGCAACCCAGAACACCCTACACTGTAAAAAAAAAACCCTAATTTTACAGAAAATATCTCTAAATTTTTTACAGTAATTTTTTGTCATTTCAAATTATATTCAAAACTTAGTAAAATGACAAACAATCTCTCTAAATTAACAGTTTGACTTTCATTTTAGGTACTTTATCATTAAAGACAAATTACTGACATTTGTGTTTTTTATACAGGAAAATTACACTATTATTTATACAGTATTTTTTCTGTTATTTTAAATTATATTCAAAAGTCCATAAAAATTACAAACAATATCTGTAAATTAACAGCTTGACTGTTATTTTATGTACTATACAATTAATGACAAATTACAGCAATTTGTCTGTTTTATACAATTAAATTGCCGTATTATTTACACACTGTTTTTTCGAAGTACATTTAAAATTACGTAAAATTAAAGTAATAAATTGTAATTGTAAAAAAAAAAAAATCGTAAAAAAAAGGTAAATGACTGGCAGCTACGGCTGCCAAACAAAAACCATAAAATTACGGTAAAATTTCTTTTGTTGAAATAAAGTGCAAAAATAATAAATCTACAGATATTTTCATTAAAATGTTTACAGAAAAACACTGTTATTTTACAAACTTCTTCTAGATTATTATGATCAAATACATTTAATAAAGTTACAAAATAAGAGTTTTACAGAGAAACACTGTTATTTTACAAACTTTTCCTAGATTATTACGATCAAATCCGTTTAATAAAGTTACACAACAAAAGTTTTACAAAGAACCACTGTTATTTTACAGACTTCTCCTAGATTATTATGATCAAATCTGTTTAATAAAGTTACAAAATAAGAGTTTTACAGAGAAACACTGTTATTTTACAAACTTTTCCTAGATTATTACGATCAAATCCGTTTAATAAAGTTACACAACAAAAGTTTTACAAAGAACCACTGTTATTTTACAGACTTCTCCTAGATTATTATGATCAAATACGTTTAATAAAGTTACACAATAAGAGTTTTACAGAGAAACACTGTTATTTTACAAACTTTTCATAGATTATTATGATCGAACACCATCAATAAAGTGACTGCACTAAAAGTTTAAGAGAAAACAATGTTATTTAAAAGAATTTTCCCTAAATCATTACGATTAAACACCTTTAATAAAATGCCAAGACATGCGCAAGGTCATAATTTAACAGTTTTATTTTGGATCAAAAAAGTCTGGAAAAAACAACATACAAGATACAACTGGTTAAAATTCTCACAACTTTAAAATTAAAGTGGTTACATTTTATTGAATAGTATTTATGTAAAACATGTTGAGGTTTAAGTTATATGGAATGACTTCCAAATCTTAAATGAAACTGTAATGTGAAGGGGACGCTGACAAAGGAGTGCGGATCCAAATGCAAGTTTATTACACAGAGATGGTCACGCAAGCAACAGTCAACAGAGGAGCAAACAGATGTATGCAGGGAATCCAGAGTCATGGTCAAATAACAGGCAAGTGGTCAGTCCCAGCAGCAACAACAACATAAACAATTAACAAACAAAGCAAAGCAAGATAAACGCGTCATAATGTTGACAGTAACAGTATAACAAGCCTTAGCAATTGGTGCGTGCGTCTGTGCTGCTTTTAAAATCCATGTAATCAGTTCATAACGATCCTCCGACTGTGTGTGTTTGTGTGTGTGTGCAAATAGTGGGTGTGAAACAGTGAAAATCAAGTAGCTGTATACGTTTTCAGTATATCTTAAGTTTATCATAATCCTATAGTCTGAGAATTTCATGAAACTGTTGTGCTGTTTACTGTAGTAGTATAAATGTTCCTGTCACAATCATCAGCAATTTAATCCTTGTAGATCGCTGGTAAACACGCAGATCACCATAGAACTACAAATCCGCCATTAAATGGACTACAGATCCAGTCATGCAATGCTCACATGCACCTGTTCCAGATTCCACTGATTGGGCACACACACACAGTCGAGGATCATTATGAACTGATTACATGGACTTTAAAAGCAGCACAGACGCACGCACTAATTGCTAAGGCTTGTTATACTGTTACTGTGAACATTATGACGCGTTTCTCTTGCTTTGCTTGTTAATTGTTTATGTTGTTGTTGTTGCTGCTGGGACTGACCATTTGCCTGTTATTTGACCATGACTCTGGATTCCCTGCATACATCTGTTTGCTCCTCTGTTGACTGTTGCTTGCCTGACCATCTCTGTGTAATAAACTTGCATTTGGATCTGCACTCCTTTGTCAGTGTCCCATTCACATTACAGTTTCATTTAAGATTTGGAACTGAGTCATTCCATATAACTTAAACCTCAACATGTTTTACATAAATACTATTCAATAAAATGTAACCACTTTAATTTTAAAGTTGTGAGAATTTTAATCAGTTGTATCTTGTATGTTGTTTTTTTCAGACTTTTTTGATCCAAAATAAAACTGTTAAATTATGACCTTGAGCATGTCTTGGCATTTTGTTAAAGGTGTTTAATCGTAATGATTTAGGGAAAATTCTTTTAAATAACATTGTTTTCTCTTAAACTTTTAGTGCAGTCACTTTATTGATGGTGTTCGATCATAATAATCTAGGAAAAGTCTGTAAAATAACAGTGTTTCTCTGTAAAACTCTTATTGTGTAACTTTATTAAATGGATTTGATCATAATAATCTAGGAAAAGTTTGTAAAATAACAGTGTTTCTCTGTAAAACTCTTATTGTGTAACTTTATTAAATGGATTTGATAATAAAAATCTAGGAAAAGTTTGTAAAATAACAGTGTTTCTCTGTAAAACTCTTATTGTGTAACTTTATTAAACGTATTTGATCATAATAATCTAGGAGAAGTTTGTAAAATAACAGTGTTTTTCTGTAAACATTTTAATGAAAATATCTGTAGATTTATTATTTTTGCACTTTATTTCAACAAAAGAAATTTTACCGTAATTTTATGGTTTTTGTTTGGCAGCCGTAGCTGCCAGTCATTTACCTTTTTTTTACGATTTTTTTTTTACAGTGTAGCAACCACATAGCAACACCCTGACCCCATTAAAAATATTTAGACACTGCATAGTAACACCCTGACAAGAACCCAAACAATTGATACATTTTAGCTAACATTGGCAACAAAATGTAACAACTTGGCAACCACCAAAACCATCTGGCAGCAATCCAAAACAGCCTAGCAACAACATAGCAACACCCTGGCCACATTTAAAATTTCATACACTGCATAGCAAAACCCTGACAACAGCCCAAAATATAAATACATTTTAGCAACCCTTGGCAACAAAATGTAACAACTTGACAACCACCAAAAGCCTCTGGCAGAAACCCAGAACATCCTAGCAACCACATAGCAACACCCTGGCCACATTCAAAATTGCCTACACTGCATAGCAACACCCTGAAACAGCCCGAAATATAAATACATTTTAGCAACCTTGACAATGAAATGTAACAACTTGGCAACCATCAAAACCTGCTAGCAGCAACCCAGAACACCATGACAACCACATAAGATCACCCTGGCCACATTCAACGTTTCCTACACTGCATAGTAGCACCCTGACAACAGCACAAAATATAAACACATTTTAGCAACTATTGGCAACAAAATGTAACAACCTGGCAACCATCAAAACACATTGGCAGCAACCCAGAACACACTAGAAACAAAACATAGCAACACCCTGGCCACATTTAACATTTCCTACACTGCATAGTAACACCCTGACAACAGCACAAAATATAAACACATTTTAGCAACTATTGGCAACAATATGTAACAACCTGGCAACCATCAAAACCTGCTAGCAGCAATTTAGAACACCCTAGCAAGTACATAGCAACACTCTGGACACATTAAAATATCTTAGACACTGCACAGTAACACTCTGACAAGAACCCAAACAATTGATACATTTTATCAACCCTTGGTAACCAAACATTACAACTTGACAACCACCAAATCCCATTGGCAGCAACCCAGAACACACTAGAAACAAAACACAGCAACACCCTGGCCACATTTAACATTTCCTACACTGCATAGTAACACCCTGACAACAGCACAAAATATAAACACATATTAGCAACCCCTGGCAACAAATGTAACAACTTGGCAACCACCAAAAAATTCTAAATAGCCACATAGCAACTCTTTGGCTACACCCTGGACACATTACAATTATCTTAGACACTACATATTAACACCTTGACAGTAGCCAATAAAAAAAAAATGCAACTCTTAAAAACAAAATATAAAAACTTGGCTGTTATACAAACTTTTTGATTGATATCTAAATTTCGCTTTTTTATTTATTTATTTATTTATTTATATACAATTGTTATGATTTTTGAGTGTGATTATTTCATTTGTATTCATTTAATTTAATATAAAATACTACTATATTACTTTGGTTTTAAAGTTAATTTAGTTTGCCATTTTTGTTTAAGCCTTTCATAAATTATGTTTAGTTATTATGACTATTCAGATTTGATAAAAAATGTAAAATGTTAAGATTTTTTTTTTTTTAAACTTACTAAATATTTTACTTTATTTTAGATTTATTTATTCCTTCATTCATTTTCTTTTTGGCTTTGTCCCTTTATTAATCTGGGGTCTCCACAGCGGAATGAACTGCCAACTTATCCATTATATGTTTTAAGCAGCGGATGCCCTTCCAGCTGCAACCAATCACTGGGAAACACCCATACACACTCATACAGTACGGACAATTTAGTTTATCAATTCCCCTATAGCGCATGTGTTTGGACTTGTGGGGGAAACCGGAGGAAACCCACGCCAACACGGGGAGAACATGCAAACTCCACACAGAAACGGCAACTCACCCAGCCAAGGCTCGAACCAGCGACTTTCTTGCTGTGAGGCGAATGCTGCGCCCACTGCGCCACTGTGCAGCCCTATTTTTGATTCATTAAAAGATATTTTAAATACCCATATTTTATATTATTTTGTATTATTATAACATGCTTAAAATATTTAAAATGTTTATATTTTATATTAGAATTGTTTCAATATTTATTTTATTAATTAATTTAATTTATTTTAAATATTAATTGAATATTTATATTTATTTAATATTAGTTAACTTTTATTTCCAATTCATTTAAAATATTTTAAAACATTTACATACAGCGGGTGTCACGATAGCGCAGTTGGTAGCACGATCGCCTCACAGCAAGAAGGTCACTGGTTCGAGTCCCGGCTGGGGATGGCATTTCTGTGTGGAGTTTGCATGTTCTCCCCGTGTTGGCGTGGGTTTCCTCCGGGTGCTCCGTTTCCCCCACAGTGCAAACACATGTGCTATAGGGGAATTGGGTAAGCTAAATTGTCCATAGTGTGTGTGTGTGTAAATGCAAGTGTGTATGAGTGTTTCCCAGTGCTGGGTTGCGGCTGGAAGGGCATTCGCTGCGTAAAACATATAATGGATAAGTTGGTGGCTCATTCCGATGTGGCGACCCCTGATTAATAAAGGAACTAAGCCGAAAAGAAAAGGAATAAATGACTGAATTTATATGCAGTATATTATTTAGCTTTTAAAAATTTGTTACAATTTGATATTTATTTCACAATAAATAAAACTAAAAATATTTTATTGCATGTTGTGTGTTATTTTTATTTTTTTATACATTTTTAAAAATTAATTTAACAATAATTTGTTTTATTTTTAAAATTTATTTTATTTTATTTTATAAGTTTCAGCTGTAGTTAATAATAAAGATAGCACCACTTTTGCATATGATTTTAATTGCATTCAATACTTTTACAGCGACACTGAAATGCTGTGCACACTACAAGCAGAAAACCCAAGTAAATATCAACAATAGATTGCAGTCATTTTTTCGGCATTAATCATAATATTGATCTAAATACAGATTTTAAAGACTGATGCTCCCACGTTTAAACGCTTCCCCGTGTGCAAAGCTTAAAATAATGAACAACCTGTTTAATTAGTTCTCGCATTCATCAGAGAATTACAACAAGACCTTCATCCAGAAACAACCTTTAGCTTTATTATCTAGAGAATCCTGCGCTTTATTAATCTATCTTTCTATTACAAATGACCTTTCATACCGGTAATATCTTAATTACTTAATTAAGTTGGCCTATAAACCTGCAACAGTAAGCAATATCATTAAAGAGCAGACTTAGAAATGAAAAGAAGTTTCTCCAGCACACAATATTCACTCTTTTCTCGAGTCATTTGATCTTGAGTATCCGCCGATACCAAAACCCGATTCGATACTTCTATAAAACATGAAAAAATAATAAAGAAGAGCGAAGAAACAGTTCAGGATGTCCCTTATGTTTTATTTAATTCACCTTATTTTAACATTCAACAACTGTGTTAAAAACAGAGCACTTCTGTGAGGAAGCTTCAACAATCAAGTAATAAATAACATCAATTCCTCACTTTTGGACTTTAGTGCAACAGTAAATATGAAAAAAGAAAATCTAATATAAAAACAAACAGCACCTCAATTTAAAATACCAGGCAGGCAATCCCAAGTTTACATATCTTACAGTTTGCTATGGCAATGTTGACATCTTCAACTTTATAGTACCTCCAGACCGCAGACATACTCGCACTTTCCGCTTCAAGCTGCTTCTGTGTTCTACTTTGCCGACATTTAACCAATAGCGTCTCTGCAACAAAGTGATGTCATGCCGCACGCGTTGCTGTTTCTGTGTGAGGTCAAGAAAGAGGTCTAACTCTGTTCCACTGCAAAACTATAGATGTGTTCAAAAATAATGAGAACATTATATATATATATATACACACACATTTATATTCGAGTCCTGATCGGGAGGTAACTTCCAATTCCGATTGAGTCTGAAACCTGATCGGGCCCAATATCCAATCACTTAATCGGATCTGGACATCTCTAGCTGATATCTTAAGCATTATTATATATTATTATATATTATTATATATTTATTATATTTATTGTAATATTATCAGGGCAACCCAGTGGCGCAGTAGGTAGTGCTGTTGCCTCACAGCAAGAACGTCGCTGGGTCGCAGGTTCGAACCTCGGCTGGGCTGGGTCAGTTGGCGTTTCTGTGTGGAGTTTGCATGTTCTCCCTGCATTTGCGTGGGTTTCCTCCGGGTGCTCCGGTTTCCCACACAGTCCAAAGACATGCTGTACAGGTGAATTGGGTAAGCTAAATTGTCCGTAGTGTATGAGTGTGAATGAGTGTGTGGAAGTTCCCAGTGATGGGTTTCGGTTGGAAGGGCATCCGCTGCGTAAAATCGTGCTGGATAAGTTGGCGGTTCATTCCGCTGTGGCGACCCCGCAAGGGACAAAGCCGACAAGAAAATGAATGAATGAATAATATTATCAGAACGGAGTAATGATGGATTATATCGTTTGAGCTTTTGGGCTTTATTTTTAGTACGTTTTATTATTTATCTTATTGTATTTTTTCAATAAAGCAGTTTTTGGAGAAATAATTTTCTTTAGGATGAATAAAAAAGAGACAGCAGCTCAGCACTTCCATAAATTTATTAAACATTAATTTTGCACAACATAAACACTGAAAATTAGTAAAAAATAAAAACATATATATATAGGACGACGCAGTGGCGCAGTAGGTAGTGCTGTCACCTCACAGCAAGAAGGTCGCTGGTTCGAGCTTTGGCTGGGTCAGTTGGCGTTTCTGTGTGGAGTTTGCATGTTCTCCCTGCGTTCGCGTGGGTTTCCTCCGGGTGCTCCGGTTTCCCCCACAGTCAAGAGACAGCGGTACAGGTGAATTGGGTAGGCTAAATTGTCCGTAGTGTATGAGTGTGTATGAGTGTGTATGAGTGTGTACGGATGTTTCCTAGAGATGGGTTGCGGCTGGAAGGGCATCCGCTGCGAAAACATGTGCTGGATAAGTTGGCAGTTCATTCCATTGTGGTGACCCCAGATTAATAAAGGGACTAAGCCGAAAAGAAAATGAATGAATGAATGAATGAATATATATATATAAATTTCTAAGCAGTTTTACACCACTTTGGTTTAGTGTTAAGGTTTTTGTAATTACTGTATTACTTTTTAATTTGTTCGATTAAAATATATATATAGGGATATGATGAACTAAATTAGCTGTAGTGTAAGTGTGTGAATGAGTGTGTATGGGTGTTTCCCAGTGATGAGTTGCAGCTGGAAAAACATATTTTGGATAAGTTTGCGGTTCACTTCGCTGTGGCGACCCCTGACTAACAAAGAAACTAAGCCAAAAAGAAAATCAATGAATGAATGAATATATATATATAAATTCATATTTTTGTTTATGTTTGCTTTACTTATATATGTTTATTAGTATTATTTAAATATTATGTACAACACAAAAAACATGACATCTAAAAATTTGTACAAAAAATGCTTTAGTGTTAAGAACAAGCTTTTTATAATTAATATTTTTATTTTTAATATTTTTTTTGAATAATTGTTTGAATAAATATATATAAACAAATATTTTTATTTATCTTTGTTTTACTTTTTCATTTTTATTAGTAAATCTTTAAATATTATGGACAACATAACAACATGACATCTGAAAATTAGTGAAATAAATGCTTTAGTGTTAAGATTATAATTAATGTTTTGTTTTCATTAATTTAAAAATTGTTTTATATATATATATATATATATATACAGTTGAAGTCAGAATTATTCACCCCCATTTGATTTTTTTTCTTTTTTAAATATTTCCCAAATGATGTTTAACAGAGCAAGGAAATTTTCACAGTATGTCTGATAATATTTTTTCTTCTGGAGAAAGTCTTATTTGTTTTGTTTCGGCTAGAATAAAAGCAGTTTTTAATTTTTTAAAAACCATTTTAAGGTCAAAATTATTAGCCCCTTTAAGCTAATTTTTTCGATAGTCTACAGAACAAACCATCATTATACAATAACTTGCCTAATTACTCTAACCTGCCTAGTTAAACTAATTAACCTTTAAATGTCACTTTAATCTGTATAAGTGTCTGGAAGAATATCTAGTCTAATATGTGCTGTCATCATAACAAAGATAAAAAAAATCAGTTATTAGAAATGAGTTATATAAACTATTATGTGCAGAAATGTGTGAAGAAATCTTTTGTCCGTTGAACAGAACTTGGGGAAAATAATAAACAGGGGGGCGAATAATTCAGACTTCAACTGTGTGTATATATATATTTGTCTTTATGTGTGTGAATTTTATATTTGTATTATTACTTTTTAAATACTATGCACATCGTTCAAACATCTGAAAATTGATTTAGTGTTAAGTTTAACCTCCTAAACTCACTCCTAACCTAATTTTAATCATTTTCAATAGTGTGACTATTCAAAGAGTTTTCTTTAAAATGATACCAAACTTTTGCATTTACACCTCTGCATGTATATTTGGGAAGCTTTGAATTTGGGTAGGCAAAATCCAGGCGGAAACCTCAAAATACAACTTGACTATAAGAGCTTTTTATAATGATTTTTTTTATAATTAATTTTTAATTTGTTCGATTTTTAAAAAAATGTATTAAACATTTGTTTTAATTTTGGTTTTCCTTTATTTAAAAACATTATCTTGTTTATTAGTATTATTATTTTTTACATACCTAACTATTTTAAAAGTATAATATATATTTAAATAACAATTTCTGATTTATTTCATATGACAAAAATGTTAGTTTCTGCTGTAGTTAAACTATATGCAACACTGGTTTGCATCTGATTAACACTGCATTTCTGTGTACAGCTTAATGATAAATCCAACTACATTATAGTGAGAAATCCTACTACATTTCTAGAAAAATCGTAACATTGTGACTTTGAAAGAACCCGAGTCTTCTCATACCTCATAAATATTCATATGTCATCACTTCATCCAATCAGAAGATGAGAAAGTGATCCTCAAAATTCCCTGTGGAGAAATAAAACAAACTATATGTGCATAAAAATGAATGTGCAAAGATTCCTTATAAACTGGTCAAATATAATTGTGATCATACAGTTTAGAAATAAATGGACGCTGAGAGAGTATTTTACAAGCATCGTCTTATACTAGTACACATTTATTTACAGTGGTAAATTACAGTGTCAACAGGCGTTCCAGAGTAAGATCAGGTTTCATTAATTAAAGACCAGCAACGTACAGGAGAGAAAACCTGCATTAAACACCCAGAAACACATTTCAGACTATGCATAGAGGATTTGAATAGAAACTCTGAATCTGGAGAAGTAAATGTAGAATGAAACATAACAATGATCAAGAAGCCGGAGGCGTGATTCATGTCATATTGTACATTTAACAGTCAACAAAACTGTACAGTGTCATTTTTTTGTGGCATAATACCTTACATCTTTCATATGTCACCACATTTTTTGGAGTTTTTATTAAGTTGTGAAGAAAAAAGGGAAATTTAATAAAGAAATACTGGAATAAAAACAAAGTAAAATATATTAAATACAAACATCTGGAAAATGTGTATTATAATATATATTAAAAAAAAAAAAAAAAAAAAATATATATATATATATATATATTATAATTATTTATATATTATTTAAATATTTAAATATATGCATTTTAATATATTTAAATATATAAATACTTGAATTATTTAAATATATAATATTTTAAATATATTAAAATGTATATTATAATATATTAAAATATTCACTAATTACTAAATAAATACAGAAATAAATAAATAAAAATCTGAAATAAAAAGTTCAAAGGCAGAAAGGTTACAGAATAAAAAAATAAATAAATACAAAATAAATCAATAAATACAAACAAAATGAATAATATTACAAATAAAAATATAAAATCACATCAAAATTTACTAAATGAAATACAAATGTAGTAAATAACTTGAAATAAAAGCAGAAGATTTACTAAATGAACTCCTATTCCCAAAGCAACAATTACAAAATAATGAAAATAAACATTTATTATAGCAACAGTTGATCATTTCCACCTGAAGCACGCTCTTCACTAGAGAAAATAAAAATAGCTGTGCATCTTTATAAGCAGGAGTGACTGGTTTCATTGTCATTGACATCATACAGGCTTTATAAACAGCTTATAAGCACTAAAACGAGTGGATAATGCCTTGCTGCTCCATAATGAAAGCCTGATCTGGATGATCTGGAAACACATGTTATACAGTAAGACTACAATATACTCAGGTATGTACAAACAGCTGGAAAACAAAGTCAAGTAGATCAAATATAAGAACTAAAGCGTCAAATGCTGCACAGAGCAGATTCTCACACACCACACAAACACACAGATGACAGTGATTGACCGTCACACACTTTTAAAACTCATTGTTAACCAAATTCTATAAACCAGCATGAATGATTATTGGTGTGTTTAATGCAGTTCAATGCAAATGAAGAGGTCAATTAAATATGTTCAATCTTTAAATTATTTTTTGACCAGTTTCTTTGGTTATATTGTGTTTCTCATGACACTCTTTGTGGACTTTTGTGGATATATCGTCTTTCGGATGAGACGTTAAACCGAGCTCCTGACTCTCTGTGGTCATTAATAATCCCATGGCACTTCTCGTAAAGAGTAGGGGTGTAACCCCAGTGTCCTGGCCAAAGTCCCTCAATCGGCACTTACCCAGCATGGCCTCCTAATCATCCCCATCCCCCAAATTGGCTCTATCACTGTCTCTTCACTCCACTAATAGCTGGTGTGTGGTGAAGCACTGGCGCCGTTGTCCTGTGGCTGCCGTCGCATCATCCAAGTAGATGCTACACACTGGTGGTGGTGTGGAGAGACCCCCCTCATGATTGTGAAGCGCTTTGGGTGTATGGCCATACACAATAAATGTGCTATATAAATACACATTACATTACATTTAAAATAATAACTTATTGATAAAAAGGTCAAGAAGGCAATTACAAAGAATATTTAAGGTCTTTTCGGCCAATCTGGAAGAATTACACATTAAAATCCATCAGTTTCATCAGTTTTTTAATCAGCGTGAAAATTTTTCCCACAGCCAGAATTATATTTAGTCAATTTTAATATATATATATATATATATATATATATATATATATATATATATATATATATATATATATATATATATATATATATATATATATATATATATATAGTTACAATTAAAGTCAAAATTAAAGTCAAAATTATTCGCCCTCTTGTGAATTTCATTTTAGGATATTTCCCAAATAATGTTGAACAGATTCAGGAATTTCTCACAGTATTTCCTCTAATATTTTTTCTTCTGGAGAAAGTCTTATTTGTTTTATTTCGGCTAGAATAAAAGCAGTTTTGAATTGTTTTAAACCAGGGGTGCTCAACCCTATTCCTGGCGATCGACCATCCTGCAGTTTTCAGTTGCAGCCCTTATCAAACACACCTGCCTGTAATTATCAAGTGCTCCTCACGTTCTAAATAATTGGATCAGGTGTGTTTGATCAGGGTTGGAGCTGAAATCAGCTGGAATGGTCGATCTCCAGGAACAGGGTTGAGCACCCCTGTTTTAAACCATATTAAGGTCATTATTATTAGCCCCCTTAAGCAATATTAGTTTTGGATTGTGTACAAAACTGCTATGATTATCAGCAATCAACGACTGTGGATCGCTAATGAACTACATATCCATCATCACATGGACTACATACTGTATACTGTAATGCACCACTCACACACACTGGTTCCTGTTAGTCCATGATTACACACACACACAGCTGTGCTTCATCGCCATTGATGACTAGGACTACATATATATATATATATATATATATATATATATATATATATATATATACATATATACACTACAGTTGAAGTCAGAATTATTTGCCCTCCTTTGATTTTTTTTTTAATGCTTTTTAAAAATTTCCCAAATTATGTTTAACAGAGCAAGGAAATTTTCACAGTATGTCTGATAATATTTTTTCTTCTGGAGAAAGTCTTATTTGTTTTGTTTCGGCTAGAATAAAAGCAGTTTTTAATTTTTTAAACACCATTTTAAGAACAATATTATTAACCCCTTTAAGCTAATATTTTTTTTTCGATAGTCTACAGAACAAACCATCATTATACAATAACTTGCCTAATTGCCGTAACCTGCCTAGTTAACCCAATTAACCTAGTTAAGCCTTTAAATGTCACTTTAAGCTGTATAGAAGTGTCTTGAAGAATATCTAGCAAGGTTTCTGCTACATTCATTTATCCGTGGCAGGCCGCCACGCCAAAATTCATCCCGCCACAGCTAAATTACAACTTCTCATTTAAAACATTTAGTCGTGCTTTTTTTATAGCGGGTTATAATCGCACCAAAACATATTAAAAGGTAAGTGAATTATAACAGCGCAAACATATCTGTAACCGTAGTAGTGCTGTGCGCTATTTGTTCAACCTTTTAAGGTGACATGCTGACTGACTGACTGACTGACAGGTGCGTGATGCGTGGGGCGCCAGCAAACACGGCGTAGCTTTCAGTTAAGATGAACACAGTTTCCATAAGTATACTTATCTTTCTGGAGTTTATAGCCGTTTCACTTTACTTCAGGACGCGATAATGTCGGGAAAATGCACAAAAACGCACTAAATCGCACTTCAGCAGCGCTTACTGGAGAGCGCACGAGAAGATCTGCACTTGAGCATGTAAATTTGAGTGCGTGCAAGAAGTTTTGTGCACGAAGAGGAAATCGGCGCACAAGCAAAGAGATTCGCATGCTCGTATTACATGAATGCGTTCTCGACTTGTAATACTGCGTGTAATATTTGTCTTTGAAATAGTTGGCAGATCTGCTGGGAAAAATCCTAGAGGAAACACTGTCTAGTCTAATATTATTTACTGTCATCATGGCAAAGATAAAATAAATCAGTTATTAGAGATGAGTTATTAAAACTATTATGATTAGAAATGTGTTGAAAAAATCTTCTGTCCATAAAACAGAAATTGGGGAAAAAATAAACAGGGGGGCGAATAATTCTGACTTCAACTGTACATCAGTTCGTTTCCCCTCTCGTTGTCAGTTGTATTTTCGTTACTTCCATGATAGCCGTGTTTTCCCTAGTTTGTTCTAGTTTTGTTTTTGTTCTGGTTTGTTAATATATATATATATATATGTTAAATTCTGAGTTTGGAGCCTCACCTTGTCTTCCTCCTTCACACTACACATCGGCACATAACAAGAACAAACCACTGTTCTACAATGACTTGTCTAATTACCCTAACTTTACCCTAATTAACCTAATTAAGCCTTTAAATGTCACTTTAAGCTGTATAGAAGTGTCTTGAAGAATATCTAGTCTAATATTATGTGCTGTCATCATGACAAAGAGAAAATAAATCAGTTATTAGAAATTATTTTGTCAAAATGAAATATTTAATTTAACATTTTTGAATAATAGCTCTAATAAAATAATGTGTATATGTGTATTTAGGGACATTATGGGTTGGAAATATGAACTTAAAGACTTAAAGACTTTAACACTGTATCTATTTTCAACCGTTTCTGCCTCCTACATCATACATTCAGCTTCAATTATGATGAAATATTTTCTAATCTTCATGTTTTTGTGTGTTTACTCTACTGAGTTCAGTAAACATGTGCATGAAGCATCTATTTTCTGTGTTATTTGTCATTTCTGTTATAAAAACACATTTAGTGTGTGTATCTGTGCTTGGGTCAACTCTGTTACATCGGTTATAAATCGGCAGAACAATCTGTAAATCTGTAAAAAAAAAAAATAATTAAAAGCATGCGACTTGCTGCAAGTGATGAGGCATGTCGTTATTCGTGTCTCAATAATGTTTAGGATTCACCAATAGTAGATTAATAATAATAATAACAACAATTTCTTACATTTATCTAGAGCTTTTCTTGTTTATTGCACCAGACCACACATCAGCTGATTGGTGGAGAGGAGACAGACTGATGAAGCCAATTATGATATGGGGATGGTTAGGAGGCCATGATGGACAGAGATCAGAGGGAAAATTTGGCTAGGATGCCGGGGTTAAAACCCTACTCTTTTTTTGAAGCACATCCTAGGATTTTTAATGACCACAGAGAGTCAGGACCTCGGTTTAACATCCGAAAAATGGCACTCACTGAGCCGTATAGAGTCCCCGTCAATATACTGGGGGACTCACAGTTAGGACTCACACAGACCACAGGTTGAGCGCCCCCTGCTGGCCTCACTAACACCACTTCCGGCAGCAAGCCAGCTTTCCCATCTGGTCTCCCATCCAGGCGCTGACCGAGAGCAAGCCTGCTTAGCTTCAGTGGGCAACAGAGGCGGCCCCTCCTATTAGTATGGCCAAATGGAATCTGCGGACGTTTTTTGCTATTTCTGCGGAGAATTTTGGTAAAAATCTGCGGATTTCTGCGGAATTATTTTGGGAGTCTCATAACTAAAACCTTAATATGTTAAATAAAAAAATAACATCTTTATAACTTGTATTTAATGTTTAAAATGCAAATCCAATTAGATTTAACTGTAAAAAGTTAACTTTAAGTAAATAAACAGAATTAATGATGGGCTAAAAATCTGCGGAAATCTGCGGAAAATCTGCGGAATTCTGCGCGCGCAGATTCCGTGTGGGCCTACCTATAAGCGTACTAAGCAGCTGCTTAGGGCCCTGCCGCCACTAGGGGGCCTCCATAACATTTTTTTTTTTAAACATTTTCACTGGAAAGAAAAAAAAAGTCAGAATTGTATTAAAGTTGAAATAGTTTTCCTGTGAAGGTCAGCTGATTTTTGAGTTTTTAATGAGTTCAGAATGTATAGTCAACCTAGAATCTTCATAGAATCTTCAATCTGTTTGATAAATGAATAGAATACATTTTAAATACACTCTAGAAGGACACTAAGTAGGAATCACTCCTCCCTTTATTAAATATTGTTTAATTTTTCATTTTTGAAGTTGCTAGTTGACAAAATCAGTGCTGTTTTAAAATGTCCAGATCATTCAGACATATATTAAGTAGATGAAATAAGGCGTTACTTTTCTGTTTCATTTATTGTATTTAATAACAAAAAAATAAATAATTGTAATGGCAATACTGCACTATTTAGAGCAAAATAGGGCCCCAACATGATTCAGCCCCAAATGTACAGGTTCAGCCCTGGTGGGCAACCACGTGAGAGTTGCGGAGAGCCAGCTGCCGGCTAGAATTATTATGTGTGGACTCTGTTACTGTAATATTTCAGTCAATTCATTATTTAAACACAATAATATGATGATAAAATGCATTAAACTGTGTTTTAGACACGCCATGTGGAGTCTGGTTTGAGGTTATCATCTGGAGCTAAAGCACAAAATAGAGGAAAATGTCAACTCTGATACCGATTTAACACATTTAACAATAATTTAAACAACAATTACAAACAGAATCAAATGTTCCCAGTCACTCTTAAGTTTTTTGTCTTATTTTACATTAATAATGGATCCAGTTTATGGTAAATTATACATTATATATAGTATAAAGTGATCAAAATAAATAATAAATAAACCAACAATGTCAATCTTGAGTTCAACAAAGCGTCTGTAAAACACTCCCATCTCTGTGTTTGTTTTAGGACACACACACACACACACACACACACACACACACACACACACACACACACACACACACACATGAATTATCATAAATGAAGAAGAGCGTTTAATCATGGCAGTTGAGGAAACCCAATCTACAGTCACTTCAATACGTTTCGTCTGGCTTATCAGAAGCGATTCCTGTGTTTAAAACTCATGACGACAAGATGGAAAATGCAAACCGAAGCCATCTTCAATGTTCAGACGCAACACAAATAAGACAGACCATCTCAAAGCACCTACATGCCAGGAAAAAAAACTCAAGAAATCCAAGCGTCGTCCCAATGGAAAAGTCTAAAGTATCGAAACACTGAAAACCCCATGAACACATTTAGATGAGAAGCCCAGAAATCATCAAGTCCCGCTGAGAAAAATCACACTCCACATGCCCGTACGCAGAAGAAAAAGGCCTGGAAACTAAATCCTTATTGGCGAAATCCAAACACCAAGATGAAGACGCCATCGCAGATAGAAAGGACAGTAGATTTATCACAAAAAACTCCAACTCTGTTTATATTTCAACATATTTACAGCACACAGGATTTCTTCTTCTTCTCTTATCTCTTCTGTTTTATATATATACGTATATATAGTGTTTTAGGCTGTGTGTGTGTTCTCCATTACGCTTTGCTGTCGTCCTGTTTTGTGTGGATGCTGTTGTCCGTGTGGACTTTAATCTCGATCAGATCCGGCTTTAGCACTTCTTTGCCGTTTTCCTCCTTCAGCGGCAGCTTCCTACAGTCAGGAATCAACAGTTTATTCCTCATTCGCTCATCAAACATGCTTTCAGACACAAACTGACAACACGTCACGATCCGACAACAAAACTCATGCATCTCATTAGCATGCAAATGATCTTCAGTCACATGACAAACTGAAAATGTAAGTGGCATCTGAGAATCAGCTTATTTCTCCACTAACTAGTCAACTATATTAAAGGTGCCATAGAATGAAAATCTGGGTATACTATCTGGAAATGGTAAGTGTTCAGTACATGGAATTGGTATGCAGTGAGCCTCAAACACCGTTCTCTCCTCATTCTCATGTAAAGTAAGTGTAAAATCAGCCGATTGTATCAAAACACAGACTGTTACATTGCACACGGTATCATTGATATGCTTATCCATAGGCTGTGTTTGATTGGCCACAACATTGTCTAATAGGATTGCGATAATTATATGTTTTCCCTTATTTTTAAGTCTATCCAAGCTTGTATGTGTGTGGGACTCTTATTTTGAAAACTGGAAAGGCAGGGATATTTGTGAAGCAGGCAGCCATGCATAACCACGCAGTGCTCACAGCAGTCAGAACGCAAAATGCTGGATATACAGATTATACATTAACTCAGCGACACCCCGTAGGGTGTTTTAACATATCTTTGATCAGTTTAACATGTATATTGTGAAATTTGCCACATATGTTTGTAATGAGGCAACAAAGACAAGTAGGTTGCTGAATATAAGCGTTTAATGCATGTTTATGCATGGTGTCATATCACTCAGCTCTTACTGTCAATTTTTTGGTCTGCAATATACTTTATTAAACTCATCTGTATATGCAGGAGTTGATATTAATTCCTGTCTGTGTTTTGATGCATGTTAAAGCTCTAAAAAAAAACTCTAAATACTTCTCTGTCTGTCCCTTTTGTCAAGTTTAAAAATGATTTAGCCTGTATTTTATCCACAACGCAACCCAGGAGCACAATAGATTACTCTGGTGTCTTAAAGATAGCTCACTCAGTCCTTCTAGATAAAATAAACCTCTCTTCCACTTCAGTTGAAAAGAATATCAAAATATTTTGAATAATAAAGCATGATTATTTTGCATGTACACTTAAGGCCCTGTCCAAGCGAACACAGGTGTTTTAAAACGACACTTTTCTATGCGGTTTCCCTGTTTGTCCACACAGGAAAGCATTATATTTAGTAGTTCTAAAAAAAGTTTCATGAACCGGCTTAGCTTACGGTTTTGTGCTAACATTTCAGTGAAGACAAGGTAACATTGAACAAACGTTCTGCTGATGTAACTGTAAGAACATTTGCTGATCACTCTGAGAGAGCATTCAGATGATGCTGGAGGAGATATCAGTTTAGTTTCTCTCACTATCAGTATGGTTTCTCTCAGTATAGCTATAGGCCTAGTATTGGTATCGGTATAGTTATAGTATCTGTATCGGTATAGTTTCTCTCAGTATCAGTATCGTACCGGTATAGTTTCTCTAAGTATCTGTATAGTATCTGTATAGTTTCTCTCAATATCTGTATAGTTTCTCTCAGTATCGGCATAGTTTCTCTCAGTATCGGTATAGTTTCTCTCAGTGTCAGTATAGTTTCTCTCAGTATCAGTATCGTACCGGTATAGTTTCTCTCGGTATCTGTACAATATCGGTATAGTTTCTCTTAGTATCAGTATAACACCGGTATAGTTTCTCTAAGTATCTGTATAGTATCGGTATAGTTTCTCTCAATATTGGTATAGTTTCTCTCAATATCGGTATAGTTTCTCTCAGTATCGGTATAGTTTCTTTCAATATCGGTATAGTTTCTCTCATTAACTGTATAGATTCTCTAAGTATCTGTATAGTATCGGTATAGTTTCTCTCAATATCGGTATAGTTTCTTTCAATATCGGTATAGTTTCTCTCAGTATCGGTATAGTTTCTCTAAGTATCTGTATAGTATCGGTACAGTTTCTCTCAATATCGGAATAGTTTCTCTTAGTATTCGTACAGTTTCTCTCAATATCGGTATAGTTTCTCTCAGTATCTGTATAGTTTCTCTCAGTATCTGTATAGTTTCTCTCAGTATTCGTAAAGTTTCTCTCAATATCAGTATAGTTTCTCTCAGTATCTGTATAGTTTCTTTCAGTATTCGTACAGTTTCGATATCGGTATAGTTTCTCTCAATATCGGTACAGTTTCTCTCAATATCGGAATAGTTTCTCTTAGTATTCGTACAGTTTCTCTCAATATCTGTATAGTTTCTCTCAGTATCTGTACAGTTTCTCTCAGTATTCTTAAAGTTTCTCTCAATATCAGTATAGTTTCTCTCAGTATCTGTATAGTTTCTCTCAGTATTCGTACAGTTTCTCTCAATATCAGTATAGTTTCTCTCAGTATCTGTATAGTTTCTCTCAGTATCTGTATAGCTTCTTTCAGTATTCGTACAGTTTCTCTCAATATCTGTATAGTTTCTCCCAGTATTCGTAAAGTTTCTCTCAATATCAGTATAGTTTCTCTAAGTATCTGTATAGTTTCTTTCAGTATTCGTACAGTTTCTCTCAATATCAGTATAGTTTCTCTCAGTATCTGTATAGCTTCTTTCAGTATTCGTACAGTTTCTCTAAATATCAGTATAGTTTCTCTCAGTATCTGTATAGTTGCTCTCAATATCGGTATAGTTTCTCTCAATATGGGTATAGTTTCTCTCAGTATTCGTATAGTTTCTCACAGCATCCATATAGTTTCTCTCAGTATCCGTATAGTTTCTCTCAGTATCCGTATAGTTTCTCTCAGTATCCGTATAGTTTCAGTATCAGTATCAGAATAGTTTCTCATCCGCTGTACTGCACTGCAAAAATGCTTTTCTTACTTAGACTTTTAGTCTTGTTTCTAGTCCAAATATCGAACAATTCGGTAACACTTTACAACACGATTGTATTAGTTAATGTTAGTTAATGCTAATGTTAACATTTATTACAGTATTTGTTCATGTTAGTTCATGTGTTTGGATGTTCATATTGCATTAATAAATGTTAAACTGTGATTAATAAGGGCTGTGAATATTGATCATAATGAGTTCATATTAGTAAATACATTAACTAATAAAACATTATTGTAAAGTTTGGCCAACTTAAATCAAACAGCATTTTCTAGATAAGCAAAACATATTAGGAAGTAAAAATTAAGTGTTTTTTTTTTCTTAAATCAAGCAAATTAATCGCCCAATGGGGTAAGCGATATAATCTTATTTCAAAGCAGAAACTTGATTATTTTGTATACCCCATATGCAGATTATTTTGAATAGATTATTGTCAGATGAGTAAGAAAAGCATTATTATCTGCAGATCAGATGTCTAACTCTTACTCAGGCTCGGTCAGAGGAGTCGTCTCATTGGGCTCATTCACTGGACTGCAGTCCTCCGGGTTAGTAACTCTCTCTTCTTCTGTTCTCATCTTCTTGATGGGCTCCTTTGAGCCATCAACCCTACTCACACAAACACACATGCAGTGACCATCACACACACACACACACACACACACACACACACAGTATAGACACATGCTGACACTGTTCAGAACGGATCACATTAGCAAACACTGCTCACTGTTTAACACAATAATTCAGGATTCAAAAATAAATTAATTTTTTTAAGGGGGATGCATTTAGTTATCAAAATTACAGTGAAATAACAACACAGTAAATTATTATTATTATTTTTACAAACTTAATAATATTACATTAATTTGAATATATTGTTTGATGTAATTTATTACTGTGATGTAAAGCTGAATTTTCAGTACATTATTCCAGTCTTTAGTGTCACATGATCCTTCAGAAGTAATTTCTGAGTATTATAAATACCTAAAACAGTCCATAATTTTGCGTATAGCATGATTATCATACAAATGATGAGGTTAGACATTTATATTTTGAAGTAAATTAATATTTGTGTTCAGTAAGCATCTGTTAAACTGATCAGAAGTGACATCAATGAGACTTATGTAACATTAAATATGATATATTTTATACAAAAAGTTCTCTGTTCATCATAGAATCTTGAAAAATTTGTCAAAAAATAAAACAAATGCCTTTGATTTTTACTTGAAATATTAAGCAGCACAATTGTTTTCAACACTGACAGAAATCAGAAATATTTTTAATCATAATATTCAGATAGATCATGTGACTTTGATGGCTGGAGTAATGATGCTGAAAATTCAGCTTTACATCACAGAAATTAATGAAAATATACAACATAATCACACAGAAAACATAGATTATTGTACTTAAACACTTTACTGCAAGTAAAAGAGACAATTTTTATAAACATTACAACCCAAATGTGTATTATTATTTATACGGCATTCAATTTATCTTCCGTTCTGAACACAGCCGTCAACAAAACACATTAAAGATGCACAAACAAGAAGATTCAGGAACTATTTCTTGCTCTTTCTTCTTTCTACACTGATCTACTTTGACGCGTGTGTCCAGATTCAGCTGTTCATGTGTGAAATAATATCTGACGGAATCTGCAAAAGAAAGTCCAGCTGATGATGATTATGAAGGTAAAGCTGGACTCTAAAGCAAACAGATCAATAGACGTGGGCTTTTATTAGCTGATGAATCTCCAGAGTCTGTCTAAAGCAAACCAACCCGTCTGTCTGATGACTGAACTCAATGGCAGATCACTGCAGTCCTCTGTGCGCGTGCTATTAACACTGTTTAATGCTAATGGCAAAGCAATATTGAATAATAGACTGTAAATTCATTGTCAGATAATGACTGTCAGTTTCTATCAATCATCAGATTCAGAAGAGACTGTAAGTGAAATTGAAAGAAACATGAAAAGAACTATATTCATTTAGATTAAATTTTCATTTCATTTCATTTCATTTAGATAATTTTATGAACCATACTATAGTAAAGTGTATTATACTGTATTACATATTATAGTATTAATAACTCTCTATTACACTAGTATAATGTAATATTAGTTATAGTGAACTGATAAATTATAATAAATACTGTAGCATACTTTACCACAGTAAACTGTGGTGCATTGTAGTATAATATACCCTATAGTCGTAGAAAACTACAATATTGGATCATCTGTTTATATTACTATAGTCGTTGTGTTACCATGGCAACAGCAGAATCACCACAACAGACTAATTAGTATAGCTGTTGTGTTACCATAGCAACAGCAGAATCACCACAACAGACTAATTAGTATAGCTGTTGTGTTACCTCAGCAACTGTAGAATCACCACAACAGATCAATTACTATTCACCTTATTCTCCGCGTACGAGCGGACGCAGCCATTTGAATCATTTTGGCTCGAGTCTTCCGGTCTCATTCACTTCCATTCATTTTTAGACATTAAAAACAGCTCGCTTTGCTGCTTGATGTTGCAAACTGACATTTTCTTATTATATTATTCTGCTTTGTCTGTATAATCATGCAAGTAGTTTGACTGTTTTCTGCTGTTTATTATCCCTAGTCATTTCTCTCATAGGCAACTGAATCGGAAGTTCTAAAACAATCGCGAAAACGAGCGCACTTCCATATCGAAGAATAAGGTCAATAATTGTTGTGTTACCATAGCAACTGTAAAATCGCCACAACAGATTAGTTAGTATAATTGTTGTGTTACCATAGCAACTGTAGAATCGCCACAACAAATTAGTTAGTATAGTTGTTGTGTTACCATAGCAACTGTAGAATCAAGACAAAAGATCAATTAGTATAGTTGTTGTGTTACCATAGCAACTGTAGAATCACCACAACAGATCAATTAGTATAGTTGTTGTGTTACCATAGCAACTGTAGAATGAACACAACAGATCAATTATTATAGTTGTTGTGTTACCACAGCAACTGCGGAATCACAACTGATCAATTAGTATAGCTGTTGTGCTACCATAGCAACTATAGAATCAACACAACAGATCAAATACTATAGTTGTTGTGTTACCATAGCAACTGTAGAATCGCCACAACAGATCAATTAGCATGATTGTTGTTACCATAGCAACTGTAGAATGAACACAACATATCAATAAGTATAGTTGTTGTGTTACCATAGCAACTGTAGAATGAACACAACCTATCAATAAGTATAGTTGTTGTGTTACCATAGCAACTGTAGAATGAACACAACATATCAATTAGTATAGTTGTTGTGCTACTATAGCAACTGTAGAATCCACACAACAGATCAATTACTATAGTTGTTGTGTTACCATAGCAACTGTAGAATCACCACAACAGATCAATTACTATAGTTGTTGTGTTACCATAGCAACTGTAGAATCACCACAACAGATCAATTACTTTAGTTGTTGTGTTACCATAGCAACTGTAGAATCACCACAACAGATCAATTACTTTAGTTGTTGTGCTACCATAGCAACTGTCGAATCGCCACAATAGATCAATCACTATAGTTGTTGTGTTACCATAACAATTGCTTGTCAACAGACTAGAAAAATTACTTATCTACAGTAGAAAATGCTTCTTGATTTATTAATATATTTCAAGATTTTTGGACTAAAAGCAAGACAAAAACTCTATTTCTTATAATGATTCATTTCTGCATTCCTTTAAATGATAATGTTTATGACATGTTTAGGTTAAGCACAGACAAACAACATGTTTAATGAACACAGTTTATTTTCTGAAGGTTGTTCAAGCGTGTGTATTCTGTGTCCTTCAGAAACATGACAACACTCAGATATATATAAAACACAGAGGCTGTACAAAATCCCTCAGGATATGAGGATAAAACAGTTTGAGGGACGCTTTAGCTGGGAATGAGAAAACAACACTGAAGCAATGTTTTCATTCTGGCCTGCCAAAACAACCTAAACCAACCTAAGTATGCTGCTCTAATACAATCTAACTCTTCTGAAACCATCATGCTTTTGCTTTTTTGATTAGATATGACTGACATACACCTTCAAACACAGATATCAAAGAGCTCACAGCACACAATCATGCATCACATATAGATACAGATGAAGTCAAAATGATTCTCCCTCCTGTTGTTTTTTTTTTCAAAATTTTCCCAAATGATGCAAGTAATTTTTCACAGTATTCCTCTAATATTTTTTCTTCTGGAGAAAGTCTTATTTGTTTTATTTCGACCAGAATAAAAGCAGTTTTTAATTGTTTTAAAGCCATTTTAGGGTCAATATTATTAGCCCCCTTAAGCAAAATTAGTTTTTGATTGTCTCCAGAACAAACCACTGTTATACAATGACTTGCCTAATTACCCTAACTTTACCCTGATTAACCTAGTTAAGCCTTTAAAAGTCACTTTAAGCTGAATACTACTAGTCAAATATTATGTGCTGTCATCATGGAAAACATATAGAGGAGGGCTAATAATTCTGACTTCAACTGTATAAAGCAGGGGTGTCCAAACTCTCGCCCCCTGGGCCTGTGTCCTGCATAGTTTAGCTCCAACTTCCTTCAACACACCTGCCTGGAAGTTTTTAATATACCTAGAAAGAGCTTGATTAGCCGTTTAGGTGTGTTTAATTAGAGCTGGAACTAAAATATGCTGGACATCCACCCTCCAAGGCAGAGTTTAGGCAAAAAGGAATGATGGGTGCAGGACGAGGCGGCGCTCATGCAATAAAAACCCAGAAGAACACTGGGTTCTGGACTCACAGATACGCAGCCTTTCCCTCCTCCAGCTCTTTGCTCTTGCCGCTGGTGCTGGTCTTCTTGCTGCAGAGTTTGCGTGTGATGCACATGAGGAGGCCGCAGTGGCGCAGGAAGAAGCAGCTGACGTCCAGCAGCACCAGCAGGAGGAGGAGAACACACACACCCACACCTAGCACAGCGCCCACACCCAGGCCACTGAACAGAGAGTCTGCTGAGAGAATGTAACAATACAGAAAAGTTAAAATTACTCACAGATAATTCATTAAATTATTTGCATTAACCGATTTTTTTTACTCAGATAATAATACAAATGTAATAATAATAATAATAATAATAATAATAATAATAATAATAATAATAATAATAATGATAATAATAATGATATATACAGTTGAAGTCAGAATTATTCTCCCTCTTTTGAATTTTTTTTCTTTTTAAAATATTTCCCAAATGATGTTTAACAGAGCAAGGAAGTTTTCACAGTATGTCTGATAATATTTTTTATTCTGGAAAAAGTTTTATTTGTTTTATTTATTCTTCAAGACACTTCTATACAGCTTAAAGTGACATTTAAAGGCTTAACTAGGTTAATTAGGTTAACTAGGCAGGTTAGGGTAATTAGGCAAGTTATTGTATAATGATGGTTTGTTCTTTAGACTATCGGAAAAAAATATAGCTTAAAGGGGCTAATAATATTGACCTTAAAATGGGTTTTAAAAAATTAAAAACTGCTTTTATTCTAGCCGAAATAAAACAAATAAGACTTTCTCCAGAAGACAAAATTTTATCAGACATACTGTGAAAATTTCCTTGCTCTGTTCAACATCATTTGGGAAATATTTAAAAAAAGAAAAATAAATAAATAAAAGGGGGGCGAATAATTCTGACTTCAACTG
Organism: Danio kyathit; assembly: GCA_903798195.1. Taxonomy (NCBI): domain Eukaryota; kingdom Metazoa; phylum Chordata; class Actinopteri; order Cypriniformes; family Danionidae; genus Danio; species Danio kyathit. The sequence goes on from LR812519.1 coordinate 1,701,490, forward strand.
TATAAATGATAAATTTATGTGTCAGAATTCCATCATTTTGGACAAAGTGGCCTTTTACATAAAAGCTTTTTAGTCTTTATTTAACAGTCAACACTGGAAAAAATAATATGTTATAACATATAATACTGCAACAAAAAGTGTACTGTCAGTCTGTTGTCAACATCTCATTTTGAAAGTTATGTTAATTTAATTTAACATGTCAGTATTAATTAATATGATGCCAGTGTGTAAACTATTAAATTAAAGTAATTAACCTAAAAGTGACAGTTCCAAGAAAATAAGTATAGCTGAAATGAACATTAAGTCTATAAAATAAACTATTAAAAGTGCTGATGATTGTGATAGTAAGCGTTGTATTGTCATCTTTCAGGTTGTATCTCAGCTTTAAAGGGCACCTATTTTACCCCTTTTTAAAGATGTCATATTAATTTTATGGCTCTTCTGAGTGTGCCAGTTTAGGTTCAGTTCAAAACAAAATTCAGATTTTTTTTATTATACAGTAATGTGTTAAAAAGTGTCATTTTGGGGGCGTGTACACAGGTCGTTGTTTTAGGGGTGTGTTGCTTCTCATGAAAATTAGTTTCGACTTCCCGCCCAACTTAACAAGGGGGCGGACCCAAGAGCTCCCTTGTTTGTGTATGGCAACAGACAGGCAGACAGAGAGAAGCAACATGAGTGAGAGGACCAGCATTCAGCTGTACATGTACGACTCGGACACAGACCAAGCAGAGACTACAGAATCATTTGTGTCTTTGTATAGTTTTACAGCCAACTGTGTGCTAGTTTAAAGCTCCGAGCTTATACACAGAGACTATTAACCAAGCACACTGATTTAACTTTGACTGAAGGGCATCACACACCCGATGAGCCACGGCGCGCACATGACAGTTGAAAGTATCGCACACTTGCGGCGCCGGTGTGTGTCACCTGATAGAAACTTATGTTTAGAATTCAGGAATGCATGCCGCTGCGTGTCGCCGAGCGGCGCTTCTGGTGTACGACCTGCTTGAGGCTATAACTAAAGGGCGTCATACACCGGATGCGCCGCTCAGAGCCATGACATGGCACACCAGACGTGCACATTCGCCTGTTATTTAAAATGAAACTTTTCAGATAACGCTCTGTGGCGCGGCAGAAATATAAAGTGTCCTGAGCAGGGCCAGCGCGTCCATAGAGGCGACCTAGGCGGCAGAATAGTGAGCGAACCCCCCGGTCCTCACTTTCATCCGCGACACCCACCCTCTCCCTCCCGGTACTCACTTTCATCCGCGACACCGCGAAATGCATGGCGCTGTGCGTCGTTAGTTCGTTATTTCCAATGGAGGGACGCACACGTGAGGCAACGCGCTCGCACTTTCCAGCTGCACCTAGTTAAGATGACAGGGAGCTTCTGTGACCGCGGGAAATGCAAACTGCTGAAGTTTAAGGAAGACACAATGAAAAGTGCACATGTATGCAAACCCACCAAAACTCACAAACACTGGCGGCGAGGAGAGCGATAACGTGGTGAATGTTGATCTTGTGTTGAGCCCAGTGAGCCTTACATCTAAAAATAGAGCAAGGGTGTTTCTTTGGCGTTTCGCTTTGACTTACACACTGAAAATGGCGGACGTGAAACAAACTGAGGATATGATAATGCGCACCTGTCAATCAATATTGGTGGGCGGGGGGACCGCACTCCTACATAAAGTTGCAGTCGATCTCAAAACCGCTCCAATTGGTCCACCGTTTTTATGTTGTTAAATTGAAAAAAAAAAGGACTGGGTGTGTTTATATCACCCCAATAAGACGGTCTATACACTGAACCTACACATATGTCTGTCCAAACAGCTTAACAAGTAGATTTTTCACCATAGGAGCCCTTTAATGTGCTTTTTAAATAAATAAACAAAAAAAACAAAGCAGCTGCTTGCCATCGCGACAGATCCAATGGACGGCTGATCGCTTTCGCTCCAAAATGGCGGAATCACGGGCTGTTGCTGCTGTTGCAATGGAGCGTTCTATTGAGTGTCGCCTCTTGGTGATTCTAAGCTCTTTGGCTCATGATGGAGTCAGACACAATATTCATTCTGTTTCTACTGCAGCATGACTTTATATTCTATACTGGACATTATTGAAGGTTCAGTGATGAGACTTTTGTCTAAGCAGAGTCAGACCTTACTGTCCTAATGAAATCATTCAACATCAAGGCATGATCATATTTTGTTGTGCTCAAATAAGCATCATCTAGAGGCCTTTGCCTTTCATATAAGACACTTCTGACACCAAATGATCAACTAGAAGTCAAGTTATTATTTATTGCTCCTAAAACTTGGATAGACGACAAGACTTTAGTCAGGTAGTGTAATGTCTGCCAGAGTGTTTGTGTTTGTTTTCATGTATTTTCCAAAGAATAAGACATCATTTATTGGCTAACAGTCACAATTCTGAAAAGTGCATCACAACTTCATGATCAATACAATGATAATAAAGTCAATCAGAAAGAAACATGATGGTTAAAACACTTTAAATCCAATAATTCACAAAATAATGAGACACCAAGACAAGATGACCAACACATCTAAACACTATTATTAGCACTGTTCTTCATTCTTCTACTAAGAGCAGTCCAGTTACTGTAGTCAGACAGAAAACAAAGCTCTTAACAGATTCCTCTGTAATCACAGGCCGTGTGAAATCTATTGATCTGAAGTTTGAAGACATGATTCTGCACTGCATCTTTCAGTTGTTTACAGATGAAGGCGTCAGAGATTCACACACAGCATGTCAGAAATTAAAAAAGCTCCTGACATTCACATCTCAGCTGATATTTGGACTGACCTGCAGCGTAAACACCTTCTAAACATCGCTTTACCACACCTGAAGCTAAGACTGATTAGAAGAGAGCTGCTAAACACACATCAGTAAACCTTCAGAAGATTTCATTGATTCATATCAGAGAGAAACGCCACATCAAACGCACAGAGGATTTATGAGCCGGACACAAACCTCACTAAATCTAAATGCCAATCAAAACAGGATCAATCCATTGCTGGATGAAGAACACAAATACAAACTGAACTTCAACACTGAAAACTGAACTGACACTGTTTTAATTCACTATAATCTTCTATGTGAAGCTGCTTTGACACAATCTACATTGTAAAAGCGCTAGAGAAATAAAGGTGAATTGAATTGAATGGGACTCCAGTAAAAGCCTTAAAGAGCACCTAGGTTACCCCTTTTTCCAGATTTAATATAAGTC
>LR812519.1:1707233-1714733 GCA_903798195.1 Danio kyathit
TGATTTCCACATTATATCTGGTGTTCCACTGAAGCGGCTGCAGGAGCGCAAAATCATTCATACCCGGAACCAGCTTGGTCATCCACTGCTCTTCTTTATCCTGCACACACACATGCACACACATTTAAAAGAAAAGTATTTAAACATCTCTGTATTACCATTCACACATGCATTAAAGAACCCAATCTAAGGCTACACACGTGGCCTTCATATGAACAGCAGTGTGATGTTTGGTGCACTCACGGTTTTATACTTGAGGATGTACTCGACGATGGGCATCCCTCCGTCATCCTGCTTCACCAATCCCAGTCTGTAGGCTTTCCCCACACCTCTCTGGCCGTGCACCGTCGGTGGACTCGGCTCACCTGGAGGAGAAAATGCAAACAAACTAACAAATGCTTTTCTTATGTAGAGTTTCATCTTGTTTCTAGTCCAAATATCTAAACATTCTTTACACTAGGACTACTGAGGCGGTCCTTTTAAAATGTTGGCAATTGAATATCTTTGTTGAAATAAAATACACACATCTATAAAACCCTGACTTTTCCTAAATATGTGTATATTCCTTTCTAACCTTGTTATTTCATCTACAAAACACCAAAGAGCTGAGTATTTCTACCTTTAATTCAAAATCACTGCATGCAATATGTGCTTAACACACTCCATTTCAGATCAGATAGCTCATGGACACACAAATGTGAAAATTAATTAAACAATGTGGCTCAGGATGTGAAAATGATACCTGCGCCAGACTGAAACCAGCAGAAATAGAGGCAGCGCGTGTACGATAGGGCCTGACAATGAGTGAAAACACTTGATATTCTGCTCTTGCTGTCCTCCTCCTCCTCCTCAAACTCATGCAGACGGAGAGGTAAATCTATGGATAACTCACGGATGGGCAGCGTCTGGAAGCTTTCTGTGTGGCTGAATTCTCCCTGACCCTTTCCATTGACCGCAGACACTCGCACCTCATACGTGGTGTTGGGCTCCAGACTGGCCAGAACTACTGCGGCTGAGAGACAGGAAGAGAGAGATATTTTAGATTTCATGAATATTGATATTGCCATTTATTATTATTCTGTATTGTCTTTGTATTGTCATAATTGCACCATTTCATTTTAAATACATAAAGAAATAAATGCATGAAATAAATAAATAAACAAACAAATGAATGAATGCATAAATAAATGCATAAACAAATAAATGAACAAATAAATAAATAAACAAACGAATGAATGCATAAATAAATAAATTATACATAAATAAATAAATAATAAAATAAATAAATAAATAAGGAATGGATGCATAAATAAATAAATAAATAAATAAATAAATAAATAAATAAATGCATAAATAAACAAACAAACAAGCAAATTAATGAATAAATAAATAAATAAATAAATAAACGAATGAATGAATGAATGAATAAATAAATAAATAAATCCATAAATAAATAAATAAACAAACAAACAAATAAATACATGCATAAGTAAATAAATAAACAAACAAACGAATGAATGAATTATAAATAAATAAATAAATAAATAAAATAAATAAATAAAATAATAAATAAATGCATAAATAAATAAATAAATAAATAAACAAACAAATAAATAAATGCATAAATAAATAAATAAACAAACAAACAAACAAATGAATGAATGTATAAATAAATAAATAAATAAATAAATAAAATAAATAAATAAAATAATAAATAAATAAATGCATAAATATATAAATGCATAAATAAATAAATGCATAAATAAATAAATGAATGAATGCATAAATAAATAAATAAATAAATAAATGCATACATGCATGAATAATTTTTTTTTTTTTTTATTAAATTAAATAAATAAATAAATAAATAAAGTGGGTAACTAACTACTAAAATGTGGAAACAGTATATATTAATGCTCTTTTATAATATAACAATTTAATAATAGTAACACTGCAAAAACTATGTTTAAGAATATTATGCTGATTAAATCAAGTTACACATCTTAACTATGCATTTAAGAAGCTGTAACACTGTCTAAAATCTAAAAAAACACCAACTATATATCTTTTAAAAATAAATAAATAAATAAATAAATATAGTTCCCAGAGATGGGTTGCGGCTGGAAGGGCATCCGCTGCGTAAAAAATCGTGCTGGATAAGTTGGCGGTTCATTCCGCTGTGGCGACCCCGCAAGGGACAAAGCCGACAAGAAAATGAATGAATGAATAAATAAATATAAATCAATCAATATAAATAAATACAAATGTATAAATAATAAATATAATTTACTTAACAAAAGCACACAAGAATATATGCTGAAAACTTTCAAATAAATGCTTATTCGAAACCTATTAGCTTAACAAATTTTGTAACAATGATTGTTAAAATAATTAAATAAATAAATATATAAATAAATAAAGCACACAAGAAAAATAAGAACATGCATTCAAATATGAGCTAAAAACGTACAATAACTATACATGTACAATAAATTGAACAATAAATGTTAATCAAAACTAATAAATAAAATAAAGCATTTACAGAAGTATTAAATATAAAAACATAGATATAAAAGCTCTTTAATAATATTATATAACACAAACACTGCTAAAACGGGTTATTTAAGAATATCATGCTGATTAAGTCAAGTTACACATATTAACTGTGCATTTAAGAAGCTTTAATATAATCTAAAATCTAAAAACACCAAATATGCATCTTCTAAAAATAAGAAAAATATAAATAAACGAATATAAATACATATAAAGGTAAATAAATAATTATCATAGTTAATATCATAAAATAATCAAAAGCACACAAGATTATTATTTCAGATATCAGCTGAACATTTTAAAATAAATGTTATTCGAAACTTATCAGCTTAACAACTTTAGGAGCAACAAATGTTAATCAAAAATAAATAAAAATTATTAAAATAAACAAAAGAACACAAGAAAAATAAGAACATGCGTTCGAATATAAGCTGAAAATGTCAAAATAAAGTTTATCTGAAATTTATCTGCTTAACAAAATTCATTTTCCTTCGGCTTAGTTCCTTTATTTATCAGGGGTCGCCACAGCGGAATGAACCGTCAACTATTCCAGCATATGTTTTGCACCCACACAAGTAATAAATGTGTAACAAAGTACATATAAATGTTCTATAATTAAAAGTAGCACTGCTAAAACTGGTTATTTAAGAATATCACGCTGATTAAGCCAAGTTACACATATTAACTATGCATTTAAGAAGCTCTAATAATATCTAAAAGCTCTAAATATATATATAATATATTCCAGTTAAGCAGAACTTCAGTCTCGGAGCTCCTCCATTAATGACTGCATTCATTCATTTCAATGAGAAAGCGCTAATAAAAGTGAAGCGACTGAATATTGTAGTTCGTCAAAGAACACTGAGCTCTTAATTAAAAATCCACTAAGAGCGTGTGAATGTAATTGAAGTAATTACGCTCTACATTTGAGCTCCAGACCATAATAACACACTCTTACATCGACTCCTCATTGAATTTCTCTCTTGTTTTTCTGATCTTGAACTCATTGTTTTTCATTGCTGCGATGCGTGAAACCCTGCAGGACTCAAATGTGGAGATGAGCGATATTATTATTATTATCGTTATTATTATGACACACACTTTCTGTTGGCTTTCAGAGTTGTACATCACACTCAGACTAATAGCCATTATTGAAATGCACAGAAAGGAGTTTTATTCTTAGACGAAAGTAAAAGCGCTTTAATGAAGAAACAGCTTGAAGTCATTATCACAAAAGCGCCGTCAACACATGCAGATCCTGCAAAAACACTCGCTTCAGGAGTGATAATGGATTTTAGGAGAAGTTTAGATGGTAAACACACATTACCTTTGCTTAAACACTTTTTATTTTGCTTCACTCTTTTTAAACTCACTCTGTTTTTCCCTTAATAAGCAGTTCACTTTTGCATTTATATAATTATATGTAATATTTTTGAGCATGTGTAAATATATATATGTACTGACTCTGTACGCCGTGTGTCCTGGCGCTCCTCCAGTCCTGAGCGCTGCTGGTGTCTCTGTAGTTGATGATGTAGAAGCTGATGGGGACGCCGCCGTGAGAATCCGGCTTCATGAAGGAGACGGTGGCCATACGCTGAGAGACTGCCGTCATACGCACAGAATACGGGCTCGACGGCACGTCTAAAACAACACAAACACACAACAACACACAAACAATCAGAACCATTACGAAACATTCTCTTGAGAACGCAACACTTCAATAGATAAAACCTTCCTATATTTTACCTCAACATCACTCTTCATATGCTACACACTTTTATTATATACAAAATTGTATGTAAAGCATAGTTCTCAAAGTCAATTCCTGGAGGGCCGCAGCTCTGCACAGTTTTGCTTCAACCCTAGTCAAACACAGCTGATTCAACTAATCAAGGAGTTCAAGACTACTAGACACTACTAGATCAGCTGTGGAATTTTGATTGACAGGAGCTCAGGGTACATGCATACTATAACTACATCATAGGATCCTAGCAACAACCCAGAATACCCCAGAAATAACATAGCAACACCCTAAAAACTACCTCATTTACTTTAGCAACCACCTAGCACCACCCCAGCAACAACCTCAAATATCCTAGCAACACCTTAGCAACAATTCCAAATATTCTAGCATCTGCATAGCAACACCCAAGCAACCAAATGAAAAACCCAATCAATTGAATGAACAACTCTAACCTAACAACCACACAGAAACAACCCAAAGCATCTTCATAGCAACCCCCCCCCCCCCCCCACTTTCAACCACCTGGAGTGCACAAGCAATGGCATAGTAACTCCATAGCAACAACCCAGAATATCAACCATCTGCATTGCAACACCCTGGCAACCTAAATACCCAAAGCAATTCTATGGCAACCCCCAGCAACAAACTAAAATACTCTGCATCATCTGCATATCAGCAGCCTAACAACCACCTGGAATACGTAGGCAATGGTATTGCAACACCCTAGCAACAAACCTAAATATCATAGCAACAGAACAGCAACATCTTAGCAACAAACAAAAAAAGACTAGAGATTGCATTTCAAGTTCCTAGCAACCACATGGAATAGCCAAGCAATGGTATGGCAACACTCTAGCAATGACCCAGAATAGAAGAGCATCTGCATATCCACATCATAGCAACCACACAGAATACACAAGCAATAGTATGGGACACCCTTGAAATAACCCCAAATGACCTAGCAACCACACAGCAAAACTTTATCAACAACACAAAATACCATATACTATGCATTACTACACCGTAGCAACCAACCTGATCATCCAAGCAGTGGTATGGCAACACCCATGCAACAAACCAAAATAGCAGAGCATCTGCATATCAAACACCCTAATAACCACACATAATATCCAAGTAATGGTATGGCAACACCCCAAATACCCTAGCAACCACACAGCAACACTTTAACAATTAGACAAAATACCCTCTCATCTGCATAACAACACCCTGGCAACCAACTAAAATATCCAAACAATAGTATGGCTACGCCCTAGCAACAATTTGAAAAAGCAGAGAATCTGCATAATAACATCCTACAACCACATAGAATATCCAAGCAATGGCATGGCAACACCCTAGCAACCACACAGCAACACCCTAGCAACAACCCAAAATACCCTAACAACCACACAGCAACAACCCAAAGTATCTGCATAGCAGATAGAACACCCTTTCAACCACCTTGAAAACTGAAGCAATGGCATAGTAACACCATAGCAACAACCCAGAACAGCATACCATCTGCAATGCAACTCCCTAGCAACCTACCAGAATACCAAACCAATAGCAACCACCTAGCAACAACCTAAAATACTATATCATCTACATATCAGCATTCTACTGTAGCAACCACCTACAATACTCACTGATATTATATGATATGATATGATATGATATGATATGATATATGATACTCACTCAATGATACGGCAACAAACCTTAATACTCTAGTAACAGAACAGCAACACCTTAGCGACAAACCAAACAGCCCAAAATATACTAGCAACTGCATGTCAGCAACAGCTTGACTTTAATGTTGAAAAAGTAAAGAGTTGTTGTTTGGTTGCTAGGGTATTTGAGGTTGTTGCTAGGGCTATAACAATGCTTGGGTACTGGAAATGGTTGCTAGAATGCTGATATTTAGTTGCTAGGGTTATGTGGGTTGTAGCTGGAGTACAACCACCTAGAATAGCCAAGCAATCGGCAACACCCTAGCAACAACTTTAAATACTGTAACAACCACCTCGGCAACAGTCCAAATGACCCTATCATATGAATATCACCAAGAAACTCCAAATACCCTAGCAACAGAACAGCAACACTTTAACTACAACCCAAATAACCCTAGCAACTAAATAGCAGCAGGCTAGCAACCATCTGCAATACCCAAGCATTGGTATGGCAACACTCTAGCAACAATCTCAAATACCATAACAACCACCTCGGCAACAATCCAAAATACCCTATCATCTGCACAACAGCACCCTAGCAACAAACTCCAAATACATTAGCAACAAAACAGCAACACATTAGCGACAGCCCAAATAACCCTAGCAACTAAATATCAACATCATAGCAACCATCTGCAATACCCACACAACAGTATGGCAACACCCTAGCAACAACCTCAAATACTGTAACAACCACCTCGGCAAATATCCAAATTACCCTATCTTCTAAATATATCAGCAGCCTAGCAACAAACTCAAAATACCCTAGCAACAGAACAGCAACACATTAGCGACAGCCCAAATAACCCTAGCAACTAAATATCAGCATCATAGCAACCATCTGCAATACCCACGCAACAATAAAGCAACATCCTACCAACAACCTCAAATACTGTAACAACCACCTCGGCAACAATCCAAATTACCTTATCTTATAAATATATCAGCACCCTAGCAACAAACTCCAAATACCCTAGCAACAGAGCAGCAACAAATTAGCGACAGCCCAAATAAATCTAACAACTAAATATCAGCATCCTAGCAACTATCTGCAATACCCACGCAACAGTAAAGCAACACCCTAGCAAATTACCTTATCTTTTAAATATATCAGCACCCTAGCAACAAACTCCAAATACCCTAGCAACAGAGCAGCAACACATTAGCGACAGCCCAAATAACTGTTTAGTTAAAATATGTTTAAATATAGTTTAGTTGCTAGGGTTATCAGCATCCTAGCAACCATCTGCCATACCCACACAACAGTTTAAATAAAATACTGTTTAAATATAGTTTAGTTGCTAGGGTTATCAGCATCCTAGCAACCATCTGCCATACCCACACGACAGTATGGCAACACCCTAGCAACAACCTCAAATACTGTAACAACCACCTCGGCAACAATCCAAATTACCCTATCACATGAATATCACCAAGAAACTCCAAATACCTTAGCAACAGAATAGCAACACT
>LR812519.1:1722233-1739733 GCA_903798195.1 Danio kyathit
CGTGCCCAGGCCCAAATGTAATGTGAGTGCAGGCCGTCGGGGGAGAGGGGAGGGGGCGCAATCGTGCTTCGGCCCGGTTCAAGGCAACTGTACATAGTGTGAGTACGGCCTAAGTGAAGTTTATTTATAAACTAATTTCGAGAGGATCACGTGATTATGATTGAACACGGCTGGTTATGCATTAACTATGTATGACCAACCAATCAAACGATTCCTAGCCCACTATAAAGAGCCAGGGTTTTTACTACAGTCATCTCTGATTTGAAGAATCCCCCCTTCCACCCCTACTCCTCCACCTTTCCTTTCATAGGGCGGCACGGTGGCCCAGTGATTAGCACTGTTGCCTCACAGCAAGAACGTCCCCGGTTCTAGTCTTTTAACAGACTGGCTGTCGTTTCTGTGCGAAGTTAGCATGTTCTTCCCGTGCGCGAGTGGGTTTCCCCCGGGTTCTCCGGTTTCCTCCCACATTCCAAAAACATGCACTACAAGTTAATTGATCAATCAAAATTTAGCACTAGTCAAACTTTTATCCAGCAGCATATCTCTTCATAGCTATTATTTTCTGTCATCAACTCTTATCTAAAAGGGGGAAGTCTCGAGATCTACCTGAGCTCAGAGCTCCCCTCTCGCCCTGCAAACGGGAGGGAGCCCAGGGCTCAAGGACCTTCGAGCTCAGGGCTCTCTCCCGGGACAGCATGCCAAACTTGCTTTGTAATCAATCATCAGCTAAGTGTGAACTTTTGAAATACCTGTAAACAAGCACTACTGGTGCATATACAGCGGGGGAAATAAGTATTGAACATGTCACCATGATTCTCAGAAAACACATTTCTAAAGGTGCCGCTGACTTGAAATTTCCACCAGATGTTGGTAACAACCAAAGAGATCCATATATGTAAAGATAACTAATCTAATTAGTTTACAAATGAAGTTATGGATAATAAAATGAAATGACGCCAAAAGTGTTGAACACATGAAGGAAGGGGGGTGTATTCCGGCAGTGAAAGCCCAGACAGCAGCTCACATCTCTCAGTAGTTCTTCAGCATCCCTCTGCTCGTCCTCAGTGTAAATGAAGATCAGCTGCTTCAGTCCAACATCTACATTAGCAGGAGGATGAAGATCAAACCATTTCAGCAAGACAATGATCCAAAACACAGCCAAGGAGACTCTCAGATGCTTTCAGAGAAAGAAAATCAAGCTGTAGAATGGCCAAGCCAATCACCTGACCCGAATCCAATAGAAAATACAAAATAAAGCTCAGATTTGATAGACGAGACCCACAGAAGCATCAACACTCTGTTGACGTCTGTGAGAAACTCACACCTGAGCAATGCATGCGGCTTCATTCTCTGTGTGAGAGGCGTCTTTAAGCTGACAGCATTAGAAAAGCCTTTTATATAAAGTGGTAAACACATTTCAGTAGTTCAGCATTTCTCCTTCTGTCAATTCATTCGTATTACACACAACACATTTCTCAGATTGTTTTGTTTTATTTTTATGTTTGTATTGTTTGGGTTTTACCAAAAATCTGGTTCAATTCCATGTCAACATCCTTTAGAAATGTTATTCCCAGGAACAAAACATGACAACATGTTCAATACTTAATTTCCCTGCAGTAAACAATGTTTTAATAACCATTTAATTATGACATTAATTATTCCTTAATCAATTCTAATTCACTGCCTATTAATGGTTAAGGTAGTGGTTTAGGATTGGGTGTGTAGAATAAGATCATGCAGAATATGTGCTTTATAACTACTAATAAGCATCCAATATATTATTAATAGGCAGGTAGTAAGACACTAGTTAATAGTGAGAATTGGTACTTAGACTAAAGTGTAACCCATTGCAAATATCAGATCAAGAGCATGCATTAAAACGTTGCATTCAAAATAAAAGTTTGTTTTGACATAATATATGTGTGTGTTTGTTGTGTATATTTATTGTGTAGCTTTAAGTAAATACACACATGTATATATATATACAGTGTTTCCTCTAGGATTTTTTCCAGCTGTGGCGGCAGGACTTTTACAAAGATGTACCAACTACCTATGGGTGTTATTTCAATGACACATGTTGTGAGCGCAGTGTTACACGTCGAGTTCGCATTTATGTAATACGAGCATGCGAATCTCTGCTTGCGCGCTGATTTCCTCTGTTCGTGCACAACTTCACACCCTGAAATATACGCTGCTCAAGTGCGATTTAGTGCGTTTATGTGACGAGTACATCTCCAACATTTATTAGATTTGCTAGGAATATTTATGAATGTCTCCGGTAGACCTACAGAGCGGCATTAATGCGTCCTGAAGTAAAGTGAAACAGCTGAAGTAGCTGAACAGTCCTGAGGTAAAGTGAAACCGCTATAAACTCCAGCCAGATAAAGTCATTGTATGCAGAACCATAGACCTTTATCTAGAAAGTATAATTATGGAAACTGTGTTCATCTTAACTGAAAGCTACGCCGTGTTTGCTGGTCTCATGTCTCACGCACCTGTCAGTCAGTCAGCATGTCACCGTAAAGGGTTAAACAAATAACGCACAGCACTACATCGGTTAAAGAAAAGTTTGCGCTGTTATAATTCACTTACCTTTTAATACGTTTTGGTGCGATTATAACCTGCTATTAAAAAAACAACAACAATGACTGAATGTTTTAAATGAGAAGTTGTAATGTAGCCGTGGTGGGTATATATATATATACAAGGTTTCCGCTACATTCATTCATCTGTGGCGGGCCGCCACGCCAAAATTCATCCCGCCACGGCTACATTACAGCTTCTCATTTAAAACATTTAGTCGTGTTTTTTTATAGCGGATTATAATCGCACCAAAACATATTAGAGGTAAACAGCGCAAACTTTTCTGTAACCGTAGTAGTGCTGTGCGTTATTTGTTTAACCCTTTACGGTGACATGCTGACTGATTCTCTGACAGACTGACTGACAGGTGCGTGAGTCTAGCAAACACGGCGCAGCTTTCAGTTAAGATGAACACAGTTTCCATAAGTATACTTTATTGATAAAGGTCAATGGCTCTGCATACAATGACTTTATCTTGCTGGAGTTTATAGCCGTTTCACTTTACTTCAGGACGTGTTAATGTCGGAAAACGCACAAAAACGCACTAAATCGCGCTTCAGCAGCGCTTACTGGAGAGCGCACAAGAAGATCTGCACTTGACGTTAATTTGAGTGCGTGCAAGAAGTTCTGTGCTCGATCAGAGGAAATCGACGCGCAAGCAAAGAGATTCGCATGCTCGTATTACATGAATGCTATCTCGACTTGTAATACTGCGTGTAATATTTGTCTTTAAAATACTTGGCAGATCTGTGTAAAAAAAAGTCCTGCCGCCACAGCTGGGAAAAATCCTAGAGGAAACACTGATATATATATATATAACCAAAATGTACAGTGAGTAATAAGATAATATCCATCATTCATATAATTTGAATCCTGACCCCCACATGAAAAACTATAAATAAAAAATATATTTAAATTGTATTAAAAATAAACAAACAAATATCAAAAAAGGACATCAAATACAAAATTATTTTATGTATGCATATACCATAATTATTTTAATTATTATTAAATTATTACTATTTTTAATAATTAGATATAAAAATATATGCATACAGTATGATACAAATTATATACAAATTTAAATATCTATGCAAAATTCAAGTTTTGTATAGTTTTGTTTTTAGGTGTGTGAATATTTAAGGTGTGTGAATAAATATTTAACACACACACACACACACACACACACATCTTATGTCAAAACAAACATTTATTACAATAAATCTTTGCCCAGCACTAATTAAAATAAAAAGGCTTTGTTTTTAGTGCAGTGTTTGCACTGGTGTTACTGGTAAACGCACACACACCTGCCTGTGCTAGAATAAACTCTTGGTATCGAGCGCCGATGTTGTTTCTGGCAGTGCAGTTGTAGCGTCCAAAATCCCTGTCGGACACTGGAGTGACCTGAAGATGAGAAAACACATGCATCAGTATAGCAAAAGCAGTCAATAAAGAATGCAAAATAATTTTAATAAATAAAAATAACTACTGTAAGTTCAAAAGAGCAACATACCAGCTAACAGGAATGATAGGAATGAACCCAAACAAAATCAAAACATCTGATTTCTGTATTATTTATACTGTAATGTGCTATACAAATAAACTTTACATTGTATTGTATTCTGGGCGGCACAGTAGCTCAGTGGCGACCACTCACAGCAAAAAGGTCGCTGGTTTTAGTCCCGGCTGGGTCAGTTGGCGTTTCTGTGTGGAGTTTGCATGTTCTCCCCGTGTTGGCGTGGGTTTCCTCCGGGTGCTCCGGTTTCCCCCACAGTCCAAACACATGCGCTATAGGGGAATTGATGAACTAAATTGGCCGTAGTGTATGTGTGTGTGTGTGTGTGTGAGAGAATGAGTGTGTATGGGTGTTTCCCAGTACTGGGTTTCAGCTGGAAGGGCATCCGCTGCAGTAAAAAACATATGCTGGAATAGTTGGTGGTTCATTCCACTGTGGCACCCCTGATAAATAAAGGGACTAAGCCGAATGAATGAATGTATTGTAATGTAATGTATGGACCTCCAGCAGTGAGCGTCCCTCTGTGCTGTGGATGCGGATGTTGCTGGTGCCTTGACTGGAGATGGTGAAGCGTTCTCGTCTCCACAGCATCGTCGCAGCAGGATTGGACTTCACCTCACAGCTGATGTTCACCGGGTTTCCCTCCCATGAGTAGAAGATGCTTTGATTCGTCTGGAACTTTGGAGCATCTGTGAGAAAAACAAAGGAACAAACATGCATTCAACACTTGGGAAAAGACAGCACAAGCAAACATATAATCAAGCTGGTCTTTGAGCAACAGGAAACACTGTACTGCAAATACAGCCACTAGAAGCTTGATATGGAAGAAAAAAGAACAAATAAAGGGGCATGATTTACATTTACCTTCACTTCAACAGGGTTCATACACATTTTTACTACTAAAATTCCATGACTTATCCAAGACCTCTGCTTGATGTTGAACCCTCACGTCACGGAGACTTTGCATTGTGTTTGGAAATGAAAATCGGGTTGACGTCAGAACTCAACGTCAGGCCAATATCCAACGTCCTACCTAAAACCAACCAAATATCAACGTCTAATGATGTTACAGCTTGACATTGTGTGAACGTTACCCCTATTACATCTAACAGACGTTGGATTTTGGTTGCCCTACCTGATGAATAGGCCCACACTGAATCCGCGCGTGCAGAATTCCGCAGATTTTTAGCCAATCATTGATTCTGTTGATTTATTTGTGTAAATGTGTGTACATTTTTATTTATTCGGTTTTTTAATTAATTTCAGTAATATTACTGACTAATATGAAAATATTTATATGATTTATTTACAATATAGTTTGTAAAGTAATATTTTCTGTCTTTTAGTAGAGATATCGGTAGCACTTTATAATAACTACACACTATGAACCATTTATTAAGCATTAGCAAATAGTGAATTCATTATCTGTTAATCATTAACTCTACATTAATAAACGTAAGTAAGCAGTTTATAACTGCAGCTACAAATGCTGTATTCTTGACTTACAACCACATTTATAATGTGCTTAATAATTGTACTTTCATACTTTACTAATGATTTATTTTTCATTACTAAATTAAGTATTGCATTATTTACAAACCAGTTATTTAAGCATAGTTGGTGTTTTTTAAGATCATTCAGAATGAGTTAGTAAATGATTAATAAACTATTCAAATTTACATTTATAATTCTTATTATTCAGCCATATAGTAATAGTTAACTTGTATGTTAATAAATGCTTTATTAACTCAACTTCATCCAGTTTTGTGACCTAATCTAAAGTGAGGACTATTTATGCTTTATAAATCCCTTATAAATGACAATTAAAGGCTCAGTTAAATTCTAAACAGGAAAAAAGAACATAAACGACATTATTCATTCCTATTCGTTTAAAGATACACAAATCAAACCGTATCAAATGAAAAATAAATCTTTGCAAGCTTATCTAAAATAAAATTACTGGACAGTTTAATCATTGCATCCTATTATATTGTTAAATTATTATATTTTAGTTTTTTATCCAATTTTGTCGTATTTTGACACTCCTGTTATTCTGCAATGATTAAACTTTACAGTAACTTTACTTTTTAGATAAGATTGTAAAGATTATTGGTCATTTGATACTGAGCCTTTATATGTCATTTATAAGGGATTTATAAAGCATAAACAGTCCTCACTTTAGATTAGGTCACAAAACTGGATGAAGTTGAGTTAATAAAGCATTTATTAACATGCATAGTAACCATTACTATATGCGTGAATAATAAGATATATAAACGTTGATTTCAATAGTTTATTAATCAATCACTAACTCATTCTGAATGATCTTAAAAACCACCAACTACTCTTAAATACAAATGGTTTGTTAATAATGCAATACTTAATTTAGTAATGAAAAATAAATCATTAGTAAAGTATGAAAGTACAATTATTAAGCACATTATAAATTGTTATAAACTGCTTACTAACGTTTAATAATGTAGAGTTAATGCTTAACAAATAAAAAATTCACTAGATGCTAATGCTTAGTAAATGATTCATAGTGTGTAGTTATTATCAAGTGTTACCGAGATATTATATGAGAGACTGGCTTTGTTTACCAAATAAAGTAAATCTAATTGGATTTGATTGTAAACATTAAATACATTCATATATTACGGTTTTAGTTATGATACTCTCCAAATCCGCAGACTTTTAACAAAATTCTGCACAGAAATAGCAAAAAATATCCGCCGATTACGTCTGGCCCTACTGACGAATAAATGTCAGTATTTGACGTCATATATGACGTTGGTTTAAGATGTTGGCTCGACGCTGGATTTTGGTCACTTTCTAACAACCTAAAATCAACCAAATATCAACGTCATTATTGGACATCAATAATCCCTAGCTGCTGGCTTGACAATTAATTTTGATCACCTGACATCACAACCTAAATCTAACCTAATATTAACGTCTCATGAGGTTGTGTGTCTTCTGGGCAATAACTAAATGCACTACAGAATGTTACGTTTACACACACGTGCACACATTACATGTAAACATATCAGCTTTTTACAGCGTAATACTCACTACTCTTGAGTACTTTTAAAAGGGCTACTATTTACTCGTACTTTGAGTAATATTTACAGCAGATACTTTTACTCTAGTTGCACTACATTTTTAGGCAAGCAATGGTACTTTTACTTAAGTATGATTTTTAAGTACATTTTCCACCACTGTCTAACATAAGTAACTTGCCTAATTAACATAATTAATACAGTATAGTTAAGCATTTCATGAAAATAAATGAGTTATTAGAAATTATTAAAAAGATTATTTTTAAAACTATGTTCAACAGCACTTGGGGAATATTTAAACTAATTTATTATTATTTTTTTTATTGTGTTTAAGCTTTATTCCAATAAGTGATCACGGTTTTGGATAGTACTGGTTATGGTATTGATGAGAAGTTAGTGTATAATGCAGCAGCTTGACTTTTCATCGTGTATATTAATGCACGGGCGATGTTGACGTGAATCATATAAAAAGCAGCGCAATATTGATTGCAACAATGAAAGGCTTTAGAGTCTCTCTCCATTATGTGTCAGAAGCGTCTGCAGTAAACAGATGCGAGTCATAAAGAACTGAAAAGCTCGCAGAGATCCTGAGCTCCAGTTTGAGGGCGTCTGCAGCATTCATGTGGCATTATTGCTGTTTTACACCGACTCAGAGGCGTGCATTACAGAGATTGATGCCGCTTCTCTGTCACATCTCACAGCTAAATAAATGAGTTCATTAGCAGCCGGTAACGCTTGGCTAGCTTCTGCCGCTCTTATTCACAGCGTCCTTCCACACACACCGACTCTGAAGCTTCACGCTCAGCATACGACATGAGGGCGGTGTGCTGGTGTCAAGGTCAACACAGCACGGTCAGTGTCATGCGGACATTTATTAGCATCTCATCACATTACTGATAGATTCTGACAGCTGCGAATGCTTTTGATATGTTAAAAGTCACGTGACGTGCTTTGAAATGTGCATTTTTTTGCTGGGTGTGTGACATAAATTGAACTAAAACAGTGCATTTTTTGCAGAAATGACTTTTATAAGAGGTTTAAACCCAGTTGTGTGTCAGCAGTGTGTGAAAATCTCCAGCCTCTAATGATGAACATGAATTAATTGTATTTGTTATAATCAGACTTGATGAATGAAACACTTTGATTGACATTCTCCCTTTGTACGTGTCATCAGAGGGGGAAAGCCCCGCCTACTAGTGCCCATCTCTCCCTCATTAGCATAAACAGCAGCCCTGAGTGAGAAGCAGCCGTCTGTCCATTAGCCATTAGAGTGTTTGAGCTGCTGAAGATAATGTCAGCATAGACTAAGAGGATTATAGATGTGGAGTTTTAGATGAACAGTGACAGGAGCGACATAGACTGACACAAGCATGAAGCACACATGCACACCTGACCAGCACTGACAACACTAGTGCTGCTTTATATATGCCACTATGCTGACACATATGCATTTGTAGCTCCGCCCTCTTTTGAAAAGAGCACAATCTCATTTGAATTTAAAGCGACAGTCACCAAAACACCCCAAGTAGGATCAAAGCCTGAAAGGGTCAGATTCAGAGAGCTAGAGAACATTATCTGTGTGGTATCTTGAGCAGAAACTTCACACACACACACACTCACACCCCTGTAAAAAGGGGCAGAAAAGGTTTTCAGGGGATTCTGATTGTCTGTCGGTGTTTTATCGTTCATCAGCTGGTAAAAATCCCTCGTCCCTCTCTATGTTTATCGTTATCTTTATAGTAATCAGTGATGGGAATAACAGCAATATAAATAAACAGAGTTACTGACAGCAATACTTATTTCAGTAACGACTAATTACATGTATTACTGTTTACCCCGTTACAACGACGTTATCATTACTGACAATAAAATGTGCTTTCAAGAGTTCACACTTAGCTGATGATTGATTATAAAGCGTGTTTGGCATGCTGTCCCGGGAGAGAGCCCTGAGCTCATAAGATCCTCGAGCCCGGGGCTCCCTCCCATTTGCAAGGTGAGAGGGGAATTTGAGCTCAGGTAGATCTGATGAACTCCCCTGCTGTAGTAGCTAATGAACAGATAGTGATCGCTCTTAAGAGATAACTACTTACTAGGAGCATGTCTATGGTGCCGATTTGGATTAGTCAGTTAACTTAAGTTGCATGATTTTGGATGGTGGGAGGAAACCGGGGAACCCGGGGGAAACCCACGTGAGCATGGGGAGAACGTGTAAACTCCACACAAAAACGTCGGCTGTCTTGGTAAGGACTAGAACCAGTGATGTTCTTGCTGTGAGGCAACAGTGCTAACCACTGGGCCACCCATCTAGGAGTAGGGGTGGAAGGGGGCATTCTTCAAAATGAAGATGGCTGTTATATGGAACTGAGAGTATTTATAGTGGCTTAGGAGTCATCTGATTGGTGAATCATAAATTGAATAATGCAGACCTAAATCCTGTTGAACATCTCTGGAGAGATCTGAAAATAGCTGTACACTGACACTTCCCATCCAACCTGATAGAGCTTGAGAGGTACTGCAAAGAGGAATGGGCAAAAATTCCCAAAGACAGGTGTGGCAAGCTTGTGGCGTCATATTCAAAAAGACTTGAGGCTGTAATTGCTGCCAAAGGAGAATCAACACAGTGCTGAGCAAAAGCTGTGAATACTGATGTACATGTGATTTATCAGGGTTTTTTTTTTTTTAAATAAATTTGCAACAATTTCTAAAACTCCTTTCTCACATTGTCATTATGGGGGATTGTGTGTAGAATGTTGAGGAAAGCAATGAATTGAATCCATTTTGAAATAAGACTGTAACATAAACAAATGTGGAAAAAGTGCTATCAATACATTCCAGATGCACTAAGATGCACTAATCTAAGTGTGAAACTGGTCACAGTTTAAGACTAACATCTAAAAAAAAAAACATTATTTTAATTTCAGGGGGAGTTTAAACACAGCCGTTCTGCATGTGCACTGTTAACAAAATGACAAACGAAGTCAACGAAGTTAAACAGAGCTAGAGAAAACACCAGCTCGCTATTTCAGGAGAAAAACCTGGAAATTAATAAGAACCTGAGGAATTAATTACTTGAGAAGAATTCCTGCCATAATTGGCCCCGCTGAGGGCCATATTTCCTTTAGTGAGTCATTTCATTTTAAAGCTAATAAAATGAAAAACTGTAAACCCAGGCTTCAACTGAGATGGACTTTTTTTAGTCCAATAAGTAAAGGTCAGTGTTCTTGCTGCTATGCGGCTGCTATGGTGTTACAAATATTTGTTAAGAGACTGACTGTAAAGGTGTCGGGAGTAATTGCTAGTGTGTTGCGATCTGGCTGCTATGGTGTTTGTACGGTTGTTAAGGTGTTCTGAGTGGTTGCCATGGTGCTAGGGCATATTTACAGTTGTTAAAGGGTCACGAAACACCAGAACACATGTGTGGAGCTGTTGAAAGTCATATGTGTGTCCCAAACTGCTATAAACACTATGAGGACACATATATTGCACTAGAAAGTGAAAATTGGTTTTTCTTGCGTTATTTTGAGCAAATTCGTTCTTCCGGTTTGAAACGAATTTTTGAAGCTGCGTCACGGTGATTAGATACTTGTGTGTATTCCAGCATGGAGACTGGATGACTGTACCTGCAAGTACATCGTGACATCTCTGAGTGTGCGGCATTAATTCATGAGAAAGACTTGGTTCAAACCAATCAGCGCGCTCTATTGTGTATGCGGTGCAACTTCATTAATATGCATGATCGCTTCGAAGACTGTTTACCTGTTACAGTGTTCAGACGACAGAGAGACGCTACGTTGTGTTGCCAAAACAAGTGGAAGAACAAGAATTGTTTGGAGACATGAGTCGTCAGTGTTGTGTTAATAAATGTGCTGCAATGAAGGTTTTGTTTTCATTTCCTGCTCTGAGAGCGCAGCTGGACTCACGTGTGGATTACAGTGCACGCGACACGCCACAGAAATACGCTTTTATGGAACATTGTTTCCCTGAGAGCTTTTCACATCTGAAAATTGTGAAATCCGGATCTCCTTTTGAAAAAGACAGGGCTTCAGTTTGTGTTGATTGTCCTGTCTCTACAGATTTGGTAAGTGTGTGTGATCAGTGTTCTTTGTTTGTTTATTCAGATGGCAAAGTTAGTTTGCATCGTCAGCAGTGCTCTTTTAGTGTTTAAAGACATACTTTAGACAAAATGATTTCTAAGTTACTAAGTTTACAGCATGCTAATATCACTGCAATATTATAGTACAACATTATAGACTGAAAGATCCGCTGTAAATGCTGCTCTCCGTGTGTAAACATGTAAACACAGCAATCAAACTATTACCATCGTGTAGGATTTTCGCCGCATTTTGTGACAGGATAGTCTAGACACACACGGCTTTCTGACGCTACATACAGAGTGCATCCAAGTCACAGAGAAATGCGGAGGTTTTTTTTCTCCCGTTCGCCGTGCGGTATCAAACACTCCATTAAAACTCCACTCTCCAGCAGTTCCTCGAATCAATCTCGTTTGTTACAGGGAGGCATGCAGGAAATGTTCCTGAAGGAAAGTGCCAAACTGCAGTTAAAGTCCACCATTTAGTAATTTGGCAAATAATTCGATTACTGATGTCCATAAACACAGTCACTGTCTTTCTCCCCTGTGTTTGTTTTGCCTGTGAAAATCAGCGTCTGCCCAAACGGACACTCCCATTTTTATGCAAATCTTTATGCACCCTTTCCTCTTTCCCTCCCCCGACACTCCCACCTAAACAGAGCTGGACACGCCCACTTTCATGACTTTTTCCAAACTAGAGGTGTGAAAACACCCTGCTGAAACAGCGAGGTTTCGTGGCCCTTTAAGGTGTTCTGAGTGGTTGCTAGGGTGTTAGTGTGATGCTTTGGCGGTTTACAAGAGCATACCTACACAGTTGTAGGGTGTTCTGAGTTGTTGCTATGGTAGTTTTGCTAGGATGTTGCTATGGTGTTTGTGAGAGTATATATACCATTGGTATGGTGTTCTGAGTGGTTATTAGGGTGTTGTTATCAGGTTTGCATCGTTCCAAATATTTGTTAGGAGACTACTAAGGTGTCTGGAGTCATTGCTAGAGTGCTACTATGTGGCTCTGAGTAGCTGCAAAAGTAGTGTAACATCGTTGCATAAAAAACACAATACATTTCGGAGAGTTTTGTTGTGCATCTTACATTCGATGTCCAAGAACATGCTCTTCTGATGGCCTCCAATCCTGCTGAGAGCTTCACAGTCAAATCGGCCCCAGTCTGAGAGCTGAACTCCGCTGATGGTCAACATGGACTTTCCATGACGTCCACGCACTTCCACACGCCCATCCTTACTCTGAGACGACATACACAAACAAATCCACATCAGCAAAATTGACACCCAAATACTGTACATACATAAAAAAGAATCTGTAGCGTCGACCAGAAGGTAAACGTTCAAAGAGGCAGTGTGCTGGGTGTGAGCGGTCCAGAGTGATTTTGGCAGGCCTTCTGCTTGCTCTGGATAAGTACAGTTCTTGGATAGTAGGGAGGGTTGTACCCATGATTCGCTCGGCAGTCCAAACTATTCGACGTAGTCTTCGGAGGTCGGATTTGGTAGCTGAGCTAAACCAGACAGTTATTGATGTGCAGATGACTGATTTAATGATGGAGGTGTAGAACTGTTTCAGTTTTTGTTAGCTTTCTCTGCAGTTAGAGCTAAAGAAAACTTTGTTTTTAGTGACACCAGTGGCCATTCAGTGAATTACAGCGTGAGCTTACTGCTTGTGCTCAAACTCTGATGATTCATTCATTTTCTTTTCGGCTTAGTCCCTTTATTAATCTGGGGTCGCCACAGTGGAATGAACCGCCAACTTATCCAGCACATGTTTTACGCAGCGGATGCCCTTCCAGCCACAACCAAACACTGGGAAACATCAATACACACTCATTCACACACATACACTACGGACAATTTAGCTTATTCAATTCACCTATACCAGGCGACGCAGTGGCGCAATAGCTAGTGCTGTCACTTCACAGCAAGAAGCTCGCTGGTCAGCCTCGGCTGGGTCAGTTGGTGTTTCTGTGTGGAGTTTGCATGTTCTCTCCATGTTCGGGTGGGTTTCCTCCGGGTGCTCTGGTTTCCCCAACAGTCCAAACACATGCGGTACAGGTGAATCGGGTAGCCTAAAATAGTCCGTAGTGTGAGAGTGTGTATGGATGTTTCCCAGAGATGGGTTGCAGCTGGAAGAGCATCCGTTGCGTAAAACATGTACTGGATAAGTTGCAATATGGTGTTGCAATATGGATATCCCTATGCTAAAGGGTTTTAAGCAGTTGCTAGGGTGTTGCTATCAGGGACGTGCAGAGACCTTTTAAGGGGCAGGGGCTCAAATGGAAAAAGGGCACTTTTTATTAAATAATAGTAATAATTGTACTTTAATAAATAAAATATATTATAATTAGATTATTAAGGAGATTTCACCCTAAATTCACCATATACTCACCCTTAAAAGGATAGTTCATTCAAAACTGAAAATTCTGTCACCATTTACTCACCTTTTACTTGTTCCAAACCCATTTGACTTTTTTTCTGACCTCTGCACGTGCCTGGTTGCTATGGTGTTTTAGGTGTTTGCAAGAGCATATCTATACAATTGTTAAGATGTTCAAACTGGTTTCTAAGGTGTGTGTACATATATACAGCATGTACACTTCTTGACTAAAGTATTGTCGTCTATCCAAGTTTTAGAAACAGCAAATAATAGGTTGACTTCTAGTTCATCATTTGGTATCAGATGTGGCTTATATGAAAGGCAAAGGCCTCTAGATGACGCTTATTTGAGCACAATAAAACATGATCATGTCTTGATGTTGAATGATTTCATTAGGACAGTAAGGTCTGACTCTGCTTAGACAAAAGTCTCATCACTGAACAGAAATAATGTCCAGTGTAGAATATAAAGTCATGCTGCAGTGGAAACACAATGAATATTGTGTCTGACTCCATCATGAGCTTGGAGGACTGCATCATACATCTCTGCAATCACTCAAATCACTGATTAATAAAGTCATCTGGAATGGCAAAGCAAGCGTTCTTGCAGGACTCCCAGAGTTCATCAAGATTCTTTGGATTCATCTTAAATGCCTCCTCCTTCATCTTACCCCAGACATGCTCAATAATGTTCATGTCTGGTGACTGGGCTGGCCAATGCCAGAGCACCTTGAACTTCTCTGCTTTCAGGAGCTTTGATGTGGAAGTATGAGAAGGAGCGCTATCCAGCTGAAGAATTGTCTCTCTCCTGTGGTTTGGGCAGCACAAATGTCTTGATACCTCAGGCTGTTGATGTTGATCATCCACTCTGCAAATCTCTCGCAGGCCCCCATACTGAATGGAACCCCAAACCATGATTTCTCCTTCACCATACTTGACTGATTTCTGTGAGAATCTTGGCTCCATGCGGGTTCCAGTAGGTCTTCTGCAGTATTGGTGATGATTGGGATGCAGATCAACAGATGGTTCAGCAGAGAAATCCACCTTCTGACACTTTTCCAAATGATCAACAAGAAGTCGAGTTATTATTTGTTGCTCTTACAACTGGGATTCATGACACGACTTTTGTCAGGTAGTGTATAAGATTTTGCATTAGATTAAACATTCACCGTGTATAACTGAGAAGAAAAGCACTCTCCAACTGTGATGTGGTCACACTGTGGTGAGATAGAGAACTTTGAATATAAGATGATTAGACAGAGCCCGTCCCCTAACGCCCACTTTAATGATCAGTGCTCTTCGCTTTCCCTGAAAAATCAATAAGTGTCCACCCTCCGCTTGATGCCTTGAGTCTGGAGTGCAGCGGCTGACAATCCTGCAGTGGCCTGTGTGTGTTTTCTCTGACAGCGGCTGTTATTGTAGGCTTCAGATGACCCGCAGCCTTTGCTTCCTTCACACTAATGCATCACATTCACTTTTACACAGGCAGCCAGAGCTCACGCACCCGCTCATTTTCAGTTTACACCTGGAGAACATGACGGAAACATGTGCACATAACAAAAATACATTTTAAAATAGGGTTTCACATTTACTGACAAGAACATGAGTGGAGTTTAGTATTGTTAGAGGCGTAAGTGTGGCTGCTAGTGTATATCTACAGTACGGTTGTACCAACGTTGTTAGAACACTAGTATTTTCGATAGCTAAAAATGGATTTGAGTCAGTTATTTCTATCTTTTGGTGAAGTGTTAGAGTAGAAAATATCAGATTACATTTCTAAACAAAAGTGTTTCTATTAATTCTAATAATCTAGCAAGATTTGTACACTGTAAGTTCAAGAAGACAAGTATTGATTTGGTGTCTTGCAGATGAAGCCAGACAGCTTTTGGATTTAGTCTGTCTCAGTTTGGTCTGTTTCTTTGTGTCTTTCGCATAGACTGGGTAAAAAAAAATTAATCCAGGGCTGAACAATATGACAATATATATGGTATGGACAATAATAAAAATCCTATAGTTTCATATTATGCTACATATGCTATAATTTAATGTTGTGGTGTCACAAAATACATTGTTTACAGGCCCGTAGCCAGCCTGATGAAAGGGGTGGTTCTTTTTTCTCTAGAAGTGGACCTTTTTTGCAGTTATAGGCCTCAGTTTCTGTTTATGAGATTTAAATACTGCATTGTAGTGACATTAAGCAGTACTTTTTTTGCTGGATTAGCTAGTCAGATGTCATCATAACCACACTTTTTGATGTACTAAAAATATTTCCTAAAAATTTGCAATAAAGAAAAATTAAAATTTAAAATTTAAAATTTAAAATTTAAAATTTAAAATTTAAATTTAAATTTTTAAAATACAAATTTGTTACATCATATATTATTAGGAAAAAATAGGAATCTGTTAAAGTTTTAAAGAAAAAAAACTGTAGCCTTATTAGACAAAAAACACACTGGCCAGCACATTCAACTGTCTCAATTTGGCCATTTCAATAACAAAATAATAATTAAAACATAATAATAATAATAATAATAATAATAATAATAATAATAATAATAATAATAATAATAATAATAATCATCATCATCATCATCATCATCATCATCATAATAATAAAACAATAATAATTAATTCTTCAGAATTTTTGGTAAAAAAAAACGTACATTTGAAAATTCCTGGATATCAACAATAGCCAAAATATATTCAAATTAGTTTAATATGGTCCGCTTCTGGTGCTTCACACCTTTTTATTCCTCATTTTTTTATTTCAGAAATAAGGTCCCAGATTTTAGAGTTTAAGTTAACTGTAAAATGTTTTCTGTTTAAAAACAATACAGAAAGAAGACTTCTCTTACATCAGATTATAGTCCCACCGTAGCAACAGCCGACAGAGGATTCCGTTTGGTCTTAAAGCCTTTTTCGATGGATAATTTTCACTATTTATGATGGCATAGCAGTCAAAATAGGACAAATGAGCTCATGTATGGGACAAATTCTGGACCTTTGTCAGTGAGGGGTGGGTCTTCCGAACCACCCCTTGCCTGAAAAGTTAGAACACATGTTTTATGCTTATAGTAAACATGTTTTTAATAGCATTTTG
Source organism: Danio kyathit (assembly GCA_903798195.1). NCBI lineage: Eukaryota > Metazoa > Chordata > Actinopteri > Cypriniformes > Danionidae > Danio > Danio kyathit. The sequence goes on from LR812519.1 coordinate 1,738,961, forward strand.
GCTGTAAAAGCGCACCTACAGGTGTTTCAGGCACAGGTCAGATTTTCTCCAGGTCATCATTTATTTTATTTATATTAATTTTGTCTAAAAATTATTAGACCTTTCCAGTTTTATCTGGAATGCATCCCAGATCACCTTCTGAAGTGGTTTGAGCGATCGGATTTATATCCGATCAGAATAAAACGACAGAAGTGATCCAACAGCGTCAAAAACACAGGCGTGACGGGGTTAACTGTTAGCGCCTTTTGCTGTGACGTGACATCTGACGGCTGAGGACTCCGCTTGCCATTAAAGACTTTGTTGGACAGTTATTTAAAAACAATAATGGCAAAAATATGGACAAGTCAATAAATGTACCGGACGTCTCGGCTAATGAGGCCAGTTAACCTAGAACCTCATGGATAGGGACAGATTTTCATCTGTTAGGAAGTAAGTAACTTTAGCCTTACCCTCTTTGGTAGTCTTTTTGAACATATGTTCAATATTTTGCGATATTGACGCCACTGCCTACCTCTTCTGCCACTCTTGCTCTTTTCCACCCATAGTGTTAATCAGTATGGATGTCGCATCAAAGATTCAAATGTTACCACTCAGTGGGTTATGTCCGTGACTCACTCTTATTGTGACTTTGTGGCTCCATGGGACTCGAATTACTGGCCATAGTTATTTAAAATGACACTTTATTACAATATATATTAAAAATAAATATATTATATTAATTATATAATAAATATAAATAAATAAATAAATAAATATTATATAATATTATATTA
>LR812519.1:1747233-1752233 GCA_903798195.1 Danio kyathit
CTGCAGCTGTTGACTGTGAACTGGTGCTCTCCTGAAAGCGGCAGCAGTGTAAAAAACACAACCAGCACACTGACACCGGGTCAGAAAACACCAGACGCTCAAGAGCTGCTGTAATAAATGCTTCATCAGCACTCACACGCACACGCGCACACGCACACGCACACGCACGCACGCACGCACGCACGCACGCACGCACGCACGCACGCACACACACTAAACTGAGCAGATCTGCCTTTGCTGATCTAATATGCTGTCCTCAAGAGTTTAATCAGAATGTAAATACAGTATGTAAATAACTCAACTAACTGTTGCCATAGCAACTAAAATTATTTCAAGTTGAACTTGACATTCAAATTTAAATGGATGGATGGATGGAGAGAAGGATGAGTGGATGGATGGAGAGACAGATGCATGGATGGATAGATGAAGAGACAGATGGATGGATGTATGCGTGACTGGAAGGTATGGATGGATGGATGGATGGATGGATGAAGAGAAGGATGCGTGGATGGATAGAGAGACGAATGAATGGATGGATGAAAGGCTTTGAATGGATGCATGGATGAAGAGACAGATGAATGGATGGAAGGTTGTGGATGGATGGATGGATGGATGGATGGAGAGATGGACGGATGAATGGATGGATGGATAGATGAATGGATGGATGAAGAGACAAATGAATGGATGGAAGATTTTGAATGGATGGATGAAAGGTTTTGGATGGATGGATGGATGGATGGATGGATGGATGGAGAGACGGAAGAATGGATGGAAGGTTTTGGAAGGATGGATGGATGAAGAGATGGATGGATGGATGGAGAGACTGATAGAGGGATGGATAAACAGATGGATAAATGAATGGATAGATGGATGAATGGATGGATGGATGAAGAGACGAATGAATGGATGGATGAAAGGCTTTGGATGGATGCATGGATGAAGAGACAGATGAATGGATGGAAGGTTGTGGATGGATGGATGGATGGATGGATGGATGGATGAAGAGATGGACGGATGAATGGATGGATGGATAGATGAATGGATGGATGAAGAGACAAATGAATGGATGAAAGGTTTTGGATGGATGGATGGATGGATGGATGGATGGAGAGACGGAAGAATGGATGGAAGGTTTTGAAAGGATGGATGGATGAAGAGATGGATGGATGGATGGAGAGACGGATAGATGAATAGAGGGATGGATAAACAGATGGATGAATGGATGGATAGATGGATGGATAAATTAATGGATAGATGGATGAAAAGATGGATGGATGGATGGATGAAGAGACGAATGAATGGATAGATGAAAGGCTTTGGATGGATGCATGGATGAAGAGACAGATGAATGGATGGAAGGTTGTGGATAGATGGATGGATGGATCGATGGATGGAGAGATGGACGGATGAATGGATGCATGAATAAATAGATGGATAAATGGATGGATGGATAAATAAATAGATGGATGGATGGATGGATGGATGGATGAAGAGACAAATGAATGGATGGAAGATTTTGGATGGATGGAAGGATGGATGGATGGATAGAGAGATTGATGGATGGATGGAAGGTTTTGGATGGATGGATGGATGGATGGATGGAGAGACGGATGAATGGATGGAAGGTTTTGGATGGATGGATTGATGAAGAGATGGATGGACGGATGGAGAGACAAATGAATGAATGGAAGGATGGATAAACTGATGGATGAATGGATGGATGGATGGATGGATGGATGAATGGATAGATGGATTAAAAGACGGATGAATGGATGGAAGGTTTTATATGGATGGATGGATAGATGAATGGATAGAAGGTTTTGGATGGATGGATGGAGATGGATAGATGAAAGCACGAATGATGGATTATTGGATGGATGCATGAATGGAAGGTGTGGATGAATGGATAGAGAGACGGATGGCTGGATGGATAAATGGAGATACAAATGGCTAGATGGAGAGACAGATGTATGGATGAATGAATGGATGTAGAGATCGATAAATGGATGGAAGGTTTTGGATGGATGGATGGAGAGACGAATGAATGGATGGAAAGATGGATGGTTGGATAGAAAGAAGGATGGATGAAGGTATGGATAGATAGATAGATAGATAGATAGATAGATAGATAGATAGATAGATAGATAGATAGATAGATAGATAGATAGATAGATAGATAGATAGATAGATAGACAGACAGACAGACAGATAGATAGATAGATAGATAGATAGATAGATAGATAGATAGATAGATAGATAGATAGATAGATAGATAGATAGATAGATAGATAGATAGATAGATAGATAGATAGATAGATAGATAGATAGACAGATAGATAGTAATACAGTTGAATTTATTAGCATTTTGATCATCTGTATTGTTTATGTGTCACCTGTTGATCTGCTGGCTGCTGCTGATTGGCTGTCAGTGGATTTGAATCATGTATTATTCAGTAGTTTCTGACATCTTCCTCCTGATTTGGTTGTTTGGTTGTTTGTTTCCTCTCTTGTTTTCCTCATGAGTGAATGTCTAGAGTTATTATAAACATCAGTGAGGTACAACTATGTCTGTGCTCCACATACTGCACAACAAACTCCCGTCAGCGCCACGCACACAGACACACGCACACGCACGCACACACCCACGCACATTCATACATTCCCATGCAGAAGTCAGGATCTCCAGCCAGAGGATTGAGCGTGTGTATACAGTATGCAGAGCGCCGTCATGATAAACAGCTGAACATGAGTCCTGTACAGAAGCTGCTGGAGTTTCTCATCATAATGGAACAGTCTTTCATTTCTCTGCTTGAAGCGGCAGCACATTTACTACACTCGCATCCAAAGACACTTTCTTCAGGAGAGTCTGAGAGGAAAGAAACTAAATGGAAAAAGACAAGAGGAGCTACCCAAAAACCCCTCAGGAAAAAACAACAACAACAACAACAACAACAACAACGGCTGTATGCCAAGTACTGCATGTTTAGGCCAGTATTGTATTTGCTGGGTGTGTTAGAACAGGTTAACATCCACTAATAACAATACACAACTGTTTTAGCTACATTAGTTTCAGCATTGCACATTTTTGTAGATTATCGCAGCACCTTTATACCCAGTCTGTCTGGAATGCTCTGATTGGCCAGCTGAGTTTGAGCTCTGATTGGTGAGTTGAGTCTGTGCTCTGATTGGCCAGCTGAGTTTGTGCTCTGATTGGCGAGTTGAGTTTGTGCTTTGATTGGCCAGCTGAGTTTGTGCTCTGATTGGCCAGCTGAGTTTGTGCTCTGATTGGTGAGTTTAGTCTGTGCTTTGATTGGCCAGCTGAGTTTGTGCTCTGAACGGCCAGCTGAGTCTGTGCTCTGATTGGTGAGTTTAGTCTGTGCTTTGATTGGCCAGCTGAGTTTGTGCTCTGATTGGCCAGCTGAGTCTGTGCTCTGATTGGTGAGTTTAGTCTGTGCTTTGATTGGCCAGCTGAGTTTGTGCTCTGATTGGCCAGCTGAGTCTGTGCTCTGATTGGTGAGTTGAGTTTGTGCTCTGATTGGTGAGCTGGTTCAGTGTTCTGATTGGTCAGCTGGGCTAGTGTTCTGATTGGTGAGCTAGGTTTCTCTTTTGATTGGTCAGCTGGACAAGTGCTCTGATTGGTCAGCTGAGTTTCTCTTTTGATTGGTCAGTTGGACGAGTGCTCTGATTGGTCAGCTGAGTTTCTCTTTTGATTGGTCAGCTGGGGCAGTGCTCTGATTGGTCAGCTAGGTTTCTCTTTTAATTGGTCAGCTGGGGCAGTGCTCTGATTGGTCAGCTAGGTTTGTCTTTTAATTGGTCAGCTGAGTCTGTGCTCTGATTGGTCAGCTAGGCTAGTGTTCTGATTGGTCAGCTGAGTTTCTCTTTTGATTGGTCAGTTGGACAAGTGCTCTGATTGGTCAGCTGAGTTTCTCTTTTGATTGGTCAGCTAGGGCAGTGCTCTGATTGGTCAGCTGAGTTTCTCTTTTGATTGGTCAGCTGGACCAGTGCTCTGATTGGTCAGCTGAGTTTCTCTTTTGATTGGTCAGCTGGGGCAGTGCTCTGATTGGTCAGCTGAGTTTCTCTTTTGATTAGTCAGCTGGACCAGTGCTCTGATTGGTCAGCTGAGTTTCTCTTTTGATTGGTCAGCTGGGGCAGTGCTCTGATTGGTCAGCTGAGTTTCTCTTTTGATTGGTCAGCTGAGTCTGTGCAATGATTCATAAGCTCGGCCAGTGTTCTGATTGGCGAGTTCTGTCTGATTGGCCACCTGAATCTGTGCTCTGATTGGTGAGCTGGGCCAGTGTTATGATTTGTCAGCTGGACCAGTGCTCTGATTGGTGAGCTAGGTTTCTCTTTTGATTGGTCAGCTGAGTCTGTGCTCTGATTGGTCAGCTGGGCTAGTGTTCTTATTGGTGAGCTAGGTTTCTCTTTTGATTGGTCAGCTGGACCAGTGCTCTGATTGGTCAGCTGAGTTTCTCTTTTAATTGGTCAGCTGGGGCAGTGCTCTGATTGGCCAGCTGAGTTAGTGCTCTGATTGGTGAGCTGAGTCTGTGCTCAGATAGGTGAGTTGAATCTCTGCACTGATTGGTGAGTTGAGTCTGATTGGCCAGCTGAGTCTAGGTCAGCCGAAACTTTGCTCTGATTGGTCAGCTGGACCAGTGCTTTGATTGGTCAGCTGAGTTTCTCTTTTGATTGGTCAGCTGGGGCAGTGCTCTGATTGGTCAGCTGAGTCAGTGCTCTGATTGGTCTGCTGGGCCAGTGCTCTGATTGGTGAGCTGAGTTTCTCTTTTGATTGGCCAGTTGGGCTAGTGTTCTGATTCATGAGCTGGACCAGTTATCTGATTGGTGAGTTAAGTCTGATGGGCCAGCTGAGCATGTGCTCTCATTTGTGAGCTGAGTATGTGCTCTGATTGGTGAGTTGAATCTCTGCACTGATTGGTGAGTTGAATCTTTGCACTGATTGGTGAGTTGAGTCTGATTGGCCAGCTGAGCCTGTGCTCTGATTG
>LR812519.1:1757233-1817233 GCA_903798195.1 Danio kyathit
ACCACTTACAACAGCAACCTAGTCTTCCCATGTGGTCTCCCATCCAGATACTGACCAGGCTCAGCCCTGCTTAGCTTCAGTGAGTAACCGGTCTTGGGCTGCAGGGTGATACGGCTGTGGCTAATTTTTACAATTAAAAAATGTGAATATCTTTAGCTGAAAAATATAATTATTCTGCAATAATATTTGTATAACGACACCAATAACAACACATTACTCTGCATCTCTGAATTGATTAATACAGAAATGTGAATTTATATACAGTATTTAAGGCAAACTACAACTAAATGACCTAAAAATAAACAGCATTCCCTTACATTACTTTTTTTTTCAGTGGATAAGTAACTCAAATACATAAACTTGTTACTTATTACACCCAACACTGCCCACAATTAAGTTAATCTAAGGCAGGTCTCTGTGTTTCCAGAATTATCCACAGGCTAAACAGCAAAAAATAAACACAGGATTAGACTTTAACAAGAGAAGTGAAGCTGAACACCAAACTGAACTTAATCACAAACCTTCAGCAGCGCAAATAATGCAGAAAAATCAACATTCTGCTCTCTTTCACAGTCATTATTCAATCAAAATGAAAGAGAACATCTGCTGAACATAAGAACATATTCATAAATCAGCATAACACAGCAGATGTGAACTATAACTAATGCACTGCTGAACATAATAATAATAATCATTAACTAACACATCTATCTGGTGACATTATAGCTCATCTTTTCATTATTATATGCAGATGTAACTGGACAAAATGATTATGATATCAATGTGTAATGCATTTAATTGCTGTCTCGCACAGAGCTAAAGTGTAATAACGCTTGCTTTTTATTATTGATTTAATTGTTTAAAAATTATTAGAGCAAATATAGATGAAGTTTTAAAAGCACAGATCATGCAAAAATGATCATTTATCATAATCATGATCAGCATTTCATCTTCTGTAGACAACAGACAATGATATTTTTGGGATCCCATTGACGTCCATTGTATGGTGTAATAAAACATATATTTTCAGCTTATCATATTTTGTGTTCTGTAGAAGAAAGTAATTGAAATTTAGATGAACATGTTGGTCTGTGCAGTATATAATGGGATACAGATGCAGATGCAACTAAATATTAATTTTATATTAACCCAATAAAGCTAGTTACGCTTTAAATGTCACTTTAAGTTGATCTAGTACAAAATAACTAGTAAAATATTATGTGCTGTCATCATGACACAGACAAAAGAAATTAGTTACTGGTTTTAAAAAGGCTGGATTTTTCGTACCTGATGTTGGGTCAAACCTTACCATTGGGTTAAAAAATGCAGTGTTGATTTAATGAAAAAAAATATTGAAATTAGAAGAATTAACAATATAAATTAAACTCTTTTAATTGTTTAAATGTGCGTCAAACAAATTAACAGCTGAAAATAATCATAATGACTTAATTAAGTAAGTTTATTGGTATGCACATGTTTGCTTACATGAAAGTTTTTCTGCTTTTATACATTATAGAGTTATGCTGGGTTGTTGTAACCCAATGTTGGGTCAGATTTGGACAAACCAAACATTCATTCATTCATTCATTTTTATTTTCGGCTTAGGAATGAACGGCCAACTTATTCAGCATATGTTTTACGCAGTGATGCCCTTCCAGCTGCAACCCATCACTGGGAAACATCCACACACACTCATTCACACACATACACTACGGAGCCAGTTTTATGCAGAGTGTATATTGTGAAAAGAGGGAAAACAATAAATTGCTGCATGAGTACTGTAATGTGTAAATAATTTTCCATTAAAAACACGCAGTGGCGCAGTAGGTAGTGCTGTTGCCTCACAGCAAGAAGGTCGCTGGTTCGAGCCTCGGCTGGGTCAGTTGGCATTTCTGTGTGGAGTTTGCATGTTCTCCCTGCGCTTGCGTGGGTTTCCTCCGGGTGCTCCGTTTCCCCCAAAGGCCAAACACATGCAGTACAGTTGAATTGGGTAAGCTAAATTGTCCATAGTGTATGAGTGTGAATGAGTGTATGGATGTTTCCCAGAGATGGGTTGCAGCTGGAAGGGCATCCGCTGCGTAAAACAAACGCTGCATAAGTTGGCAGTCCATTCCGCTGTGGCGACCCCAGATTAATAAAGGGACTAAGCCGAAAAGAAAATGAATGAATGAATGAACATGGAAGAACCAGGAAAGAACGCAGCATCTCATTTCTCACAGGACGCGTTCTGTGTTCTTGCGGTCTCCCGAGTTCGTTCTTCTGAGATAACTTGGCAAGACCGCTCTCCACAAAAACGCAAGTCCGGTCTCAGGATTTTTAGAATTGAAAAACAGCTCATGTCTCCTTAACCAAACACACCTGATTCAGATCATCAGCTCATTAGCAGAGACTGAAAGACCTATAATGGGTGTAATGGAGACATCCAAAACATGCAGTGTTGGTGGTCCTCCAGGAACATGGTGGAGAAACAGTGATCTAGATTATTATTTAGATTATATCCTGGTGCTTATTAATAAACCTAATAATAACACATCTTTATATTCATTCATTCATTCATTTTCTTTTCGGCTTAGTCCCTTTATTAATCTGGTGTCGCCACAGCTGGATGAACCGCCAACTATTCAGCATATGTTTTACGCAGCAGATGCCCTTCCAGCTGCAACCCATCTCTGGGAAACATCCATACACACCCATTCACACACACACTACGGACAATTTAGCCTACCCAATTCACCTATACTGCATGTTTTTGGACTTTTGGGGTAAACCGGAACACCCGGAGGAAACCCACACCAACACAGGGAGAACATGCAAACTCCACACAGAAACATCAACTGACCCAGCCGGGGACAGAAATGGCAAATGTCAACTGACCCAGCCGAGGCTCGAACCCGCGACCTTCTTGCTGTGAGGCGATTGTGCTACCCACTGCGCCACCGTGCTGCCCTAGAATCTTTATAGGATCTTGTGAACGTGAACATCTTTTAAAAGATTTGCTGAAACATTTCTTTGTGAATGAACCCACATGACAGGACTCTCATAGCACACATTAGCATCTGAGCGCCTGCGCTTTAAATGACTGTAATTTTGAAGTTGGAGTGAATTAAAGAGAACTTTGTTATCTTTCTGACCTGCCGTAGAAATAACTTTAATGCGCTTTAATTTCAGTCATTTACATCAATCTTTCATGGCTTTAAAATCAGTAAAAAACTATAATCGTGCTGCACTTTGAGCTTGTAATGTTCAGATTGAACACTCAAAAACACGCACGACTGCTCAGATGTCAGCTTTTTATTACTTCTGGTTAAGCAGTACTGTTATTTTATTCACAATTACTGTATAGCTTATCTAGAAGAATTTAGGACTAGTTTTAGTCAATGAATACCTATTGTGTTGGGATAATCAGCAGCAATGTTTTCATCATTACCATCTAAATCAGGGGTGTCAAAATCAGTTCCCGGAGGGCCGCAGCCCTGCACAGTTTAGTTCCAACCCTGCTCCAACACACTTACCTGTAGGTTTCAAACAAGCCTGAAGGACTCAATTAGTTTGATCAGGTGTGTTTAATTAGGGTTGGAACTAAACTGTGCAGAGCTGCGGCCCTCCAGGAATTGAGTTTGACACCTGTGATCTAAATGCTTCTGATTGGCTACTGCACCCAACAGAATCATCGCTGCAAAAAACAACAAGTAAAAAGAAAACTGATGGAGGATGCTGATGTACATTTATTTCCACATTATCTGACTTTAAATGGTTTGTTTTCACATTATGAAAAGGCATAAAACTCAAAAAGGATCCCTCAAAAGCTTCATTCATTCATTCATTCATTCATTCATTTTCCTACAGCTTAGTCCCTCTATTCATCAGGGGTCGCCACAGCAGAATGAACCGCCAATTATTCCAGCATATGTTTTACACAGTGTATGCCTTTCAAGCTGCAACCCTGAACTAGTAAACACCCACATTCATTGACACACACACACACACACACACACACATACACTATGGCCAATTTAGTTCATCAATTCCCCTATAGCACATGTGTTTGGACTGTGGGGGAGACCGGAGCATCAGGATGAAACCCACACCAACACGGGGAGAACATGCAAACTCCACACAGAAACACCAACTGACCCAGCCGAGGCTCGAACCAGCGACCTTCTTGCTGTGAGCCAGCAGAACAATTAAATAAAGCAATGTCATGTTTTATTCCAATATCGTTCAGGCTTATCTCAGGTTTGCCGAAACATCATCCAGCTCGGCTTCATCTTCCAGTCCACGCGGGTCATTCCTCCCACACACAATGCAGAGATGTGAGAGAAACTGATTGGGGTTTATCAGGGAAAAGCTTTGAAGGGTTTGATCAAAGCTCACATCACCTCTACAGACATTAGCATACAGATGAACTGAGGACTCTGTGCCCTACATACCGTACAGTACACTAGGTCTGATGCCCAGCTAGTGCCCTACACTGAACAGTTTCAGTATTTAGTGATTCACAAGTGTTTATTTAGGGTTGTGAATTGCGTTAAGGGGGAGGCACAGTGGCTCAGTGGTTAGCACTGTGGCCTCACAGCAAGAAGGTCGCTGGTTCGAGTCCCGGTTTGGTCATTTGACTTTTCTGTGTGGAGTTTGCATGTTCTCCCCATGTTGGTGTGAGTTTCCTCCGGGAGCTCCGGTTTCCCCCACAGTCCAAACACATGCGCTATAGGGGAATTGATGAACTAAATTGGCCGTAGTGTATGAACGTGTGTATGGGAGTTTCCCAGTACTGGGTTGCAGCTGAAAGGGCATTCGCTGTGTAAAACATATGCTGCAATAGTTGGTGGTTTATTCCGCTGTGGCGACCCCTGATGAATAAAGGGACTAAGCCGAAGAAAAATGAATGAATGAGTTGCATTATGGGATGTTTCAGGACATGGATCAGATCAAATTTAACAGAGAGGGTGGATAATACATTTCCATGCACACAAACACACGCTCGTTGTTGGCAATGCCCATGCGGTCACTGATCCATCAATGTAGAAAAGTGATGTAAAATTATAATTTTCGTAATTTAAAATAAATATTTGCATACTGACCACCGGGAAAACTCCCAATCATAGATATATGCATATATGTGTATATATCTCTGGCTCTGGATGGCTCAGTCCAGTGCAACAGTGGCGGCTGGTCAATAGAGGGCGCTGGGGTGCCGCCCCCTTTAAGTTAGACCCCTTTATTATCACAAATATTAACAAAATAAACTGATTTAATTATAACATTTATTGTAGTCATACTAACATTTATTGAAAAAAAAATGTATGTACAATATTTTTTCATATGTGTACGGGGCGCCGGACTAATGAGTGTCTATGTAGGTACACAAACTTTTGCAATGCACGTGATATGACGATAAGCTCTAATTGGCCTGATTTAAATTGTCCTTGGGGCGCAGCGCTCTGCGCCCCGAACCCTCCCATTTTTGTTGTTAGAACGAATCATATTTGTTTTTATATGATTGGCCTTATGTGATTGGACCATTCTCACTTAGCCCGTTCAGCAGCAGCAGCTCGTCTGTGCCGACCTTTAATCATAGTGAACGCATCAAAGCAAGTGCAATTTCTCGAGATGAAGGAAAATTCCGTTGTGTTTTTGCAAAGATATCCGTTCACAAGGCGTTTGGATGAAGAAAAAGTCAAGTGATCACGAGCGCGCGTACACTCTGGGCTTTTCCAGCACTTGTTATGACAAACGGAGTTGGCTGGCAGGTTGTGATGTAAGTCATGCCTTTACTGTTTTCCGTGTTTGCTGTTTCAAACAGCATGACGCAAGAGAGGCTGAATGCATTGGCCATGCTGTCAATAGAGAAGAGACTGCTGACTGAGATGACTGACTTTAATCAAAAGCTCATTGAGAAATTTGCAAGCCAGAAAGAAAGGAGAGCAAAATTAATTTAAGTAGTGCTACTGGCCAGTGATTAGGCAACATTTATGTGTGTGTTTGTGTGTGTGTTTACTGATTATCTTGATTACTTCATTACTGATAATAAACCCAAATTAAACTAAAATGAACTGATTTGTGATGCATTTTTTGTATGCTTTAGTCATATTTTTGTTTTTTGATACATCACCTGAAAAATGGCTTTTACACTCTTACTTTACCAACAGTTAGATTTTTTTCTGGTGTTTTTCTTAAAGTGACATTTAAAGGGTTAATAGGTTAATTAGGGTAAAGTTAGGGTAATTAGGCAAGTCATTTGCTGCGTCCCAATTCGCATACTTGTACTACGACCTAAAAGTATGTACTTTTTTGTGGAGGAAAAATATCTACTTTTGAGTGTGTAACAGAAGAGTATGCAAGCTTTGGGACATACTACTTCCTCGTTACACAGATCGTTGTGTTGCTTAGTTAAGAGCCCTGTCAATCATCCACATTTCTGTCGTATTTAATGTCCTACCTTATTGGAGAAGCAGCAGCAGGATAATCTCCCATTCACGAATCTTTCATGCAGAGAAATCTCCTCAGGTGTTTGGATAATTCTGTATTCAGACGGTAATGTCCAAACACGTCTTTATATAAGTTCAGTATTGTTGTTGCAGATGAAATATAACACAGACAGCACCATTTAAATATTCTCCAGTGGGCTAGATATTAACTAACAGTCATACAAACATCTTTACCGAAGCCTCTCTGCTTGACGGTTGGTCTCGTGCGTCCATCATGTTTGTAGTTTGTTTACACTTTTCACCCGCGTTTTGTAGTTCTAATCGAATTCACGTCCAACGCGCAGTGCACTGTGGGCAATATCAGCGGTTAGAGTATGGACGCTTCTACACTTAACATTTCGACCGGAAATAGTAAACCATCCGGGAATTTTTGGCATACTCTTTTCAACATACTACGATTTGGGACATACTAATTCTACTTTCACATACTATTTACGACGGATAGTATGTGGATTGGGACGCAGCAATTGTATAACAGTGTGTTCTGGAGACAATCCAAAACTAATATTGCATAAGGGGGCTAATAATATTGACCTTAAAATGGGTTTAAATAAATTAACAACGGCTTTTATTTACGAGAATTCGGCTTAAGGTGCCGTTTTATATCTTACCCATTTTAACTATAGGCAGCTTTGGATAACTAGGCAAGTCACTGTATAAATAAAAAATACAGAACACTGTTAATTTAGGGATATTTTGTAGTGTACATAGTGAAGTCATCAGTGTACAGGCTTTGCTGTTACCCACCAGTACCAGGTGACCTGCGGGTCGGGTGAGCCAGAGGTGACGCAGGTGAAAGTGACGGACTCCTGATAGTCTGCAGTGGCATTGAAGGACTGCTGCGGCACAGACAGCACTGGAGGAACTGCAGAAACACCACAGACACAAGCATGTGTGCATTCATTAGCATCTTTAAAATACACATCAAATCAAAACTAACCATATTGGTTTTGTGTGCTCACATTGCTAGTTTTATGGTGAACAATTCATCTGTGCATGTCCTTGTAATCTTTAATTGAAATCTGCAAATGCACCTCCTGTCTGTTTTGAGTTAAATTCTCAGATTATGTGAGGCTGAAGAATTGGGCGTGGCTAACATACTTAACCACGCCTCTCCAGCTGTCAGTTTTGACATCAAACAGAAACGATGAGGAGGAGGAGGAGTCTGTTAGGTTGTAATGACTCCCCAAACCCTTTTCCACATCTTTCTGAATGAAACGCCTACTTTACTACATCCAATCACCTCGCAGTAGATAAAACAAGCCACGCCCACTGTTTTGTCATTTAATATTCTGTTTCAACTGCGTCATTACGTACTTTCAAGTTCATATGGACTTTATTGAACATTTGCTCACTATTTACTCTCGCTCAAGTGTTTCCAAGGCTCCCACTCTTTCACAAACAGCACTTTTTAAAGCCTACAGTGTACAGTTGAAGTGTATATGTAGTTCCTACAACCATAACACCCCAATCACATGAAGCTTCAGCATCAACGCTTGACAGAGGGCGTGTCTGAAGTTGGGGCTGACACGATCATCATAGCAGCCAATGAAATTAGTCAGCAATAGGCCACTGTCTGAGCTGGTGTATTTGCATACCGCGATCTGATTGGCTGACGCTTCAGTCAGCGCTTGAAAAGTTGAGCAAGTCCCAACTTCTGCAGTGAGCAACACCTCTGAAGGAGTGCCAACGGATCCACAATGCAGTTCGGCAACGCCTGACGTCACCCATTCAAAGTGATGGGAAGCATTGAAGCTGACGCCCCGTGTGAATGGGGTGGAATCGTCCTAGAAAACAGCAACTTTTGAAAAAATTTCCATCTTATTAAATGATGATGGAGCTGCACAATATATCGCTGCAGAATTGATATTGCAACGTGCACATCTGCAATAGTCACATCACTGGATCTTAAATGTCAAATACGCATTATTGTTGACCAGGAGCTTGTAGATTAATGGCAACATTTAACCACTGTGGATTCATTCATTCATTCATTCATTTTCTGCCGCTTTTCCGGGGCCGGGTCGCGGGGGTAGCAGTCTTAGGAGAGAACCCCAGACTTCCCTCTCCCCAGACACTTCCTCCAGCTCCTCCGGGGGGATACCGAGGCGTTCCCAGGCCAGCCGAGAGACATAGTCCCTCCAGCGTGTCCTGGGTCTTCCCCGAGGCCGCCTCCCGGTGGGACATGCCTGGAACACCTCCCTAGGAAGGCGTCCAGGAGGCATCCGAAACAGATGCCCGAGCCACCTCAACTGACTTCTCTCGATGTGGAGGAGCAGCGGCTCTACTCCGAGCTCCTCTCGAGTGACAGAGCTCCTCACCCTATCTATAAGAGTGCGCCCTGCCACCCTTCGAAGAAAACTCATTTCAGCCGCTTGTATCCGAGATCTTGTCCTTTCGGTCATGACCCAAAGCTCATGACCATAGGTGAGAGTAGGAACGTAGATTGACCAGTAAATCGAGAGCTTTGCCTTTCGGCTTAGCTCCTTCTTCACCACGACGGACCGGTACATCGACCGCATTACTGCTGCCGCTGCTCCAATCCGCCTGTCAATCTCACGTTCCATCCTTCCCTCACTCAAACAACACAAACCCCGAGATACTTGAACTCCTCCACCTGGGGTAAGGACTCTCCTCCAACCTGAAGATGGCAAACCACCTTTTTCCGGTGGAGCACCATGGCCTCGGACTTGGAGGTGCTGATTCTCATCCCAGCCGCGTCACACTCGGCAGCAAACCACCCCAGTGCATGCTGAAGGTCCATGTTCGATGAAGCCAACAGAACAACATCATCTGCGAATAACAGAGATGAGATTCTGTGGTCCCCCAACCGGACCCCCTCCAGCCCCAGGCTGCGCCTTGAAATTCTATCCATAAAATTTATGAACAGAATTGGAGACAAGGGGCAGCCCTGCCGGAGTCCAACATGCACTGGAAACAAGTCTGACTTATTGCCGGCAATGCGAACCAGACTCCTACTCTGTTCATACAGGGACGAGACGGCCCTTAACAGAGCGCCTCTGACCCCATACTCCTACAGCACCCTCCACAGAATGCCATGAGGAACACGGTCCGACCGTGTCCCTCACTGTGGATTTAAAGTTTATAATTTTTATTTTTATTTTTTTAAAGCTTTCAGGAACAATTAACAATGACATTTGTAGCTTTAAGATTAATTAAATAATTTTTTTTTAGTAAAGATTTTTTAACATTTACGTCTAACTAACATTAAGACTTCATTCATTCATTTTCTTTTTGGCTTAGTCCCTTTATTAATCCGAGGTCGCCACATTGGAATGAACCTCCAATTTATCCAGCATTTGTTTTACGCAGCGGATGCCCTTTCAGCTGCAACCCATCACTGGGAAACATCCATACACTCTCATTCACACACTCATACACTACGGACAATTTAGCCTACCCAATTCACCTACTGTATACCACATGTGTTTGGACTTGTGGGGGAAACTGGAGCATCCAGAGGAGACCCACACCAACACGGGGAGAACATGCAAACTCCACACAGAAATGCCAACTGACCCAGCCAAGGCTCGAACCAGTGACCTTCTTGCTGTGAGGCGATTGTGCTACCCTCTGCACCACCGTGCTGCCCACTTTAAGACTTATACCAGACAAATATAAAGCACTTTTTTTTTGCTATCATTAGTACATTTTCCTCATTACAAACTAGCTTATAATAGATTTTGCATATGCACTCTTCTGTAAAATCACACCAACCACACTGAAATAATGAATTTTTCACAAATTGAGTTATTCAGTAAAATACACTCACCGGCCACTTTATTAGGTACACCTGTCCAACTGCTCGTTAACGCAAATTTCCAATCAGCCAATCACATGGCAGCAGCTCAATGCATTTAGGCATGTAGACATGAGCAAGACGATCTGCTGCAGTTCAAAGCGAGCATCAGAATGGAGAAGAAAGGGGATTTAAGTGACTTTGAACGTGGCATGGTTGTTGGTGCCAGACGGGCTGGTCTGTGTATTTCAGAAACTGCTGATCTACTGGGATTTTCACGCACAACCATCTCTAGGGTTTACAGAGAATGGTCCGACAAAGAGGAAATATCCAGTGAGCGGCAGTTCTGTGGGCGCAAATGCCTTGTTGATGTCAGAGGAGAATGGCCAGACTGGTGCCAGCTGATGGAAAGGCAACAGTAACTCAAATAAGCACTCGTTACAACCGAGGTCTGCAGAAGAGCATCTCTGAACACACAACACGTCCAACCTTGAGGCGGATGGGCTACAGCAGCAGAAGACCACACCGGGTGCCACTCCTGTCAGCTAAGAACAGGAAACTGAGGCTACAATTCACACAGGCTCACCAAAACTGGACAATAGAAGATTGGAGAAACGTCGCCTGGTCTGATGAGTCTCCATTTCTGCTGCCACATTCGGATGGTCGGCTCAGAATTTGGCCTCAACAACATGAAAGCATGAATCCATCCTGCCTTGTATCAACAGTTCAGGCTGGTGGTGGTGGTGTAATGGTGTGGGGGAGATTTTCTTGACACACTTTGGGTCCATTAGTACCAATTGAGCATCGTGTCAACGCCACAGCCTACCTGAGTATTGCTGCTGACCATGTCCATCCCTTTATGACCACAGTCTTCTGATGGCTACTTCCAGCAGGATAACACATGTCATAAAGCATGAATCATCTCAGACTGGTTTCTTGAACATGACAATGAGTTCACTCTACTCAAATGGCCTCCACAGTCACCAGAGCTCAATCCAATAGAGCACCTTTGGGATGTGGTGGCATTATGGATGTGCAGCTGACAAATCTGCAGCAACTGCGTGATGCTATCATGTCAATATGGAGCAAAATCTCTGAGGAATATTTCCAGTACCTTGTTGAATCTATGAAGGATTAAGGCAGTTCTGAAGGCAAAAGGGGGTCCAAGCCGAAACTAGTAAGGTGTACCTAATAAAGTGGCCGGTGAGTGTATATTTCATATCGCAGAAAAACTAAACACTGCAATGTCCATTCTTTTCCAATATTGTGCAGCACTACCACAATGTAATACAGAAGAGTCAAGCTTTAAACAGAAAAAATATCAACACTTTTTGGTCATTTTTTAAGTGAGATGCTAACGGTCTAATCTGATTCAATGATTTATGCTAAGCTAAGCTAATAGTGTGCCTGCTACACCCAGAGATCAGCTGAATGCAGTCAAACATGGAAAAACTGGACTATGTAACTCTAGAAGAGCTGTAAAATGAGGCTCTCTCAAAGAGAAGTGTGGAATGAGTGTTTGTTCTCTCCCTCCGCCGTCCAGCACAATCATTATCGGCCGCTCTGTGATTCGCTCGCTGTTAGCGTCCGCCTGATAGTTCAAAGAGGCTGAAATGACTAGCTTTTTATTTTTTTATTATTGTCGATGTGTATCGGCGGAGAACAACGCAAATGAGACGCTCTCTATCTCACTGACATTTCCCTTTAGAGGATCAAGCGGACGCGGAGAGATTCCAGCTCTGTCTGCGCTCCAAACACTCGTCTGATGATGAAAGTCTGGGTTAAGGGCGCGCAAAAGAGCACGCTAGCGCTAGTCTGCATGCTAATCATCACTGTAAATCCACACACATACCGACACAAACACACAAAAACACACACATGCATGCATACACACAAACACAAACATACACACATACACAAACATGCACAAATATGTGTGCACACACAAGCAAAATCACACACACACATGCAAATGCACACATACACACATACTGTACAGAGACACAAACAAACATACAAATGGACACACACACACACACAAACATATATGCACACAACACACACAAACGCATGCACACATACAAACATATGCACACGTACACACACGTACATACACACACACACACACACACACACACACACACACACACACACACACACACACACACACACACACACACACACACACACACACGTGCGCACACAGCCACAAATGCATACATGCACACACAAACACAAATACACACGAACATAAATAAACACACATGGACACACACACATGCACACACATGTACAAACACAGGCACACACACACATACAAACACACAAACAAACACACAAATGTAAACACATACACACATACACACACGCGCACACACACACACACACACACACACACAAATACACACACATGCACGCACACAAACATGCATGCACACATACACACACACGCACACACACAAACACACACAGGCACGCACGCACACACACACAAATACACACAAACATGCATGCACACATACACACAAACATGTGCACAAACACACGCAAATGCGCACACACACACAAACACACACAGGCACGCACACACACACACACACACACATACACACACACACACACACACACAAATACGCACGTCCATACATGCACATACACACACACACACACATACACACACACAAATACGCACATCCATACATGCACATACACACACACACACACACACACACACAAACAAACACATACACACACACACAAATGTACATAAGCAAGAACACAAATACACACACACACACACACACATATGCAAAAAAACACACACACACACACACACATGCAAAAAAACACACACACACACACACACACACACACACACACACACACACACACACACACACACACACACACACACATAAATGTAAAGACACACACACAAATGTAAACACACAAATGTAAACACACACACACACACACACACACACACTCAAATGTACATATGCAAAAACACAAATACACACACACACACACAAAAACAAGTACATCCATACATGCACACACACACACACACACACACACACACACACACACACACACACAAATGTACATAAGCAAAAACACAAATACACACACACACATGCAGAAACACAAATATACACACACACACACATACAAACACACAAATGTAAGCACACACACACGCACACGCACACGCACACGCACACACACACACACACACACACATACACATACACATACACACACACACACACACACACACACACACACACACACACACACACACACACACACACACACACACACACACACACACACACACACACACACACACACAGTCAGATTATGCTGCTTGTTTTAAGGAGAGACTCATTATGTCTGTAAACAGGACAGCATCTGGTCGTGTGCACATTATTAATGCAGTCAGGAGGGTCAAAGCAAAAAGAGGCGTCTGATTACAGCAGCGTAACACCATCACTGCAGCTCAGACAACAACACAGGATAAATGTAGAGGAAACCCCAGGACTCAGTGTGGTGTGTGTGAGTCAGCCGCCGTCTCCTCCTCGTCAGCTATTGCTAAGTGATTCGAGCAGCAGGTTGTTCTGTTTCAGTGGCAGACGGCGCTTGCCATGTCTCCGGGATAATAGGACGCGCCTCATTGAGCCGGCTTATTGGATCTTCCTGAGAGCTATAAGTGCTGATGCTAAATTGAATGCAACACACTTTTCTTTTTTCTCCTGTGTGTGTGTGTGTGTGTGTGTTATTACATCAATTTAAAGAAGTATGAGTTGTGCAAATACTATTGTGTCCGTTCAGGCAGAGCTCTCCGCTATCAAATCCTGACGCCGGCTCATTTCACGGAACAAGGTAAATGAATGAGCTGAAAGGACAGGCGCTGTTAGCTGGAGATAAGCTCAGAGTCTGCTGGAAGCTTCAACACTCTTAATTGAAACGTTTAGTCACAAATCAGCTCAGCTGAGAATGGAGGGAAGATTCTGAGATGAGGATGAACTGTGTGTGTGATGTCAAACACCTGCTTTAGACTCAACATGAGAAGATCTGCACTCCACATAATGCTGGGTTTAGGTAAACCGATGTTGGGTCAAATATGGACAAAGCAAACATTGTTCACTTTAATTTCATTTTAAAGTTCACTTTTAATTCAATTTAAATGACACTTTTTAACCCAATGGTTGGATTTGTCCACTTTTGACCCAAGGTTGAGTTACAACAACCCAGCATTTTCATGATGCATAGACAACAGAATTTTTGTTGTTGTTGTGCTTTTTAGAATTAGCTCATACACTCTAAAAAATTCTCGGTTGTTGTAACCCAATCTAACCCAAATCCAACCATTGCGTTTATTTTTACCCTTTTTAACCCAGTGATTGGATTTGTCCATATTTGACCCAAAGTTTGGTTTTATGGTGCTTTTAAATTTTTTTGTTTTTAAATACATTTCTAGAATTAGTTTACACTATAAAAACTGCTGGGTTGTTGTAACCCAATGTTGGGTCAAATATGGAAAATACAACCATTGCGTTAATTTTTTTCAATTCATTTTTAAAGACACTTTTTTTTAACCCAATGGTTGGACTTGTCCATATTTGACACTTGACATATTTGAAATGAAACTCTTTTAGTTCTCTAAATATGAGTCGAACAATACAGATGAACAGCTGAGAAGAAACAATGACCTCAGAAATGTCATGTTTTGTTTTTTTTTTGCAAATGCTGGGTTATCGTAAACCAATGTTGGGTCAAATATGGACAAATACAACCATTGCATTATTTTTTTCAATTCAATTTAAATGACACTTTTTATCCCAGTGGTTGCATATGGCCATTTTTGACAATGTCGGGTAACAACCCAGCATTTTTAGGGTGAGTAGACAACAGATTAGTATTTTTTAATGTTTTTGTACATTCTGGAGTTAGATTACACTCTAAAAACTGCTGGGTTGTCATAACCTAATGATGGGTCAAATATGGACAAAGCTAATATTGTGTTCATTTTTTCAATTAATTTTAAATGACACTTTTAATTGGTTGGATTTGTCAATTTTTGACCCAGCATTGGGTTACAACAACCCAACATTTGTATGGTGCGTAAACAAAAGAAATTGTTTTGTTTTTTTGTTATTGCTTTTGTACATTCTAGAATTAGATCATACACCCTAAAAATTATGGGTTGTTGTAATCCAATCTAACCCAAATTCAACCATTGCATTTGTTTTTTACACTTTTTAATACAGTGATTGGATTTGTCCATATTTGGGTTACAACAACCCAGCATTTTTATGGTGCATAGACAACAGAAATACATTTTCTTTTGTTGTTTTTGTACATACTGTGTTAGATTACATTCTGAAAACTGCTGGGTTGTTGTAACCCAACGTTGAGTCAAAGATGCGTAAAGCAAACATTGAGTTCAGACAGAAATGATTGTTTTCTGCTTTTATACATTTTGGAATTAGATTACATTTTTCCAATGAAATTTATATGACACTTTTTAACCCAATGGTTGGATTTGTCCATTTTTGACCCAAGGTTGAGTTACAATAACCCAGCATTTTAATGATGCATAGACAACTGAATTTTTGTTGTTGTTGAGCATTCTAGAATTAGCTCATACACTCTAAAAAATTCTCGGTTGTTGTAACCCAATCTAACCCAAATCCAACCATTGCGTTTATTTTTACCCTTTTTAACCCAGTGATTGGATTTGTCCATATTTGACCCAAAGTTTGGTTTTATGGTGCTTTTAAATTTTTTTGTTTTTTAAATACATTTCTAGAATTAGTTTACACTATAAAATCTGCTGGGTTGTTGTAACCCAATGTTGGGTCAAATATGGAAAATACAACCATTGTGTTAATTTTTTTCAATTCATTTTTAAAGACACTTTTTTTTAACCCAATGGTTGGGCTTGTCCATATTTGACACTTGACATATTTGAAATGAAACTCTTTTAATTCTCTAAATATGAGTCGAGCAATACAGATGAACAGCTGAGAAGAAACAATGACCTCAGAAATGTCATGTTTTTTTTTTTTTTTTTGCAAATGCTGGGTTATCGTAAACCAATGTTGGGTCAAATATGGACAAATACAACCATTGCATGAATTTTTTCAATTCAATTTAAATGACACTTTTTATCCCAGTGGTTGCATATGGCCATTTTTGACAATGTCGGGTAACAACCCAGCATTTTTAGGGTGAGTAGACAACAGATCATTATTTTTTAATGTTTTTGTACATTCTAGAGTTAGATTACACTCTAAAAACTGCTGGGTTGTCATAACCTAATGATGGGTCAAATATGGACAAAGCTAATATTGTGTTAATTTTTTCAATTAATTTTAAATGACACTTTTAATTGGTTGGATTTGTCTATATTTGGCACAATGTTGGGTTAAAACAACCCAGCATTTGTATGGTACATAGACAACAGAAATTATATTTTTTTGTTGTTTTTGTACATTCTAGAGTTAGATTACACTCTAAAAACTGTTGGGTTGTTGTAACCCAATGTTGGGTCAAATATGGACAAAGCAAACATTGCATTAATTTTTTCCATTAAATAAATAAATGACACTTTTAATTGGTTGGATTTGTTCATTTTTGACCCAGCATTGGGTTACAACAACCCAACATTTGTATGGTGCGTAAACAAAAGAAATTGTTTTGTTTTTTTGTTATTGTTTTTGTACATTCTAGAATTAGATCATACACCCTAAAAATTATGGGTTGTTGTAATCCAATCTAACCCAAATTCAACCATTGCGTTTGTTTTTTACACTTTTTAATACAGTGATTCGATTTGTCCATATTTGGGTTACAACAACCCAGCATTTTCATGGTGCATAGACAACAGAAATACATTTTCTTTTGTTGTTTTTGTACATTCTAGTGTTAGATTACATTCTGTAAACTGCTGGGTTGTTGTAACCCAACGTTGAGTCAAAGATGCGTAAAGTAAACATTGAGTTCAGACAGAAATGATTGTTTTCTGCTTTTATACATTTTGGAATTAGATTACATTTTTCCAATTAAATTTATGTGACACTTTTTAACCCAATGGTTGGATTTGTCCATTTTTGACCCAACATTGGATTACAACAACCCAGCATTTTTAAGTTGCATAGACAACAGAAATTATTTATTATTATTATTATTATTTTTTTTTTTATACATTCTAGAATTAGATTAAACTCATAATGGGTTGTCATAACCCAATGTTGGGTAAATACAACAGTGTACGCGTACATTTTTTTCACATAAACAAGATAGATTAAACTCTTTTAATTCTATAAATATGAGTCAAACAATACAAATGACCAGCTGAGAATAATCATAATGACCTCATAAATGTCATGTTTTGATATGCAAATGTTTGTTTACATGAAAGTAAATCTGGACGTGGCAATATGAAAATGCTTTTTTGTTGCTTTTATACACTCCACTATATATATATATATAAAAGATGGGTTGTTGTAACCCAACATTGGGTCACATATGGACAAATCCAACCATTGTGTTCATTTTTTCAATTCAATTAAAATGACCTTTTTAACCCAATGGCTGGATTTGTCCATATCTTACACAGCATTGGGTTACAACAACCCAGGATTTTTAGGGTGCATTGACAACAGAAATGCTACTTTTTTCTGCTTTTATACATTGTAGAATTAGATTACACTCTAAAAAATGCTGGGTTGTTGTAACCCAATGTTGGGTCACATATGGACAAACCAAACATTACATTCATTTTCAATACATTTAAATGACACCTGTCCATATTTGACCCAAAGTTGGGTTAAAACAACCCAGCATTTGTGTGGTGCGTAAACAACAGAAATGATTTTTGTTTGTTGTTTTTGTACATTCTAGAATTAGATTACACTGCTGGGTTGTTGTAACCCAATGTTGGGTCAAATATGGACAAAGCAAACATTGCCCACACTTTTTCCCAATTCAATGACACTTTTTAACACAGTGGTTTGATTTATCAATATTTTACACAACGTTGGGTTAAATAAAACATAAATTAAACTCTTTTAACTCTTTAAATTTGAGTCAAACAGTAGAAATGATCAGCTGAAAATAATCATAATGACTTAAAGGCAATGTTCTTGGATTTGCAAATTGTTTTTATACATTCTTGAATTAGATTACACTCTAAAAAAATGGTTGTTGTAAGCCAATGTTGGGTCAATTATCAATATTGACAAACATTGAGATTTTTATTGAGAATTTTAAATGACACTTCTTAACCCAATGGTTAGATTTGTCCATATTTGCACAAAACGTTGAGTTGCAACAACCCAGTCTTTTCAGGGTGCATGGACAACAAAAATCACTTTTTTTTCTGCTTTTATACATTCTAGAATCAGATTACACACTCAAAAAATGCTGGGTTGTTGTAACTAAATGTTGGGTCAAATATGGACAAAGCAAATATTGGATTTATTTAAATTTTTCAATAATATTTTTTTAATAATTCAATTTAAATGACACTTTTTAACCCAGTGATTGGATTTGTCCATATTTGACCCAATATTAAGTTACAACAACCCAGTCTTTTTAAGGTAGCCTACATAGACAACAGAAATAAACTCTTTTTCTGCTTTTATACATTCTATAATTAGATTACACTCTAAAAAGTTTAATTTACACTTTAAAAGAGTTGAATTTCTGTTGTCTACGTAGGCTACCCTAAAAATGCTGGGTTGTTGTACAACTCAATGCTGGGTCAAATATGGACAAATCCAACCATTGCGTTAATTTTTTAAATTAATTTTAAATGACACTTGTTTTAACCCAATGGTTGGATTTGTCCATATTTGACCCAGCGTTGAGTTGTACAACAACCCAGCTTTTTTAGGGTATAGCCTACATAGACAACAGAAATTCAACTCTTTTAATTCTTTACAACAACCCAGCATTTTAGAGATGCACGGACAACAGAAATTCAACTTTATTCTGCTTTGGTGTTTCTTACCGTTCACCTGCACCACAATGTCCCTGAAGTCGATTTCTCCTCGGGCCTCCACGCGCGCCTCACAGCGATACGCTCCCTCATCCGCTTTACCCACTTTCAGGATCTGCAGGTTATTGGTGGGAAGAACCTGAAATCTGCCTTCAGACAGAGAGAGAGAGAGAGAGAGAGAGAGAGAGAGAGAGAGAGAGTCACATTAACAAAATAAATCCTTCATTTTAGGGCTTTTTAAGTGGTTGAGTCGTGAGAGTGTTGCTATGCAGTTTCTATGGTTTTCCAAGTGGTTGCAATGTTGTGGAAAGTTACTTTTGAAAGTAGTGCATTACAATATTGAGTTACTCCTACAAAAAAGTAACTAATTGCATTACTGAGTTACTTTTTATGGTCAGTAATTCGTTATATTAGTTTTGAGTATTTTTGCGTTACTTTCCCTCCCCTGGCTGAGGTTTGATCTCTTACAGAACTTGCAGGTGTTTTTCACCTGTTTTATAGAGAAGCTCTGCATTTAACAGCACTGATATAACCTACAGCTTTACCTTTAAAGAAATGTAGGATACTGTTATATTTTGAGAACTTACTGAGCTCTTCATGCTGAATATACAGATTAATGACAGCATGTACAGTAATGTGTTTGCTGCTTCTGTATGTTTTGTATTATTAGGTAAGTAAATTCACTGTCCACTGAGATAAAGACTGCAATAAAGCCTAAAGGGCGTCACACACCGGATGCGCAGCTCAGCGCCGCGACACGGCGTGCACATGACGGTTGAAAGTACCGCACAACAGACATACACATTCGCATGCTATTTAAAATGAAACTAATCAGATGGCGCTCTGTGGTGCGGCAGAAATATGAACAGTGTCCTGAGTCGTGGCTGGGCGCCGCCGACAGCCTCCGACTTGCGGCGCCGGTGTGTGTACCCTGATAGAAACCTATGTTTAGAATTCTGAAATGCCTGGCGCTGCGCGGCACGTCTGCCCTGCTGAAAAATCCAGCTTAAACCAGCCTGAGCTGGTAGGCTGGTTTTAGCTGGTCAACCAGCCTGGTTTTAGAGGGGTTTTGGCCATTTCCAGGCTGGTTTCCAGCCATTTCCAGCCTGGTCTTAGGTGGTCAGGCTGGAAAATTACCAGCTAAAACCAGCTAAAACCAACTTGACCAGCCTGGTTTAAGCTGGACATAGCTGGTTTTGGCTGGGCTCCCAGCTTGGCTAGGCTGGTCAAGCTGGTTTAAGCTGGTCATTTTCCAGCCTGACCAGCTAAGACCAGGCTGGAAATGGCTGGAAACCAGCCTGGAAATGGCCAAAACCCCTCTAAAACCAGGCTAGTCGACCAGCTAAAACCAGCCAACCAGCATAGGCTGGTTTAAGCTGGATTTTTCAGCAGGGTGGTGTGCGACCTGCTTAAGAGTGCTAACATAAAATCATTTATATTACGACAAAAACCGATTTTAAACCTTTAAAATGTTTAATAAAAAAATGAGCAGCAAGATGATAAAAAACATCCCCAAATCAGAATAAATCTTTGAGTTTTATACACTGAATAAACGCTTCACGTGGCCTCATACCTGCCAACATTTGGTTCGTAAATTCCGGGAGACCCCCCCGGGGATGGGGGGGGGGGTAATTACGTCATACGCTAATTTGCATATTACTGACGTCATCGCGTTCTACCATTTCTGTTTGTTTAACAGCCTATGGTAAATAAATGGGGTATTTTATATTCGCACTACGCTTTATGTAAGCTTGTCAATTTAACTAAATGTATTGCTGTTTGAATACAGTATATCATTATAGATGAGTAGTGAATTTGCAGTAATCTCTCAGACGTAATATACTCAGACAAGTTTTGAAACTCTCACTTAAAACATCTCTGATTGTGCAACAAGAATAAACGGTCAAATTAAATTGTTAAAATAAAGGAGAAGCAGATCGGGTTGACTGTACAAGGGAAATACCTTCAAACTGCCACCTGTTCTAAATCATTTGCCGTCGGTACGCAGAGGTGCTCTGCTCTCAGGCTGCAGTGGAGGCTCGTTGAGAAGAGTAGGGACGGCACAGTAATGGACAAACGACAGTCTATAAAAATCGCCAGTAACACACAAAAAAGTCGCTAGATTTGTCTAGTCGCTTTTTTGAAAATTTGGCGCTAAGTAGGCAAAACTGGCGCAAACTGAAGAGCGGGGAGCGGGAGGAGTGATAGGTTTGAGGAGATGGGGGCGCGCGAACTGTAGCGCGCGACCGGAAGAGCACAAGCGCCAAGTTTCAGCCTGGACTGTACCAAAATGCTGAGGAGCGGGGGGCGGGGGAATTCCGGGAGTTTACCGGGAGACAGAACAATACGGGAGACGGGTCTGAAATACGGGAGACTCCCGGGAAAAACGGGAGTGTTGGCAGGTATGCGTGGCCTTGACAAATGTGTAAATCGCTTCCCAAAAGAGAAATAATCTTACTATATTACAAAATGTAGTCGCTTCCACAGTAGACAGGAGCTGTGTCTCCTCAACAATAAAAGCAAGAACCATTATTTTGAGTTTAGTCTAATCAATTGATTTACCTGGAGAAGGTGAACTGATGTCAATCATGTGTGGTTTAGCTGGAGGTGGGGTGCGGGTGTAGTGCTTTCAGCTTTGTTTTTGTTTTTTTTCGATGTCGTGTTTCTTGCAGTTGTCAAAAGTTTTACTTAATCTACACGTAACAACAATCCACTTCTTTTCTTTGATGAGTTCAAAATAACAAGAATCCATTGCAGAAATGTAAGTCTCCGGCCTGCGGTTTCTGTTTCTGACTGTCTGTAGTAGAGATGCGCGGATCAGCTCAAGTGTCACCCGAATCCGCTCCCTCATTCTAATCATCCACCCGCCAC
The DNA here is from genome assembly GCA_903798195.1 of Danio kyathit. Taxonomy (NCBI): domain Eukaryota; kingdom Metazoa; phylum Chordata; class Actinopteri; order Cypriniformes; family Danionidae; genus Danio; species Danio kyathit. Next base: position 1,779,363 of record LR812519.1, read on the forward strand.
CCGCCTGCACATATTATTTTATCTGATATATATATCCGCACCCGACCCGCACCCGATCGCCACTTTAATAATTCTAATTCTTTGTTTTAAGCATGATGATAGGTGTAACTTTCTCCGCAATGTCGGGCGACAGAGTTTAACAGCTCGTTAATTCATGCTCGAGCAAATGATGAGACGGACAAAAGTACTCGATGCATGCCCTTCTTTTACTTATTTCAGTGTTTTCAGTTTCACAGTGCAAAACAGCTCCCGGGTGGAATTACTGAAGTAAACATAAAAAAAACCGGATAAAACTTTCTCACCGCACGCACAGCACACAGCGAGAGCTCACATCACACAGCATGCGTGTCGAACTACACTACCCACAATGCCCCTCGCTATGGACTACAACTCCCGTAAAAGCACTCAAGCGGCCACACTATTTCCCCTCTCCTGCAACTTAGGTCACAGTGGATCGTTCGTTATTAACAGCAGATTCAGCTTTTACATATACAGGAAAAAGAGAACAAAAACGGCGTCCCTTCAGCCTAAACAGCAGCTATGTTGTGTGTACTTGGCCCTTTTCTTAACACTGTGCAAAAACAGAATAGCATCTACTGTGCCTGGATTCGGGCGATTCCGCCTCGCCTCCAAAACACGGCTAGCTGCACTAAATGAGCGTTCGCGCGAACCGCTTGTTGCAGAAATGCACAAGCTTCTCCTTGCAAGGCGCTGCAGTCGTGTAAATAAGCGATCTTGTTTCTCCCAGAACAATAGCAGATTTCCCTCTGATGACTCCTCTAACTGAAGTTAGCACAGTACTCTTGCACTTCATCCATTATTTTGGGCGTCTCTCATCTTCACATTCTGCGAAGTCCACTCTCTGCTTTTTTGCTGGTCAACTGCTATGACCCGCTACATCTACTTGCGACCCACCCGCAATTAATCATAATGTATTTTTTTATTACCCGACCGACCCGCGGATTATCCGCAGCGCCCGCGGATTTAACCGCCATCCGCGCATCACTAGTCTGTAGTGATGACGGACGATTCGCCAATGAATTGTTTGTTTTAACCGGATCTTCTAAGTGAACCGGTCGAACCAGCTCATTACATTGACCAGAGTTGTCGTGAAATGGTTTGCGTCTTCAGTAAGTACTAACATACCAGTTACCCTCTCTGACTCAAAATGAACCAATATCCTGAGTTATTCAGTTATTAGAACAGTACACAGACTCATCTGGTGTGAAAAACAGACCTGATGATGATGATGATGAGTGTGTCTGTTCCCTCACAGCATGCTCTCTCATTGAGTGTGTGATTCATCCTGATTAAGGTCATTTTTATTCCACAATATATTTAGTAAAAATAATTAAGCAAGGTAAAAAGTAACTAAAATAAAATGACTTATTTAGTAATGCGTTATATTACTCGTTACATTGGTAATATTATTACATAACGCACGTTACTTATAACTAGGCCCACACAGAATCTGCGCGCACAGAATTCCACAGATTTCCGCAGATTTTTAGCCCATCATTGAGTCTGTTTATTTATTTCTGTAAATGTGTGTAAATGTATATTTATTTAGTTTTTAAATTCATTTCAGTAATATTACTGACTAATATGAAAATGTTCATCTGATTTATGTACAGTACAGTTTGTAAAGTAAAATTCTTTTAGTAGATATATTATATGAGAGACTTGCTTTGTTTACCAAATACGTAATCTAATTGGATTTGCATTGTAAACATTAAATACAAGTTAAAAAGATATTGCTTTTTATTTTATAATATTAAGGTTTTAGTTATGATACTCCCAAAATAATTCCACATAAATCTGCAGATTTTCAACACAATTCTGCGCAGAAATAGCAAAAAATGTCCGCAGATTCCGTCTGGCCCTACTTATAACGCGTTACCGTAACGCGACACTGGTTATTTGTTTGTTGCTATGCAGCTGGTGTGCTATTTTAGGTGGTAACTAGGGTGTTACTATGCAGTTGCTGAGGTGTTCAAGGTAATTACTAGTGTGTTGCTATGCAGTTGCTGAAGTGTTTCAATTAGTTGCTAGTTTGTTGCTATGAGGTTACTGTGTTATTTTAGGTGGTTACTACCCAGCAAACAATGAGTTGGAGGATACGAACAGACCAGTGGCCATTCTAAAAATAATGTCGGTCCACTGGCGTTTTTTGGGTGGCACGACACCAATGAGTTGCCGCGAGTGGACCACTGCCGGGACACAGGTGGCACGCCGATGGCCCACTCGGTGGTGTTTTTAATGTTGTACTGTTCTGTCCCTCATATAACGTTAAATACTTTTGTTTTACTTTTTTATTTCATTTAAAATGAATGAGTTACTGGATAAAAATATAATTATTAACCAGTGGTGGGCCGTTATCGGCGTTAATGTGCTGCGTTAACTCGAGACTCTTATCGCGTGATTAAAAAAAAATAGCCGTTAATCTATTCTCAAAGTTGGGTTGGGAGCTGGGTCTATTCTACGTAAGCTATGAAGACTTTCACCTTGATATTTTAGCACGGATGTATACCTGGTCAATGAGCCGTCTGACAAAAGAGTGTCCTTCTGAATCAAATCAGCAGGATGCCTGACTCTAACTGCAGTTCAGCAGTTTCACTTTAACTCATGAACATTTAATTCATGCCTGACAAACTGGGCTATTAGACGCAAATAAGGAGTAATGCTGGTGAGAGTGTAATGGAATTTAATAACGCACGCCAAATGGAAAGCAAAAAAACTTCTGCATTTTGCGATATGTGTGTGTGTGTGTGTGTGTGTGTGTGTGTGTGCGGTCCTTTACTGACAGCCGCGTGTGTGGATCTTATAGGAAAATATGGTGAAAAGTCCTACATGACGGTAATAGTTTGATCTTGGTGTTTACTTCAATAATGCCACTAATATCTGCATACTCCACATCTTAATTCCATTCCTGTCTAGTTCAGTTATGACTTTAGTCGGATTAAGGTTATCAAAAATGGCTGTTTTAGTTTATGCAAATACGTAATCTAATTGGATTTGCATTGTATACATTAAATAAAAGTTAAAAAGGTATTACTTTTTATTTTATAATATTAAGGTTTTAGTTATGATACTCCCAAAATAATTCCACATAAATCCGCAGATTTTCAACACAATTCTGCGCAGAAATAGCAAAAAATGTCCGCAGATTCCGTCTGGCCCTACTTATAACGCGTTACCCCGACACTGGTTATTTGTTTGTTGCTATGCAGCTGGTGTGCTATTTTAGGTGGTAACTAGGGTGTTACTATGCAGTTGCTGAGGTGTTCAAGGTAATTACTAGTGTGTTGCTATGCAGTTGCTGAAGTGTTTCAATTAGTTGCTAGTTTGTTGCTATGAGGTTACTGTGTTATTTTAGGTGGTTACTACCCAGCAAACAATGAGTTGGAGGACCGCCGGCGTTTTTTGGGAGGCACAAATTCAGCGGCTTGATACGAGCGAACCAGCGGCCATTCTAAAAATAATGTCGGTCCACTGGCGTTTTTTGGGTGGCACGACACCAATGAGTTGCCGCGAGTGGACCACTGCCGGGACACAGGTGGCAAGCCGATGGCCCACTCGGTGGTGTTTTTAATGTTGTACTGTTACTTTTTTTTCATTTAAAATGAACGAGTTACTGGATAAAAATATAATTATTAACCAGTGGTGGGCCGTTATCGGCGTAAACGTACTGCATTAACGCGAGACTCTTATCGCGTGATTTAAAAAAAATATCGCCGTTAATCTATTCTCAAAGTTGGGTTGGGAGCTGGGTCTATTCTACGTAAGCTATGATGACTTTCACCTTGATATTTTAGCGCGGATGTATACCTGACCGGTGAGCCGTCTGACAAAACAGTGCCTTTCTGAATCAAATCAGCAGGATGCCTGACTCTAACTGCAGTTGAGCAGTTTCACTTTAACTCATGAACATTTCATTCATGCCCCCGTAACAAACTGGGGTATTAGACGCAAATAAAGAGTAATGCTGGTGAGAGTGTTATGGAATTTAATAACGCACGCCAAATGGAAAGCAAAAAAACTTCTGCATTTTGCGATGTGTTTGTGTGAGTGTGTGTGTGTGCGGTCCTTTACTGACAGCCGCGTGTGTGGATCTTATGGGAAAATATGGTGAAAAGTCCTACATGACGGTAATAGTTTGATCTTGGTGTTTACTTCAATAATGCCACTAATATCTGCATACTCCACGTCTTAATTCCATTCCTGTTTAGTTCAGTTATGACTTTAGGCGGATTAAGGTCATCAAAAATTCGCTGTTTGGAGCTTATGTAGGCCTACAGTTTAACATTGATGTTTAACTGAATAAACAGTGTGTAAACACAAGTACATCTTACTGAACATCATTTATTTTCATCACCAATTATCATAGTAGAACAGTTTCTCAAGCAGTTTGTGATGCATTTTGGAAACAGGAGATGAGGCCCTGGTCTGATGCACCACTTGGCTTGAGAAACCCGTTCTCAAAGACTTAATTTCAGTCGTTATTTGGGTAGCACACATATCCTGAATGCCATTTTAATCTAGATTAATCTAAGATTACAGTGAGAATAATTTAGATTTTAAAAAAAAAATCTATGCCCACCTATATTAATAATAAAAGCAAAGTTTAGCATAAAAGTACTGCAAGACATTTTAAATATAACAGGTTACTATTAAAACTAAAAAATAAGTTTGAAAATCAAGATTTAATATCAAATAATAAAACTATAGTGTGTTGCTATACAGTTGCTGTGCTATTTTAGGTGGTTACTAATGTGTTGCTAGGCAGTTACTGAGGTCTTTGCAAGTCTAAATTGTTCCGGTTGTGTGTGTTTTGCCATGGAGTTGTTCAGATGTTCACTAAGGTGTTCTGAAGCTTCTCATACTGTTGCTATGGTGTTTTATCTTACAGCCTGAGACAGACAGATTCCTATATGACAGAAACCGCATGAGCTTAATAGTGCATGATACAGCTGAAATGCAATACTGAGTGTTCAAACTGTAACCTTTCAGAAACAGTAATAGTGGCACTGATGCTTCCTTTAGCAAATAGCAGTAATAAAAAATGGATTTGAGTCTGCGCCAAACAGCATTTCACACGTCTCGGATTCTGCAGATTGATCACTAAACTAAAACCAGCAGGCAGAGGGTTTCTAAGCGAAGTTAAAGTCATTCTGTTACGTTTAAAGCCTTTGATAGAAATACAGTCCTCAGAGCAGCGGAAAGAAGAAAAAAGCAGAGGATTTAATCAACAGACTCCTTTTCATCAGAGCGCAATAATAGGAAAATATTATCATCAATCCTCAAAACTACTTCTGCCTCCGTTTCAAGGACATTTGCTAAATGAAACACCTTCAGGATTACAGGCTTTCATTCTCTTTTTGTCTTCCCTCGCCGATAAACACACACCTTTTCTCTTCTCATCCAGGAGAGATATTTATAACCGGCTGCCTAATTAGAATAAAAATAATCAAATCTCCATCTTTTAATCTCCCAGGCTGGAGAGCGCAGATAGCTTGTCAAAGTTCTGCCTTTGAATTACAATTAAGGGTTTGAGACGTAACAGGCAGATAGAAGTTTTAATTCCCTCAGCACTGAAGGGGCCTTCACATTACGCAGAATTAAAAACACTCACTTTTTATGCGCTTTATAGCCACTTACATGAATTATACTGTTTTCAGGTGCTGTGTAATATCATTGTGCCGGCTGTAGCCATAGTACAGCAGCAGCGTTCCTTGTTTTTTAGCCATTCCGAGCTATAGGTTGATTTCAATCACGTGGTTCGCGTGAAATTCAGATGGAGGGAAGGAGGTAAAAATTAATAGGAGACATGGAGGAAAGTCTGCATTTTTGTGATACACCATATTTCAAAGCAGATATAAATAGAAACTAAGCACATATGTTGGGCATGATCCTTATATCATGAACTAAAATATATCTGCTTGTCATCGAGGCGGTAGATTATGTATAAGTTATTACGCTACATGAAAAAATACTATAGTGTTTGGAAGCATACTATAGATCAGGGGTGGGCAAACTCGGTCCTGGAGGGCCGGTGTCCTGCACAGTTTAGCTGCAACTCTAATCAAACACACCTGCTCATAGATTTCTAGTGATCTTGAAGACACTGATTAGCATGTTCAGGTGTGTTCGATTAGTGTTGGAGCTAATCTGTGCAGGACACCGGCCCTCCAGGACTGAGTTTGCCCATCCCTGCTATAGATAATTGCTCGAATTAAACTGTGGTAGTAATTATATTGTTGCTGTGGTACAACTCAACTGTAGTAATAAACAAATTATTCAATAGGCTTCAGTTTTCTACGCTATAATTATACACAAATGCACCACAGTTTACACCAGGGCTATTCAACTGGCGGCCCGCGGGCTGAACCCGGCCCTCGAGGCAATTTGTTCCGGCCTTACAAATAGTGTGACCAAGACATCAAAAATAAATTTAGTTCAGTCGAAAAACAGCCACTATAGTTATAAAGAGACGTGCGTCTGTTCAATACAGCATAAGCTGCAGTTGAAGGCTGCGCAGAGCGTAAGTCACCATAAGCGAGTGGAGCGGGCGGTAACACTTTATTTTGATGGTCCATTTGAGTATTAGTAGACTGTCTACTTAATATCTGTTGATACTGACATTTAACAGTCCTTCAACAGACATTTAAACTGACTATAAGAAACTTTGCAAGTACATGTCAACTTACACTAACCCTAACCCCAACCCCAACACAACAGTCTACTTATAATCTAATGATAATTAGTTGCAATGTAACTTAAATTCAACAAACGGACCATCAAAATAAAGTGTGACCGAGCGGGCAGCCGAAAACATTTAGATGTCTTTGTACAAAAGGCCTTTTGTACAATGCACTGATATCACTATTAGGGTTGCAACGATTAGCCGATTTCACTATTAACGAACTTTAATTCGTCACGGTTAATTAGTCGTAAAGGCTACTCTAAGCCGCACTTCTGTGGCACGGAACAAAACTGCTGCAATTAAACAAGTTATGCACGCACACCGGATTAACTATAGCATCGGGCCATTCCCATATCACGTCTTTTCCGCGTGCAAGTTTGTTATTTCTAATGTAAGAATATATGTCAATATGCGGGCGCAAGCGGAGTATTCAGTATTCAGTAGCATTCATTAACAAAGAGTACACATTACTTTGCTATGTTGTTCAAAAACATGTTTATTATAAATTACTATAGTGTTCCCCTATGCGGATATCTTCCAGACATTACAAAAGAACAGATGAAAGCATGCCAAAGCGTGGACGCATATCTACATTATTATTTATTTATTTTTGTAAGGGGGAATGATGAGTGCTTCACAATAATAACCGCATAGTTTTGTCGCAAGGGCTGCATTTCTTTTTGGTTCAGTCGGTGAACTTACCATCAACTCACATTCACCGCTGATGTTCATGTTACGTTTGTTTATTCCGCCGAAACACCAGTATAGGCTTGGATTATTGCAAAACAAGACGGAGATTTCATTGCAGCGATGTACATAATTTATATTCTCCTGGATTTTGTATGTGTGGTGGTGTTTGTGTCTGATTTTTATATAACACATTAACATATTTAAATAGCTAGGCCTGTATATAATCTTTATTAGAGCTGTCAAACGAATTATCGCATTCAAAAAAGGTTTGTACACATGGATGTATTGATTAAATGTTCAACACATGCCGCCTTTTCTTCTGTTTTTCAGCCAGTTTCTTAAACTTTCCCTCCTTTATGAGCTAAAACTTTTCGAAGTCTATAAAAGCTATTCGGCATTTCTTAATTGGCCGATTTAAACAATTATAAACAACATAAAACAGAAACATTTCGATGTTCTGATGTGGAAGAATCACTTCCTGCCAGTGCTTAATTTGTGAATTGCGAGGTCCCGGAAAAGATCAGAGTAACGGATCCGACATGGGTTGGGGAGTCGCAGAAGAAAGTGAAAGTGAACAGCGGACGGGGGAGGAAGGAGGTTGAGAAGGGGGATCAGTAAAATGAGGTGCCAGATCTGATTTCAGAGATGCCAGATTCGGATCCGGTGTGTTCCGACACAAATTAAGCCCTGCTTCCTGCCCTCCACTTGAATTTTGCACGTCATCATTGACGTCATGTTAAAACAACTTATATCAGACTAGAACATAGCAACATTTTCTTAGTACAGTACATGATGTACTACCAAATTGACAAGCTTTAAATAGATATCAGATCGACATCACTGTCTGATTCAATGATATATTCTTAGATAAGCTAAAAGTGTTCCTGCCAGACCAGGAGATCGGCAGAATTACAGTTTGTGTCTTGTTTCAGCACCAAATATCTTAAAAGTCTTAACTCTTCTTTTTCTAGTAAAAATTTTGTCTTGTTTTCAGAAATAATGAGTCAAAATGAAGCAGAATAATCTGCAAATGGGGTAAGCTAAATATTCTTGCTTTCTCTTTGAAATAACCTAATTAAATAATAATAATTATGGGCGGCAAAGTGGCTCATTGGTTAGCAGTGTGGCTTTACAGCAAGGTCACTGGTTCAAGTCCCGGCTGGGCCAGTTGGCGTTTCTGTGTGGAGTTTGCATGTTCTCCCCGTGTTGGCGTGGGTTTCCTCCAAGTGCTCCGGTTTCCCCCCCAGTCCAAACACATGCGCTATAGGGTGTTGCTATAAGGTATTGATGAACTAAATTGGCGTATGTGAGTGTGTGTGTGAATTAGTGTGTATGGGTGTTTCCCAGTGCTGGGTTGGAGCTAGAAGCGCATTCGCTATGTAAAACATATCCTGAAATAGTTGGCGGTTCATTCCGCTGTGACGACCTCTGAAAAATAAGGGACTAAGCGGAAGGAAAATGAATGAATGAATAAATAAATGAATGAATGAATGAATGAATGAATGAATGAATGAATGAATGATTAATAATTCAATTTACCCCACTGGCAGATTATTTTGCTTGTTTTAAAGGAGGGGTGCCCAAACTCGGTCCTGGAGGGCCAATGTCCTGCATATTTTAGTTCCAACCACAATGAAACACACCTGAACCAGCTAATCAAGCTGCTTCTAGCTATACTAGAAACTTCCAGAGAGGTTTGCTGAAGGAAGTTGGAGCTAAACTATGCAGGACACCGGCCCTCCAGGACCAAGTTTGGGCATCCCTGCTTTAAGGTAAAACTCACTTTGATTTCCCTCATTATTTCTGAACACAAGACAATATGTTTTGCTTGTCTAGAAAATGCTTCTTGATTTAAGACTTTAAAGATATCTGGACTAGAAACAAGACAAGCCAGTAAGAAAAGCATGCTTTGCAGTGTACACATGAGAGGCCAATAGTCTTCTCTTTGGTTTTGTGCATCAATAATAAACGACACTTGCACTGAATTAGAGTTTTATTTGGTGAAGAATCATTTCCACCTCAGCTCACTTTATCATTAGAACAGCTACAAAGTACAGCGAGCTGAAGAGCAAATAACTCAAAGAGAATAGTTTACTACAGAACAAACTCTAACAGATAAACCATAATAAAGTATGTGGACTCCAGTTCTAAAGCATTAGGAGCCTTGATCACACCGAACATGTTTTTTTTATAATGAGCGGTGCCTATTTTAATGGTTTTGCACAATGTTTATGTGACCTGCACATCTCGCATTTTACCTGTGTTTTAACCGCCCGCTGCACCTGTCTGTTTTGATCTGTGCACCTTTCATTGTCCAATCAAATGAAAGCAGAGGTGGGGTTTCCGTTGAGGTTACAGCAGTGTTTGTGTTGTCAAGCCAGACTTTTAAAGATGGAGGAGAGACTAGTGGTCGATTGTTCCTAGATCAGATAAAGTTGCGCCCGGAAGTTAACGAGAATTATTTATATTATTTATGAAATGTCACATTTATTGTATTTTATTAACATCTACCCCTACACCAACCCTAAACCCAACCATCACAGTAATGTAAAAACAGCAGCTGCACCGAGTATTATTTATGTTATTTATTAAATTACACAATAAATTGAATTTTTTTTTTGTATTAATTATTGTTATAGAGCAGGGGTTGTCAATGTCTACATTAAAAGCTCCAAATCTGAACTTTTAATAAGGTCAAAGGTCTGGAACAATTGATATTACATAACTTGTTTTTATAAACCTCCATAACATGCATCACAAGACAACACTATTTATTTCCTTTAAATAAAGTGCCATTTGCATTCAAAACATGTTAAATACAATGCAAATGTGGCAAAACCACTAATATAAGTGCATTTTTGTACAAAACAGAACAAAAGGTAGACCAAAAAAACTATAGTATTTGGATGCAGCCATGATGATGCAAGCTGAGATTGCATATCTCAGAGATGCAATGTCAGACCCTGTTACGCTGCGGGAATTTTGCCTGTGTGTGTATCTCTTTCGCTCTCTCTCTCCCTCTCTTTGCGCACATGTGCACCTGTTCTCTCTGTCTCTCTCTTTCGGTTTCACAGGTTCAATCCTTTTCGAATTGGTATTGGCTGTAGGATCAGTCAATCATCATTATCCTCGGTGACGTGGCGGCTTCTGTGGCCAATCTGAGTGGTTGCCAGGTTTTTAAAAAGACGACGAGTGGGACGCCGGGGAGAGGCTTTTTGTGTTCCTGTTTTGTTATTTGTTTTAATCTGCCTCCCGTTCTTTTGTTTTGGTACTTAATATTACTTTACCAAAAGTTGTTATTGCCATCTGGTTTATTTTCATTAATTGTTTTTCTATTCCTCATTTGAGATTATTTGCTGATATCCTTTGTTTTCCCCAGGGGGATTTGGAGAGGTAGATGTCACGTGACATACATCTTTACAACATCTAGTAAACCTGTGTATAGCCACACTAGGTTTAGGAGTGAGCGCTGGCTTTGTATTTTCTGTTTGGTTAGGTTTAGAGTAGGTAAGTTAGGGCGTGTAATCGCCGAAGACTTGCTTTTGATTATTTTGTTTTCAGTTAGGTAAAAGGATTATACTGAGTTAGTTTGATTTTTGCTTTTGTTTGTTTTTTTTCTTTCAGCGCCACTTTTGTCCTCTTCCCCTGCAGGGTTTATTGTTTTGGATTATTTTTGTTATTTTATATTGTTTATAATTTACAGTTTGTGTTTTGTTGTTATCTATATTCTTCTTCTTTATTATTACTATTTTTCTGGTTATCTTTGATTTTTGTATAATAAATTATTCTCTTTTTTTGGCAGTATTTTGCTTGATGCATGGTTTTTTTCCTCCCATATTGCACAATACTGTCACAATATAAATGTTATTTACTTCAGTAGTATAACATCATGAAGTCGTAACAGGCACAATGCACTCAATGGAGCTAGTGACGTCCCTGTGAGGGGTAGAGTTATGGGTGGGGTTAGGTGTGGGCATTTAAAAAAAAAGCACAGCTCAGATTGCATCTGCACCGGGTCTGCATCCTTCTCCAAAATAAGGTGAAAAATGTAATGTGTGATGAAAACTAGGTGTTGTAGTTTTGTAGTGCTTATTTCTATATTTTGTGGATACTGCTGATCAAATTTTCTGTGTTTCGTTTCATAGTGGCGTTTCACATTTCCACTCTTTACAACTGCAATTGTCTCATTACAAATCAAGCAGGGGTGCGTTTCCCAAACAACGACGTAACTCGCGGCTGAACTATCATAGTGCGATGCATCGTTTGGCAAAAGAACGATGTAGTGACGAGTGTTTCCCAAAACCCGTAGTGTCTCTGTAGCAGATCCATCGCTTGAACCACGTTAGTTATAACGTAAAACGCCCTTAATGATGCTCTAAACGGGGTGGAGTAACTTCTTTAGAGAACAACCCCATCATTTCTTTGTGCAAATTATATTGTTTTACACAAACACGCAGTTAAAATAAAATCCAATATTAGTTTTGGTAAAAACATGCACTCGCTTTCCATATTAATTGAAATATAAGTAAATGGCACATATAGAGTCTGTGTTTGCTTTACTAATATTATTGAGAAGTTGAACATTACATATTCTATTCTAAAACATTAAATCACTTACAAAAGCTAACACTATTCTAATATCATATATAAATCATATAAATAAATAAATAATGAGGCGATTTATTATACATATATTTACTTTAATAATAATATTAACACTATTAATGATGATGATGATGATTATTATTATTATTATTATTATTAAGTAGAATATTGTTTATTTATTTAAAAACAATTAAAAGTCTACTTTTACAATTTGACACATGCAAACCACAGCAGAAAGTTCTAACCAACAGACCCATGTCATATACAGTACAGACACTTAATAAATAACCCACTATAAAATAAAATAATTAACGTATGCTATGTTTTTTTTATTCACAAGCTTTGGAGATGTAACGTAATTTCCGCTTTTAAATATACCTATAGCTTTCGCCATGAGGCTGTGTTCAAAATGATATCAATGTTTTCAAAGTGCACTGCGAAGGGAGCACAATAGTAAACATGAAGATCGCTAAAACTGAACTGTAAAAAGACTTTGAAAGCAAATTACACCTAAGAGAGATGACCTTAATGCTTTTTTATTTTTAACAATTCCAACTTGAATGTTAGAATGTTCTAAATGAATAGGGCATAGGGGGGATAAGTGGGAATAGAACACAGCCAGGAACTATGCTTCTAACTACAGCTCCAGAGGTGTCGTTTCAAGTGCTCAAGTTTACGACGCAGTTTGCGAATGTTCGTTGGAGCGATGGATTTGGGAAACAGCAAATCAATGAACTATGTTTGTAACGACGGAACTTGCGACCTTCGTTGGCTAACGATGGTTTTGGGAAACGCACCCCAGAATAGTTTTGTGGTGGCTTGTGGCAAAACAAACGCATACTTATCTGTCCATTCATCTTTAAACTGTCTATTCTCTTCATAAAGTTTTCTTTTCTGTGAGACCGACATCTTCATCCATTCAAATGATCGATTCGCTCTGGTGCGTTATGACGTGAAGCCTTGTATGATGACTGGATGTCATGACAACAGAGTCATGAAGGAAAACATTGAATATTTTTCCTTTGATTTTTTTTTTGGCCCGTATTTTTTTTTTACAAACATACAAACAACTAAACTGTTGATTTAACAGTTTTATGTATTTATTAATGAAGGAAATCCACAATTTAAATTCTTTACGCATGGTCTTGCATGGTCGGCTCCGGATTGAATACTCTCTTGGTCCAGATCCAGACCAGAGTCCGGACTTTGAGCGTATCTTCAGCTGTATCCTGTCTAGACTTTACTCCAGTGGTTGCAGTTTCGGGTTATCTGGAGCTGTATGACTTCACACATACTGAATATCACAATAGTATTAAGAAGTCAGTCTGGCAACAGAAATGACGGGCATCTGATTCAGTGGTTGCCTAGCGACATAAAAAGCGCAGCACACTATTTTTCTTGTCAATATAAAAAGTTCGGTGTGATCGCAAAACAGCTTTATTTTTTGAGCATGCACCGCTGTATTTCTATGTCATTCCTTGTAGTATTATGCAGTGAATCAGAAGCTGATCATCATATGAATGCATCAGTGTGTCTGTGCTTACTGTTGGGCTCAGATGTGATTTCTCTGTTCTTGTAGAACCAGGATACGGCCGGGACAGGAGAGCTGATGACGTCACACACCACTTCAGCATCTTCACCCTGACGAAACTCCTGCGGCGTCTTCACCTCGCGGAACGTCAGCTTTTCTGTGAACACACACACACACACACACACACACACACACACACACACACACACACACACACACACACAGAAACAGGCACACATGAACACAAAAATGCAGACATGCACGCACACATGCAGAGGCACCCAAACACACGCACACAAGCAAGCATGCACGGACACACACGCAGAAACATGCACACACACGCACACATTTACAGATGCACACACACACACACACACAGAAACACGAATGCATGCACACACACACACACACACACACACACACACACACACACACACACACACACACACAGAAACACGCACACACGAACACAAAAATGCAGACATGCACACACACATGGAGAGGCACCCAAACACACGCACACAAGCAAGCATGCACGCACACACACGCAGAAACATGCACACACACGCACACATTTACAGATGCACACACACACACACAGAAACACGAATGCATGCACACACACACACACACACACGAACACAAAAATGCAGAAATGCACACACACATGCAGAGGCACCCAAACACACGCACACAAGCAAGCATGCACGCACACACACGCAGAAACATGCACACACACACCCACATATTCGCACACATTTACAGATGCACACACACACAAAGAAACACGAATGCATGCACACACACACACACACACACACACACACACACAGGCATGCACAAACAGACACACACACACACACACACATGCACAGACACAAACACACACACACACATGCACACAGACAGACAAACACAAATGCACAAACATGCACATGCATGCACATACACACAGAGGCACACACACACAAACATACACACAGACACACAAACATGCATGAACACAAACAGACAAACACAAATGCATGCATGCATGCACAAACACGCACATGTTTGAACACACACAGATACACACATACACAGATACACGCACACGTCCACACACACACATACATGCACACACAGATACACCCACGCACACAGACACACGCACACAGTCACACACAAACACACACACACACGCACACACACACACACACACAAAATGCAGACATGCACGCACACATGCAGACGCACCCAAACACACGCACACAAGCAAGCATGCACGCACACACACGCAGAAACATGCACACACACACCCACATATACGCACACATTTACAGATGCACACACGGAAACACGAATGCATGCACACACACACACACACACAGGCATGCACAAACAGACACACACACACACACACATGCACAGACACAAACACACACACACACATGCACACAGACAGACAAACACAAATGCACAAACATGCACATGCATGCACATACACACAGAGGCACACACACACAAACATGCACACAGACACACAAACATGCATGAACACAAACAGACAAACACAAATGCATGCATGCATGCACAAACACGCACATGTTTGTACACACACAGATACGCACATACACAGATACACGCACATGTCCACACACACACATACATGCACACACAGATACACCCACGCACACAGACACACGCACACAGTCACACACAAAAACACACACACACACACACATACATGCACACACAGATACACCCACGCACACAGTCACACACAAAAAAAAACACACACACACACACACACACACACACATACACAAAAATCCAGACATGCACGCACACATGCAGACGCACCCAAACACACGCACACAACCAAGCATGCACGCACACACACACAGAAACATGCACACACACACCCACATATACGCACACATTTACAGATGCACACACACACACAGAAACACGAATGCATGCACACACACAGGCATGCACAAACAGACACACACACACACACATGCACAGACACAAACACACACATGCACACAGACAAACAAACACAAATGCACAAACATGCACATACACACAGAGGCACACACACACAAACATACACACAGACACACAAACATGCATGAACACAAACAGACAAACACAAACGCATGCATGCATGCACAAACACGCACATGTTTGGACACACACAGATACGCACATACACAGATACACGCACACGTCCACACACACACATACATGCACACACAGATGCACCCACGCACACAGACACACGCACACAGTCATACACAAAAACACACACACATGCACACAGAGGAAAATTAAACAGCTGTCCTCATGTTTGCTCAAATCCTGCAATTAAAAGCAGAGCCCATGCTTCCAGATAAAGATGCATTTCAGCTCTTAAAGGGACAGTTCACCCCAAATATGACCATTTACTCACTATTGAATCTTCTTTAAGTGATTTTATTTTTACACAATTTATTAAAATGTACAATTTATGTTATTAACAAACCAAAAAAACAAACAAACAAACAGAAAACCTTCATTACTTCAATATATAGTGACTGAACTTCTATGAAAGATCGCTGCTTCATAAACAATGTTTGTCCCGAAGTTAAAACCCTAGTAGTTTATTGTAAGAGCCAGCAATGTATCTTATAAAAAAGTTATGCCCTTGGAACTATTAGTAAAATTTTTTAATTGCTGCATAAAAAAAAACAACAACTAATATTTGTCATTTAAAATCTTACCTGAGGCACAATTAAAAACTATTTCCAGATCAATTCCAAAACTACCCTTCCCATTCTCATGCATACCTCATTACTGTCCACATTAACATGCCAGCTCTATGCAGCCATTTGTGTGTGTTTATTTCGAAGCATTCCTCGCCTGAACATGTACCTCTCTGAAAGCAGCTTGATCCCTCACAGAAGCGCTTCTCTAATGACTCAAAGTGTAATGACGAATGAATCAAGCTGTTTCGGTGGCTAATCAAACTGATTATTTTCCGTCCCCGTCTCAGCATGCTTTGAATATAATAACATTCGTGGCTCAGTTCTCTAGAAAGCGTGCCTGTAAACAGATGAATCTCTGTGCTGCTTTTCTCTAGTGAGTCTGATCATTTGGCTGGAGCTCTGAGGTCAGGCCAGAGCGTCACACTGGGCCTGGTTTCCACATAGACACTGTTACACACATGCAGCCAGGGAAAATAAGTATTGAACACGTTGTCATGTTTTGCTCTTGGGAATAACATTTCTATAAGAGCTGTTGACATGGAACTAAACCAGATTTTGGTAAAAACCCAAACAATGCAAATATAAACATAAAACAAATCAATCTGACAATGAGATGCGTGTAATAAGAATGAAATGACAGAAGGAGAAAGAGTTGAACTACTGAAATGTGTTTAACACTTTATATAAAAGGCTTTTAATGCTGTCAGCTTAAAGATTCCTCTCATATGGAGAATGAAGCCTCATGCATTGCTCAGGTGTGAGTTTCTCACAGACTTCAACAGAGTGTCTAAATCTTGATGCTTCTGTGGGTCTCGTCTATCAAATCTGAGCTTTATTTAGTATTCTCTATTGGATTCGGATCAGGTGATTGGCTGGGCCATTCTACAGCTTGATTTTCTTTCTCTGAAAGCATCTGAAAGCATCTGTCCTGCTGAAATAGTTTGATCTTCATCCTCCTGCTGATAGATGTTGGACTGAACCAGCTGATATTCATTTACACTGAGGAAGAGCAGAGGGATGCTGAAGAACTACTGAGAGATTTTAGCTGCTTTCTGGGCTTTCACTGCTGATCTACACCTCTCTTTATGTGTTCAATACTTTTTCCCTGTGTCATTTCATTTTATTACACATAACTTCATTTGTAAACTAATTAGTTTTGTTTTCTTTGCATATACAGTATGTATTTCTTTGGTTGTTATCAACATAACATTTCAAATCAGCGGCACCTTTAGAAATATGTTTTCTGGTGACGTGTTCATCAGTGGTGTAGTCCTTGCTATACGCACATATACTCAGTATGCTTACTTTTTTCCATGAGCTGTTTGGGTATTACCACTTCTGAGGATCAATAATTGCGTATACCCTCGGTATACTCACTTGTTTTTCTCATTAAACTTCCCTAATTTCTGTGTATTTGCGTCCCCTTTAACTGTATACCAAAGGTTTTTTTTTTCAACTCGCATCTTAATTTGCTGCAACTGGTGCATTTTTGTTTAACTTTTCCCCGCCCCTGATGACCGCAGCAGCTGTGAGAAAATTTCGTGAGAGTTTTTCTAAGACCACAACAAGTCAACTGAATGATGTCTCGCTGAAACGTTCAGGTAAATTTATGAAACAGCACGGGTGTCGCTTTAGCCCTCCCATATTTCTATTCAGCACCCTTAAAGGTTTTGCGATTAGCTCATAAACTGTACACTACTAAATGATCGCCTCAGTCCCCTTTAATTTTGATTTGAAAACGATGGCAGACTTCCGCCACTCCATTTTCAGCTCGTTTTTCATTTAATCAGCAAACCACATCTGTTCAGTGCGAGAGAAATCCTAAAATCACCCCTGCAAAACAGTATTTCACATATCTTAATCGTGCCTACCGCTACAGGGAACGACACTATATATAAAACACTAAAAACTATGAGGCAAAGACTACTCATAAATCGCGTAACAATATGCGATTTAAAAGAGTAACTACTAGTATATAATAGCGACAGCAGAAGACAGACTCCTAATAGTTTGGTTTAAAACAAGCATGCACAAATGTGACAATCAAAAATAATGGCTGATTGATGTTTAAAGGAACCTATTAAATGTAAAGTAATACGCCAGTAAAGAAAGTAAGTTAAAAAGCTGTCTTTCCATGTCAACTAAATTGTTGTAACTATCTTGATTGACTCTTTTTTTCAATATTAAAATGATTAAATAAGTTACATACTGTATAAATACAGCCAATCTCCGAGTCTGCTGGGGGTGGGGAGCACTATTAGCTAAACATAAATCATTAAATAGGATTAGACTATTAGCATCTCCTTTTAAAATGAACAAATTTGTATATATATATAGTTAATGAATCAAAGAAACATTGACTTTCGTCGTTTCTTTGCCTACTTTCATTTAAAATTTGGGTCGGGTGTAATAGTACACCACCTTTTTTTTTTAGGACTACACCACTGGTGTTCATTACTTATTTTCCTCGCTGTATATTCAGCATTTAGCCTCTGAAAACGCTGAAGATTGTGCTTGGTTTCAGCTAAAAGACAAACTGTTCAGACAGACTGAAGCCCATCTGACTGAAACATTCCAGTCTTTTCGCTTCTGAGCAAAAGAAATGAGCCGGTTCCTTTAATTTAGTCAATGACATCGCTGCTACGTTGTGCATTAATCTTCATAAAAATATCCTAAAACAAAAATCCCAAAATCTAGTGGAGTTTTTATAGAAAATTCACACAGTTTTGGATCACTAGTACAGAACATTCAGTCAACAGTTCTTACCATATATAAATATTACAATATATACTTTTTTTTTTCTGATGGCTATTTGATAAATCTGAATGACTGAAACTGCTTTAGAGGTGCTTTGTGCAAAAGAATAGATGTTCAAGGATCTTCATGGAATTATTGATATCAATACACACTGTTTGTTATATGGTTATATCTTTGTTATTTGTTATATGGTATATTATGCTACAGCAACCTTGTAATAAACGGACAGAACATTTTCTGTTATTTTACAGGCTTATTTCTCTAGATATTATTTGTTATACGTTATATTATTTCAAACATTTTATTAAAAGTCACTTTATTAAACTGTGGAGTTTAAGGGTGTTCTCACACTAGGCTGGGTTGTATTAAACCGTGCCCGGGCGCTCTTGTCCCCACTCCCCTCGGCTCGCACTCACACTGCAATTTTCAACCCAGGCTCATTTTGACTAGGTACCTCTGTATACATTTCTGGAGAAATCAAAATACGTCCCAGGAGCTACATTTTTTTTTTGGTAACACTTTATTTTGATGGTCCATTTGGGTATTAGTAGACTGTCTACTTAATATCTGTTGATACTGACATTTAACAGTCCTTCAACAGACATTTAACTGACTAAAAGAAACTTCGCAAGTACATGTCAACTTACACTAACCCCAACCCTAACCCCAACCTAACAGTCTACTTATAATCTAATGATAATTAATTGACATGTAGATGCAATGTAACTTATATTCAACAAACGGACCATCGAAATAAAGTGTGACCTTTTTTTTTGCTGTTTTGTTTTTGCGAATCCACCAGAGGCTGTTGTGTGCGTGCTTCTTCAGATCTTAAATTTCTCTCACGAGTGCCATTCACGCCTGCTGTTCTCACGTAAAAATCTTAAATTTCTTCACGCCTGCTGTTCTCACGTAAATCCACCAGAAGTCGCTGTCGACTGACTGATTTACTGGCCGACCGATTGCCCCACCCACCCCCTTCCCTAAACCCAACCAATAGTGTTTTCAAAAGCAGCGATTGACCTGCCCACTGCCTCCCCTAAACCCAACCAACAGTGCTTTCAAAAGCAATCTAGAAAAAGAAAAGCCCCCTGATTTTTACCACGTTTTCAGATTTTACCATATTCTCACTCTGTTTTTTACTTGTTTATTTTATTTTTGAGCTTCTGTTTTTGTTTTACCCGCTTTCTGGAACCATTCATCACTGGACTTGAACCCTGCTGTCGCAGTCAACTCGACTCTGCGTCTCAAATCCGCCGACGTACATGTCAAGCTACCATAAGTGGTCAGCTGGTAAGCGAGAAAAGGAACAACGTCATACCGCCCCGTAGCGATCGTTTTAAAGATGAAATGCAGCCATACGTAGCTTTGGCAACATACTTTGTGCTCTCCAGAAATGTATATAGGGCTACGCTTTCAGAATGAGCCTATGCTGGCAATTTTACCTTCCAAGCCCACTTACATCATCAATGTGTCTGTTCAGTTTAACAGAAGACAAGCACTTTAGGCTCCGTACAAAGAAGATTGCTTTAGTTATACTGTTTTGTGTTCTTTCAAGTGGTTTGATATGCAGTGACACACAGTCAAATCTTCTGCTGAACCAACGCAATCTCACGACAATTCGTAACTTTTTGATTTAGTGGCTAATTCGTATGAATTTGTACGATCTAATTCGTACAATTTAGTACGATTGCTCATCACCCAATGACGTTTGGGGTTAGGAATGGGGTTGCGTGCCATGTGTCCTTTTTAAAATCGTACATTTTTCGTACGACTCAACTCGTACGAATTCGTACGAATTAGCCACTAAACTGACAAAATGTAAAATACTTACGTTTCCTCATGAGATCAGGCTGGCTGAACAGATCCAGCACTTTTGACACTCATAAATGTTCATGAAAGTCCTCGTGCTGCAGATATTAGGAGGTTTACTGAAGGTGCACCTGACATGCAGTGAGGGGTTTGCATCTTTAATAAACTATGACAGTTTACGTTCATTGAAAAGTATGAATGATTAATAAATCCATATGAAACAGCCCCTTAAATGTGACATTGCATCTTCAGTTTCGGGCTCAGGTGCGCTTTGCACTCACACTACAAGCATACCGTACCAAAGGCCAACCGAATCACACCTCTTCCAACCGGCCAGCCAACTGAACTGTGCCTGGGCCCGATTCGCAGCACTCAAACTTGTCAAACGAACTGGGAAACCATACCTGGGTATGGTTCAGAGAGCCTAGTGTGAGTACACCCGAATTTTCAACATCAGAAGTGGACAGAGCAGAGATCAACATCCCATAATGCAATTCACAACCACAAATAAACAGAAAACACTTATATGGAAGCTGTTCATTAACGGATATTTTTTACAGTGCACAGTTTGATGATATAAGCCTGGACAAAGCATTTTTTCTATTATAAATTGCAGTCTGACTAATGCTTGTGTTCCTTTGAGGCTTCAGCATGCAGTTGTCCAGCCTCTTCTCAAAAAACTAGGTTATATCCTATTTTAATGAAAAATTAAGTTTTGATAAATTTCAGTCTGGTTTCATAGCACAGAATCAGCACTTCTGAGGGCAGCTAATGTCCTTTAATTAAAGGTTGACTCTTGCAGTGTTGCTTTAGTTCTGTTGGATTTCATAATGGCTGATAAATGCAGTATACCACATGCAAGTAACTGCCCTTAGTTTACTTTTATTCCTCAGAACTGAGCTATTAAAATCATTCATTCATTCATTTCGGCTTAGTCTTTATTTCAGAGGTCCAATGAACCGGCAACTATTCTGTGTGTTTTACGCAGTGGATGCCCTTCCAGCCGCAACCCAGTACTGGGAAACACCCATACACACTCATTCACACACACACACTTATACACTACGGCCAGTTTAGTTCATCAATTCCCCTATAGCGCATGTGTTTGGACTGTGAGGGAAACCGGAGCACCCGGAGGAAACCCACGCCAACACGAGGAGAACATGCAAACTCCATACAGAAACACCAACTGACCCTGCCGGGGCATTAAAATCAGTTGCTTTTTATTATTCATAGCTTCTGTTATCTGTGAGGTACCCCAGGGTTCTATTTTGGGACCATTATTATTCTCATTTTTAAATGTTTCCTCTTGAATCTCTTTTGTAAAAATGCAGTATTTCCTATATTTGTTTTATACAGCTGACACCCAGATGCATCTGTCTCTAAAGTATGAAAATAATACGCATTTTTGAATAGCTTTTGATCAAATGGATGATGAATAATAACATTTGCCAGTTTCATTGGGAAAGGGATCAATTACAGAAGAATTATTTAACACATTTCTAAACATAATACAACCCAAGCTCATTCTGATTATGTACCCCTGTATACATTTCTGGAGAGCGCCAAATACATCACAAGAGCTACGTTTTTTTGCAGTTTTTGTTTTTGTGAATCCACCAGAGATCGCTGTGTACGCTTTTTCAGATCTCAAATTTCTCTCGTGAGTGCCATTCATGCCTGCTGTTCTCACGTAAATCTACTAGAGGCCACTGTCGACTGACTGATCCACTCACCCCTTCCCTAAACCCAACCGATAGTGTTTTCAAAAGCAATCCATATAAAAAAAAAAGCCCTTGTGGCTGCCTGATTTTGACCACATTTTCAGATTTTACCACATTCTCACCCTGTTATTTACTTGTTTATTTTATTTTTTGGCTTTTGTTTTAGTTTTACCTGCTATCTGGAACCGTTCTTCACTGGACTGGAACTTTGTCATCGTGGTCAACTTCATCGACGTACGCGGCGAGCCACTGGACAAACTGATAACAGCGGAAAAGCCATCCATACGGAGGTAAGCGGTCAGCTGGTAAGTGAAAACGGCATCATACCACCCCGTAGCGTTTGTTTTAAAGACTAAATGCAGCCGTACGCTCCTCTGGCTACATAATTCATGATCTCCAGAAATGTATACAGGGCTACGTTTTCAGAATGAGCCTATGTTGACATAATAGTTTTAATAACTCATTTCTAATAACTGATTTGTTTTATCTTCACCATGATGACAGCACATAATATTATTCAAGACACTAGTATTCAGCTTAAAGTGACATTTAAAGGCTTAACTAGGGTAATTAGGGTAAAGTTAGGGTAATTAGGCAAGTCATTGTATAACAGTGGTTTGTTCTGTAGACAATCCAAAACTAATATTGCTTAAGGGGGCTGATAATATTGACCTTAAAATGGGTTTTAAAAATTAAGAACTGCTTTTATTCTAGCCAAAATAAAACAAATAAAACTTTCTCCAGAAGAAAAAAAATATTAGAGGAAATACTGTGAAAAATTCCTGAATCTGTTCAACATAATTTGGGAAATATTGGTAATGGAAACACTGTGACTTTAACTGTCTGTCTGTTATAGGCACTGATGCTAGCTGACGTATAGTATAAAACAGTAACTCACGGTAGATCTCCAGCACCACCGTGGCTTCTTGACTCTGTCCTTTAGCATCCGCAGCCTGGCATCGATATATCCCAGCGTCCTCTATGATGGCATTATAGATGGTTAGCCTGGACCGAACGCCCTCCGTATGAACAATCACTCGCTCATTTGAGACGATCCGCTCGCCTTGAGGACTGAACCAGTTTATGCTCACCGGCTCACCGATGGCTGAACAGCAAACACAGAATAAACACACAATTATAGTTAGCAACACTTTCATTCATTCATAAAAAAAACAAACAACCCGGGTTGACTAAAGTGCTGTACATGTGACGGACACACAAAATAAAACACATTATACTAAGAACAGATCCATGAAATATACTCAAATAAAAAGAGTGGTCCCATATTTAAACAAAATAAGATAAATAAATCATTAACGCAAAACATTCCTAAACACTGCACACATGTTGCTCTTTCTATGTATTCTTGATTTTTTCAGTGCAAATATCAAAACATTCTTAAATCAAGATGCACTTACTGGAGAAGAAAAATAATTGAGATCTTAGTTTTGTAAGATGGCTAAACCTCCCCAGTATGTCAGATCCTGAGAGCTGATATGGAATTTTATGAGATGAAATAAAACAACAAACTCTCGGGTCTAAGGAGATAAGGAAACCAGCTGTTCAACTGTTCTATTCAAATCACTGTTGACAATCCAAACGCAGGCTGAAGACCCAGGGCTCCACCTTACCAGGGAGTTAATGCGAGAAAGATATCCCCTCTCATTTCACCTCAAGCCCCCTTCTTGACCTTTCCTCCATCAGAGCACATTCCACAAAAAATGCTCAAGGTTTTAATATGATGTATGTTATAGCACTGTATTCATGTTTGGTATCGTTTTAAATGTCTCTGTGTGATTGGTAAAGTGGTCTTAATTTCACTATAATATTTCATTTATATATGTTGATTTGGGTTTTGACTTTGATAAAATCTCTGCCAGATGCTGCCCCCTCTAGAGATGATTAACTTCTCAAATTCACCAGGCAAGCGTCTCTGTGACGTTTCTATTGTCTTGAATTTATGACTGTTTGTTCTGAGTTGAGTATATAAGGGAGAGGTGTGATAGGGCTCGGGGGGAATCTTGTAGCCAAGACCCCCATTGCAGTAACTCGTTATGCTGCAATGTATTTCTCTGGTCAGGTATGCGTCTTTAATTCTTTAATCTATATTTGAGTTAATGGATGTTATATTGTTACAGTATCATCTCTGAATTGGCTTGATGATTGTTTTATTATATAATTGGCATTATACAATTTTACCTGACGAATAAAATGTTAAGTTTTGACTCATTCTGAATTCTCCTGAAATCTTTTATATCCAGTAGATTACGTGAAGCCATTTTCGCTACCTTTATGATCGGCATAATTTTGGAATTATTAGACATATAGATTACACGTAGTATGGCACACGGTATCATAGAGATCTTTTAATTCCTTAACCACTGGAACTAGCAAGTACGGATCTTGATTAAGTGAGAGGTTTTTTTTGGCATGAGTAAGCATAGTGCAACCAGCCTAATTAAATATTAATTCATCCCGTATCCTCTGACTAATTTCAGAGTGTCGCCATTCTGATCGTGAGCTCTGATGCATTCCCGGGGCGTGAAACTCTGAGCGGCGTATGGCCACAAATGAACGTATAAATTGAAGAGTATGGGAACAGATAGATCAAAACTCTAAATTAAGTCATAAATGATTATTGTGATCCGTTCCTATAATTAGAAATACAGTCTAAATATTACGATCACTTAAAAATGGAGTCAGATAAAATTCGGAGCTAGAAAATGAGTATAAATAAACTCTAAAAAATAACAGAATTCTTTTCAGAAGCACTGGAAAAGGCTTACATGTATTTAACCTTCGACCATGCTGTTAGTTTCGTCATTGGGCTAATAGATGGAATTACAGTTTAGTACTTAAAACAAGGAAATATCCGACAACAGCGTCAGAAACATTAACTTTACTAAAATAAAACATTAAAACTCAATTAAATTTGATGCATTTTTTTTCAGAAAGCCTTCTTAGGTAAAAACTGATTTTCAGATTTACATTTTTGAGCCAAATCTCAAAACTGTCCTATGGTGTGACTCGTAATATCATTAATAAATACATCATGCCTAATTTTACAAGTTGCTTGTTTTAGTAATTGGCAATTGTTTTTCATTTATTTATTTGTAAAAACAGAGAAAATTGATGCATTAATTCACAACCACTCTAAAGGTCTTGTTGTCCATTGGTGTGATGGCCATTCATTAATTCATTTTCCTACAGCTTAGTCCAGAGGTGGACAAACTATGGCCCGCGGGCCAGATGCGGCCCGCTGAACACTTTCATCCAGGCCGCGAGGAATTTTTAAAATGCGGCTTCTGGGTGGTTTGGTTTCAGAACTAGTAAATTAATGATGCAATACAAGTGAACGCCATTTGGTGGCAGTATTGCACGCGGTACATTTAGCGCAACCAGTAGAATTAGAACACACTCTCGGATATTAAAATGCACTTTCACGCAAAATGCGCTTCTCTTTTTTTTTTTGCGGGAGCGCTTCTTAAACTGAATAGCGCATCGTCGATGACGCAAGCGTGCTCAGGCCCGAATGTAATGTGAGTGCGGGCCGTCGGGGGAGACGGGAGGGGGGACAAGCGTGCTTCGGCCCGGTTTAATGCAACTGTACATAGTGTGAGTACGCCCTCAGATTCTTCTTCCGTTTTATCTCATAGGTTTATGATTGATGTGAGCATATTAATACAAGCTCAAATAAGATTGTTGTGAATTTGACTCAAATTGTATAATAATTGCTGGTTAAATGTGTTAATTTTTGTCATAGAATATATTTTCCATGCATACATCCACTTTAAAAAGTTCTTTTATTAAAGATTTGTGGTTTCATCAAGTTTTATGATGATTGATCTGTATATTTTAAAAGCAGTGCAAAGTAGATTAATGTACATTTGACTGAAGAGTAAACTTTAAGAATTATTTTTAATGTGTTTATAGGAGATTTTTTCTATCAAACAATATCTTTTCTATTCTCCACTGTAAAAATTATACCATTATTATTATTATTGATAGTATTATTATACTTTACTGTTTTATGATGATTAATAAGTAAATATAAATAGCAGTGCAAATTAATTTGACTTGTAAATTTGACTCAATTATAACTATTATTAGCATAATCGGTTTTGTATTAATGTGACATGATTCTGTCCGATATTACATTTTATTTCATGCATACTGCCACTATAAATAAAAGGTATTTTTTGAAGGATTTGACATGTGGCCCTTCACTTGGTTTGCAAAACTTGATGTGGCCCTCGGGTCTAAAAAGTTTGCCCACCACTGGCTTAGTCCCTTTATTCATCAGGGGTCACCACAGTGGAATGAACTGCCACCTATTCCGCATATGTACACAGCGGATGCTCTTCCAGCAGCAACCCAGTACTGGGAAACACCCATACACTCACATTCTCACACACACACACACTCATACACTACGGCCAATTTAGCGCATCAATTCTCCTATAGCGCATGTGTTTGGACTGTGGGGGGAAACCGGAGCACCCGGAGGAAACCCACACCAACATGGGGAGAACATGCAAACTCCACACAGAAATGTCAACTCACTCAGTCGGTGAGTGTAAGGTGACAATGCTAACCACTGAGACACCGTGTCGCCCTGTGATACCCTTTTTTGTTGACAATGTCCAACAATGAATAGAGAGGGGGAAAAGTGTTTATAATTTCATATATAATAAATAGCACTATAGGAAGATAATTGTTCAACAATGAAAATAAAACTCTCTCACACTGTTTGTATATTATTATATCTTTCTTATTTTTTGCTATGTCACACCATGGGATGTATTTAAGATACAGTTCAGTCAAATGTAAACTGAAAATTTTCTTTGTTACAGTTAGTGATTCCTCAGACTTTCTCAAAAATCTGATTTCAAACTATGTAAATACATAATTAAATAAATAAATAAATAAATAAATAAATAAATAAATGAAAGAACAGACAAACAGATGAACGCTGAGCTTTAATTTGTATTCTCTATTGGATTGGGTTCAGGTGATTGGCTGGGCCATTCTACAGCTTGATTTTCTTTCTCTGAAAGCATCTGAGAGTCTCCTTGGCTGTGCTTTGGATCACTGTCCTGCTGAAATGGTTTGATCTTCATCATCTGCTAATGTAGATGTTGGAGTGAAGCAGCTGATGTTCATTTACACTGAGGAAGAGCAGAGGGATGCTGAAGAACTACTGAGAGAGTTCAGCTGCTGTCTGGGCTTTCACTGCCGGAATATACCTCCCTTCCTTCATGTGTTCAATACTTTTCCCCAGCGGCATTTCATTTTATTACATATAACTTCATTTGTTAACTAATTAGATTTGTTTGCTTTGTATATATGGATTTGTTGGTTGCCATCAACATCTGGTGAAAATTTAAGCCCAACAGCACCATATGTTTTCTGAGAAAAATGGTTCAAAACATTATTAAAGTTGTACTAAAACTACATAACAACAACCATTCTTGTCTTAGGGCAGTTTTGAAAAACTTGTTTAATCCACTTTAAATGTTGACTAGGCATGTGCGGGTATAAGATTCTGACGGTATGATAACCATGAATAAAAATATCACCGTTTCACGGTATCACAGTATTGTGATCACTGCTCTAATATATGATCTTTTTAAATGTCTGGGTAAAAAAACAACAACTTTTTCCCCATTTGAAAACAATATATATATATTTTTTGAAAGATATATAATATTTTGGAGCAGTAAACATGTCAGGCTAAATAATTCAAAAGATTAATTGACTTCGTCTGTCTTTATTAGTTTCAAAAACACAGATTTCTTTACAATTTAAAACGGCATCTTTGGATATTTTTTTCTGTTGGAGTTACTATTACAAAACAAAAAAAAAGGAAATATAAAATCTTACATATACCTTAGGAACGTTATTACAGAAATTTGTGGTGGTTTTAAAACCTTGACTTTTCCAAACCGCGGTATACCTTGAAAACGGTTATCGTCCCATGCCTAATGTTGACTAGTGTGTGTGTATATATATATATATATATATGAAGAGTTCAGATGCAAAAACCTCTAAATGCCATCTGAATTTCTTCAAAAATTTGCATTTTTATCAAGCTCCTGTGTACAGTTCAGTAATATCACTTTTATGGCAAAGAATAAGTTATTTGTATTTACTAACCCTAACCCTAACCCTAACCCTTTTGTTTTAATTTCTCCCTTTTTAAGTTTCTCTCGGATCGGTTTCACTTCCAGTTCTGCTTTAACAAATAAAAAATACAAAGCAAAAATTATTAATAATTAAACTCATCAACCCGCAATTAATCATAATGTACATTACCCGACCCGACCGACCCGCGGATTATACGCAGCGCGCACGAATATAACCGCCATCCGCGCATCACTACTGGGTATATGTAATAGGCTATGCAACGGCTGTAAAGCGCTTTATATGAAAGCCACAAGACCGATACCTAAAATATGAAACATCATGTGTGCACGAAAGGCCGGTTAAGTCAAAGCCAGACAGGCACTTTAAGTTCTTCGTAAGGACAGCAAAAATGACAGCAAGGTGCTGCCTTGATATACGGACCTTCCAACAAAAAACCCGAATTTAATTATATATATATATATATATATATATATATATATATATATATATATATATATATATATATATATATATATATATATATATATATATATTTCATACCTGTATGTGTTCTTTTGTCCATGCAGCCTTAAATCCCTTAAATGCCATTAAAGAAATACTAAAGAAATATCTTACAAAATAATTAATGGCATTTGATTATATTAGGATGTCTCTAACATTTAACACTAGGTGGAAAATAACTGTTTATAGAATATTTATTATTCCTATTATCCTTATTAAATACCTATGAGTCAGCGTGTGACTTTATATCTCATTTTATATATTTCATATACTTTATTTTAATTACAAAAAATATTTCCTTTCTATTTAAGATAAATGTATTTTCGATGTGATATGTAGTGGGGGGAAAAAAGAAAATTGTTTTTACCAACGCGCTGGTTCCGAACCGGGATCTCGATCATGATTGATCGCCTCAGAACATGTTGCCAAACGCCTTACAACAACGCCACAGACCACCTACTGTTAGTTAGAATCTCTGCTATTTTTGTTGGTGTTGCTGCCATGTGTACAGTATATATTTCACACGCACATTTAAAAAAAACGAAACTAAATTAAAAACATGAAACACACTGAAACTGGGCAATTAATTTAAACCCTTTCAAAAAACATAACAGTAATTTAATGTTTTTTTCTTATGGAGCCCTTTAGCTCACGTGCTCTGGCTGCTACAGTATATCCGTTCAGTGTGCTCACTATGTTACATAACTGCCCCCTGCTGGCCATGTACTGCTTGTGTTAGACCATGTTGCGTATTGCCGCGCATTACTGCGGACATGCACAAGATTTGTTTAAATCACTCGCGCATTCTCAGTAGCCATATCTGTAACTCAACATAAACCAAACAGGCCGATAAAAATGTTCAGTTTCGATGGAAATTTCAGAAGGCATTTAGAGGTTTTTTGCATCTAAACTCTTCATATGTTCTTTTTTTTCCTTCAAAACTGGTGTTTTACAAAAATATAATTATTTACTGTCCATTTGCTGTCTAACTCCCCATGTGCATCTGGTTTGCACACGCCACTGCTTTACTCCGGCTGTAATTTGCGACAGCTCTTTAGCTCTGGCAGGCAGTGACTTTAATGAAGCGCCACACGGAGAATTAGTGCACACCATATGCAAACGCAGGTGCTCTGGTCTGTGGAGCGGCTCGCTGGAGGTCATAAAGCAGCCGCGTGGGAGTCTGGATTTCTGTACTTCTGGCCTGTGCAATCAGAAGGGTCTGAACTCCCCATGAGAGCCGGAGCCCAGAGCGGCTCGCAGATGGAGGAAAGCAGGCAGCCGCAGGGAGATGGTTGTTAGCGGGTTAAAGGGTGATCGTGGAGGGTGAGGACAGAGATGCATGGACAGAACAGGTGAGGAACCGAGTGGAGTTCAATCTAGCGGGTTAATTGAGGGGTTTTGTGCTATTTGCTTCTATGATGTATCACCAGATCAAGGTGGAAGTCACCATGCAGGAGCTTCTACACATTTCTGCCCTTTGCAGGTTGTTTTTGGTCTTTTCGCAATGTTTTTAGTGAGAAAAGTGAGTGCTGAAAAGTACCGTCAACATTTTTTTTATCATTTACAGCTCCTGTTATCTGTGGGGTACCTCAGGGTTCTATTTTAGGACCGTTTTTATTCTGAGTGTGGCTGTTTCTCAAAATGCGTTCTTCAGCGGTCTTGCGTCCTCGTGTTCTCGTGTAACGTCATCATCAGCTGCCAAAGTTCAGTTCCAATACTCAAGATCGCAAGTACAGAGGACGCGTGAAACTTTCCGGATGTGTTCTTGATATTGAGGACGCACCGATGCAGACTTGAGCACCGATCTTGCTCTAGAAGTCCCAGAAGTCATTGCAATTGGAGGTGGGAAGCGCAGCGTTTTATTTAGATTTATTATTAAAGTTCAGAGATATAACTTATTTACCTCAAGAGTTTGCCTAAATGAAACGGTGAATATAAACATTACCATGGACATCTTAATAAAGGAATAAACACATTAAGAGTGTTTGTTTGTTCAAATTCGTATTAAAATCAGTTTTATTTGTATTGTGCAACGTATATTTATAATGTTTTTTTGCATAATATATATTTTGAAAAGGGGAAAAACAATAAATCATTGTATAAATGCTGTAATGTTTAAACAATTTTTTATTTAAAACGCGTGAAGGTCACGTGACCATCAGGAACAACCAGGGAAGAACGCAGCATCTCATTTCTCACAGGACGTGTTCTCTGTTCTCGTGGTCTCCCGAGTTTGTTCTACCGAGGACACCTGGCAAGACCGGTCTTCACAAGAACGCAAGTCCGTTCTCAGCGTTCTTGGAATTGAGAAACAGCCTATGTATGCTTCCTCTTAGCCCTCCATTGAAACTGATGTAGATTTAAATAATGCATTAGTAAATGCTGAACTATGATTAATAAATGTTATGCAAGAATTGCTCATTCATAGTTCATGTTAAATACATTAATATTAATGAAACCTTATTGTAAAGTGTAAGTGAAGTAGTTTAAAGTAAATACATACATACATACATACATACATACATACATAAACCTAAGTATGTCATTTTAATATTAAAATAATTTTATATTTTTACAAGGAATGCGAAAGCTGTATTTATGACATATATATATATATATATATATATATATATATATATATATATATAATATATATATATATATATATATATATATATATATATATAGATGAGCAGTTTTCAATTAAATTGTATTAAATTTACCTAAATAGTGCACATCAATTTTTATTAACACATTATGCAGTTAGTACACTAATGTTGTACTAATGGTGTACTTGTCAGGCGATGCTGAACTGATTTAACAGAATAACAATTCTATTCACTTCAGAAGTCACTCAAACTAGTGTTATACTGCTTTATGGATACGTGTGTGTGTGTGTCTGTATTCTGATCACTGTATAAAAAAAAAAAAAAAAAACCTGATACAGTTGAGAGAAAGTAAAGGATGCAAAGTGAGTGATTGGCTAAACTAATACACAGACAGGACAGCAACGGATGATCATAAAATAAAATAAAATAATAAAAAATGTAATATAAAAAATCAATAAAAATAGAATAAAACAAAATAAATAGAATAGAATAAAATAAAATAATAAAAAAAAAATAATTAAATTAAATAAAAAAATCAAATCCAATAAAAGTAAAATAAAATAAAATAAAATAAAAAATAAAATAATAAAACATTTAATAATAAATTAAATTAAATAAACAAATAAAATAAAAAATAAATAGAATAAAATAAAAATAGAATAAAATAAAATGAATATAATATAATATAATAGAATAGAATAAAATAAAATTAATAAATTAAATAAAATAAATAAAATGATAAAAAATAAAATATTTTTTAAATAAAATAAATGTAAACAAATAACATAATAAAACATAATAAAATAAAATAATAAAAATTAAAATTAAATAAAAAAAATTAAATCAATCAATGAAAGTTAATAAATATTTATAAATAAATAGACACATAAATAAACAGACAAGCAAATAAATAAAATAAAAAGCAAAACAAACTAAATGAATAAAAATAAATAAATAAACAAATAAATAAATATTCTCTCAGTTTTTGGTTCCTTCACAATTTCAAGTCTAAATCTCACACTTCTGACTTTTATGTCAGGATTTTAGGATATAAACTCAGGATTTCATAACAAATTCATTTAGCAATAAACATATATATTCTTTCATTCGTTTTCCTTGGGCTTAATCCCTTAGTCCCTGCCAAAGCGGAATGAACCGCCAACATATGTTTTATGCAGCGGATGCCCTTCCAGCTGCAACCCAGTACTGGGAAACACCCATACACACTCATTCACTTACACACACGCACAATTTAGTTAATCAATTCCCCTATAGCATATGTGTTTAGACTGTGGGGGAAACTGGAGCATCCGGAGGAAACCCACACCCATGAGGGAACCCATGTTCAACACGGGGAGAACATGCAAACACCACACAGAAATGCCAACTGGCCCAGCCGGGACTTGAACCAGTGACCTTCTAGCTGTGAGGTGACAGTGCTAACCACTGAGCCACCATGCGGAAAAACTTCCATCTAAATCATTCACTTCTATTGCACATTCAAAGTGAAGCAAACAGAACAGAAATCATCATCTGACCATCACAGAAGAAACCGCATTGATGACCTCAGATAACCTGAGCCGGTTTAGCAGTGAAGTGGGCTTAATGTGATGATGCTCGAGTGTTTCTGTCTTTATGAAATGATTTACTGTGTCTGCGAGTCCCCGGTGGGCTTCAATCACCCCTCTGATCAATTTCTTCCTGCTTGTTTTTCTGTGCTATATATTAATAGAGCGAGACGCGCGGTGAAATTCACCACTGCTGGCATATGGATGATGCTGAAAAAAAATCAATCTGTAGTCATGGAAACAGCAGTTCACGCGTGTGGGAAACCAGATGATGAAGAAGTTAATCACTCGCTGCCGTATACTGCGATCAACAGGTGAAGTCTACAGGTGTGCAGAGAAAATACAGGTAACACCAAGTATCAATTCACAACATATTACTAGTGACGTTACTACCTGCCTATTATTAAGATATTAACTGCTTATTAACACTTACAAAAGAATCATCTTATTCTACATGCAAAATCCTAACCAATACCTAAACCCAAATACTACAATTTGCAACTAATGAGTAGTTTATTGAGTTAAAATTGTTAGCATGCACACACACTTAAATACACATTTAAAAACATTTAAATAATATTATGTTTTTTTTTTATTCAAGTAAAATTTGCATGAAACATTTGGTGAAATCTAAAAAAAAAATTAAATAAGCAATAAAAAAAATGAAAATTTAAAAAAAAAAATTAAAAAGATATTTAAAAGATTAAAAAATATATACACACATACATGCATTTACAGGCAAATTTATTAGTCCTCCTTAAAAAATAAATAAATTAATTAATATATATATATATATATATATATATATATATATATATATATATATATATATATATATATATATATACAGTGTTGGGGAGTAACGGATTACATGTACCGGCGGTACGTATTTAGAATACTATTCATGAGTAACTGTATTCCGTTACAGTTACTATTTTTAAACAGGGTATTTAGAATACAGTTACTTTCCTAATACCATTGGTAATATTATAATATTATTATAATATATTAATATTAATATTATTATTATTAATATATTATAACAATAATCTTACTAAATTGCCGCCGAAACCATAGAAACAGAAGCTACACTCCCGACTGCAATCACCAGGGTTAACTCAGTGAGACTCACGCAAATGACCCTGTTCTCACGCTCTCACGCCACACCTCCATTTTCTCACGCAGCAAAAAGGACGATCGCAAACACCGAACAACCGGACAACAACCATGATTTTCAAATAAACTGCTTTTTTTGCCGTTATTGTTCGTGAATTCGCTGCTTGATGTTTTGTTTGCGCTTTCAGAGGTTTCATTTACGCTTCTTAAATTTACGTTCGCTTTTCTGACACAAATGTGGGCGGGACACCTTAGCCAAAGTTGGCAGCCCTGGTTAACTTGAGTGTACAAATATGAAGGATTCAGACCAGGAGCTCGAGGGGTTGGAGCCGCAACCGAAGCAACTTTCTAGCAGCAGTAAAGGAAAAAATGCATTCACGTCTTGGAAGTTCAAGCATTTTCTCTCTTTAAAGAATGAGAGGGGTGAGCGAAACCTGACAGTGCAGTGCAATCTCTTTTTCTGTGCAGACTGTGAAATACAAAGGGTAAGCAAAATGCATATTATATACTTGTACTGTATATTACAGACAGTAATGCTGTCTATGTTCAAGCACTTTTTATCTTTATTACAGAAACAGAAATTGAATTTGTTGACACTTTGATAAATAAACATTATTTAATAAACATAATTATATTGTTTTATTGGGCAACGCAGTGGCGCAGTAGGTAGTGCTGTTGCCTCACAGCAAGAACGTTGCTGGGTCGCAGGTTCGAACCTCGGCTGGGCTGGGTCAGTTGGCGTTTCTGTGTGGAGTTTGCATGTTCTCCCTGTGTTTGTGTGCGTTTCCTCCGGGTGCTCCGGTTTCCCCCACAGTCCAAAGACATGCAGTACAGGTGAATTGGGTAAGCTAAATTGTCCGTAGTGTATGAGTGTGAATGTGTGTGTGGAAGTTCCCAGAGATGGGTTGCGGCTGGAAGGGCATCCGCTGCGTAAAATCGTGCTGGATAAGTTGGCGGTTCATTCCGCTGTGGCGACCCCGCAAGGGACAAAGCCGACGAGAAAATGAATGAATGAATGAATATTGTTTTATTTATTTATCAGTCAATAATGGGCATTAGAGGCCCTCTGTTTTCCTGCAGAAATTGTTACCAACGCATAGTGTGACATTTAATAGACTTGAAGGCTGTTTTTAAGGGCAAGTATTCCAAGTATTTAGAATACAGTACCAGGATTAAGCAAAGTAACGGAATACATTACAAAATACATTTTAAAGCAGGTATTCTGTATTCTGTAACTAAATACATTTACAAAGTATTCTCCCCAACACTGTATATATACTAGTGGTGGGCCGTTATCGGCATTAACGTGTTGCGTTAACGCGAGACTCTTATTGCGTGATAAAAGAAAATATCGTCGTTAATCTATTCTCAAAGTTGGGTGGGAGCTGGGTCTTTTCTACGCAAGCTATGATGACTTTCACCTTGATATTTTAGCGCGGATGTATACCTGACCGGTGAGCCGTCTGGGAAAGAAGTGCCCTTCTGAATCAAATCAGCAGGATGCCTGACTCTAACTGCAGTTCGGCAGTTTTACTTTAACTCATGAACATTTCATTCATGCCCTCGTGACAAACTGGGGTATTAAACGCAAATAAGGAGTAAAGGATTGATGAGAGTGTTATGGAATTTAATAACGCACGGCAAATGGAAAGAAAAAAACTTCCGCATTTCTCAATGTGTGTGTGTGTGCGGTCCTTTACTGACAGCCGCGTGTGGATCTTGTCAGCAAATATGGCAAAAGGTCCTAAAGACCGCGGGGTTTACTTCAATAATGCCACTAATATCTGCATACTCCACATGTCTTCATTCCATTTCTGTTTAGTTCAGTTATGACTTTAGTCGGACTAGGGTAACCAAAAATCGATGTTTCGAGCCTATGTAGGCCTACAGGTCGACATTCATGTTTAACTGAATAAACAGTGAGTAAACACATTGAACATCATTTATTTTCATCACCAATTATCATAGCAGAACAGTTTTTCAAGCAGTTTGTGATGCATTTTGGAAACCGCAGATGAGCCCCTGGTCTAATGCGCCACCTGAAACCCGTTCTCAAAGACTTAATATTTAATAAGTCCCTTCTCATTACAGAGATGCACATCACCTAATATGCTTAACTGGTAGTAGGCTTTTGAGCCTATACAGCTTGGAGTAAGACAACATGCATAAAGAGGATGATGTGCTCAAAATACTCATTTGCCTAATAATTCTCCACTCCCTGTATATATATATAGGGCAACGCAGTGGCGCAGTAGGTAGTGCTGTTGCCTCACAGCAAGAACGTCGCTGGGTCGCAGGTTCGAACCTCGGCTGGGCTGGGTCAGTTGGCGTTTCTGTGTGGAGTTTGCATGTTCTCCCTGTGTTCGCGTGGGTTTCCTCCGGGTGCTCCGGTTTCCCCCACAGTCCAAAGACATGCAGTACAGGTGAATTGGGTAAGCTAAATTGTCCATAGTGTATGAGAGTGAATGTGTGTGTGGAAGTTCCCAGAGATGGGTTGCGGCTGGAAGGGCATCCGCTGCGTAAAATCGTGCTGGATAAGTTGGCGGTTCATTCCGCTGTGGCGACCCCGCAAGGGACAAAAGCCGACAAGAAAATGAATGAATGAATATATATATATATATGGTTAGTCAAACACACAGAAGTCAGATTTATTTGCCCTTCTGTGATTTTTATTTTCTTTTTCCAATATTTCCCAAATGATGTTTAACAGAGCAAGGAGATTTTCACAGTATGTCTGATAATATTTTTTCTTGTGGAGAAAGTCTTACTTGTTTTATT
Organism: Danio kyathit; assembly: GCA_903798195.1. NCBI lineage: Eukaryota > Metazoa > Chordata > Actinopteri > Cypriniformes > Danionidae > Danio > Danio kyathit. The sequence goes on from LR812519.1 coordinate 1,816,636, forward strand.
TCGACTAGAATGAAAGCAGTTGTTAATTTTTTAAAACCAATATTATTAGCCCCCTTAAGCAATATTTATGCAATAATAACCACTGTTATACAATAACTTGCCTAATTACCCTAACTTTACCCTAATTAACCTAGTGAAGCCTTTAAATGTCACTTTAAGCTGTATAGAAGTGTCTTGAAGAATATCTAGTCAAATATTATTTACTGTCATCATGACAAAGAGAAAATAAATCAGTTATTAGAGATGAGTTATTAAAACTATCATGATTAGAAATGTGTTGAAGAAATCTCTCCGTTAAACAGAAATTGGGAGAAAATATAGAGAGGGCGAATAATTCTGACTTCAGCTGTAGTCATCAGAGAATCCTAGTGTCCTTTCAGTGCTGATATTGCAGTGTGTGTTGTTGTTGAGTGCAGACGTGCAGCTGCTGTGTTTGGATGAGTGTGTTATTAGAGCTCAGTTCTGCTGTAAATAAAGCTGCTATCTGCTAACGGCAGCTCTGCTTTCTAAACACAATCACAGCACTGACCTTCAGCTCACACACTCCTATTATAGGCTGTACAACTGTCAGTAGAATCACACACACACACACACACAC
>LR812519.1:1819733-1834733 GCA_903798195.1 Danio kyathit
TATTTTTCATGAGCTCAGTTCAGAAGAAGTATATTGGCTCATTTGTGCGTGCATACAGCATGCATATAAATCTACACATATTAAATCCCTTCTGTAAATTGTATTTGACGCAGACAGCAGAATGGGACGCCTCACTGTTCATGTTTTAAGCATAAACTCATTTTCCAGAAATGAAGATTGTCATTTGTCATTTTATGCAGGAATGTATTTATTTTCTGCGCAGTGTTTCAGCCTACAGGTGTCACTGTGGAGCCGGTTTATGTGTGTGTGGATCTTTAACATGCCAAGCGCTGCTGATTTATTCCTGTCAGGGCCGCGGTGGAAGGAACCAGCCTGTCCTTTATTGTTGTAGTTTTTGTCCTCAGACTCTGCTAACTGCGAGAGTGTCCAATCTGAGAAAGCACAGGCTGATTAATGAGCACAGCCCTGAACTTACACACTATTACAGTCTGATGACTGACACCTCAACACCAAAGAAACATGTGTGAGTGTAAGTGTGTGGTTCTGGTATTCATCACATTGTAGGGACCAAACGTCTCCTCAAGTTTAACACCAGTATTTTTGAGCTTGTAGGGACAAGGTTACAGTTTAAAAGCAGCTTCAAAGAGCTCTGAATGATCCCAGCTGAGGAATAAAAGTCTAAACTAGCAAAACTTTCTGTCAATTCCTTTATATATATTTATTTACATAATCCAGCCCAAGCTCATTGAAAATAGGTGCCTCATCTACATTGAAATGTAAAATACATTGCTCTGGGTACGTTTCATTGCACTTTTCAGATGACACATCCACTAAAGGGGGCGGTCTACTATTTTGTGAATCTGAAATACATTACGTAGGGTGTGTTTTGTTGTACGTTTCAGATACACGTCCATCCTGTAAACATCTCTAAATAGGCAGTGCATGTCATGCAGATCAGCTAGCGAACCACAAATCCCTTCGCTAAAACCCAACCAATAGTGTTTTCAGAAGCAGATGTAAGAGAAAAGCCCACTGTGACCAAATAGTTTTACCCTGATTTTACATAGATTTTATCCCTTTCGTGGAACGCCACATGCTAGAAAAGTGTGTGTGTGTGTGTGATTCTGGTATTCATCACATTGTAGGGACCAAATGTCTCCTCAAGTTTAACACCAGTATTTTTGAGCTTGTAGGGACAAGGTTACAGTTTAAAAGTCGCTTCAAAGAGCTCTGAATGATCCCAGCCGAGAAATAAAAGTCTAAACTAGCAAAACTATCTGTCAATTCCTTTATATATATTTATTTACATAATCCAGCCCAAGCTCATTGGAAATAGGTGCCTCATCTACATTGAAATGTAAAATACATTACTCTGGGTACGTTTCATTGCACATTTCAGATGACACATCCACTAGAGGGCGCTGTCTACTATTATGTGAATCTGAAATACATTACTTAGGGTGTGTTTTGTTGTACGTTTCAGATACACGTCCATCCTGTAAACATCTCTAAATAGGCAGTACATGTCATGCAGATCAGCTAGCGAACCACTAAACCCTTCGCTAAAACCCAACCAATAATGTTTTCAGAAGCAGATGTAAGAGAAAAGCACACTGTGACCAAATCGTTTTACCCTGATTTTTTTTTTTTATCCCATTTGTGGAATGCCACACGCTAGAAAAGTTGTCCACATGGCGATAGATATAAACATAAACATCATTCATTACAAATCAGAAACAGTGTTGAGTGTTCAGACAGTTTTAGCAGTGTTCAGTTGTTTTGTGGTGTTTATATGGTGTTCTGTAAAGAACTGACTGAAAATAATCCTTTATTTATCAATAACATATCCCTGTATATATCATTAGTGTGAAAAAAAATGAAAAAGTTGCCATCATACTGCCCCCTAGTGTTCATTTTACTCACAAAATGCAGCCAAACATATGTTGAAGTGTGTTTTGGGGGTTTTACCTAAAGAACATGTTTCCAATGAGTCCAATGCAAAATTATTTTTATTAATATGCAATTCTAAATGTCTGATAATCATCTAATTCCATATCTGAGATCATTTAGACCTGTTTAAAGATGCATTAAAAAAGCAGATTGAAATTTGGAAAGTCTAAAGCTGAGTAAAATCACTCGTTTTCCTCTATTTCTTTACTAAACAAAAACTAAATGTGCATCACGGATGACAAAGGGATGAGTAAATCAACAGAAAAGTTCATTCACAAAGTAAACTAATCCTTTAAGGTGTAAACAATGCATGTAAAGAATTATTGGAATTAATTACAGATGTAAATAAATGAAGGATTTTTTTTTTAAAATACAAGTACAATGGAAAAGCATGCATGTACGCAATAAGTGCATTGTATCGAATGATTTATTTAAATGCAAGTTAGGCCACTTATACGAATAAAGTAGTCATTTTCTGCTAAACTGAAGTATTTGGTGTGCATCTGAAGACTGAAGGTGAATTATTGCTCCAGATGCCGCTCAGAGACAATAAAAAACAACATGGAGCTTGTTTGTGGGACTAATCGGATTAGTGTGTTCATTCATACGTGCTCGTTTGGCAGGTGTGCAAATTAATCTGAAATCGTGCCCACGCAAAATAATAAAACACAAACCTGCGCGAGTAATTAAACTGCAGAAGAGTTACAGGAGCATAATGCACATAAACATCATCTAACAAGCTCAAGTCAGATTAACACAGCAAACTTCACAAACACACTGTCTCCCACTGCTTTACAAGAGCTTCACACAACATACAGCTGGGTTTATTAGAAGCTAAAATGTTATTCTTGAAAAGGCATACACCTGTCTATATAAGGTCCCAGGGTTGACAGTGCATGTCAAAGCACAAACCAAGCATGAAGACAAAGGAATTGTCTGTAGACCTCCGAAACAGGATTGTCTCAAGGCACAAGGCTGGGGAAGGTTACAGAAACATTTCTGCTGCTCTGAAATTTCACAGCGGCCTCCATCATCAGTAAGTGGAAAATGTTCGGGACCACCAGGACTCTTCCTAGAGCTGGTCGGCCATCTAAGCTGAGTGATCGGGGGAGAAGGGCCTTAGCCAGGGAGGTGATCAATAACCCGATGGTCACTCTGTCTGAGCTCCAGCGTTCTTCTGTGGAGAGAGGAGAATCTTACAGAAGGACAACCATCTGTGCAGCAATCCACCAATAAGGCCTGTATGGTAGAATGGCCAGACGGAAGACACTCCCCACCTGGAGTTTGCCAAAAGGCATCTGAAGGACTCTCAGACCATCAGAAACTAAACTCTTTGCTCTGATGAGACTCAAATTGAACTCTTTGGAGTGAACGCCAGGCGTTACGTTTGAAAAAAAACCAGACAGCGCTCATCACCAGGCTAACACCATCCCTACAGTGAAGCATGGTGGTGGCAGCATCATGCTGTGGGGATGTTTTTCAGCAGCAGGAACTGGAAGACTAGTCAGGATAGAGGGAAAGATGAATGCAGCAATGTACAGAGACATCCTGAATGAAGACCTGCTTCAGAGTGCTCTTGACCTCAGACTGGGGCGACGGTTCATCTTCCAGCAGGACAATGACCCAAAGCACACCGCCAAAATATCAATGGAGCGGCTTCAAAACAACTCGGTGAATGTGCTTGAGTGGCCCAGCCAGAGCCCAGACCTAAATCTTATTGATTATCTCTGGAGAGATCTGAAAATGGCTGCACACCGTCGCTTCCCATCCAACCTGATAGAGCTTGAGAGGTACTGCAAAGAGGAATGGGCCAAAATTCCCAAAGACAGGTGTGGCTAGCTTGTGGCATCATATTTAGAAAGACTTGAGGCTGTAATCGCTGCCAAAGGAGCATCAACAAAGTGTTGAGCAAAGGCTGTGAACACTGATGTACATGTGATTTATCAGGTTTTTTATTTGTAATAAATTTGCAACAATTTCTAAAACTCTTTTTTCACACTGTCATTATGGGGGATTGTGTGTAGAATGTTGAGGAAATCAATGAGTTTAATCCATTTTGAAATAAGACTGGAACATAAACAATTGTGGAAAAAGTAAAGCGCTATGAATACGTTCCTGATGCACTGTAAGCTTGGCAAACAGTTTTGGAGAATTAGATTTTTCCCCATTCATACAGAATGCCTGAGCATACTGCCCGAGAGGCATTTCAAAGATGGCCGAGAGTGAAATGACTTGGCTTAAAGGGATTTTGGCTGTATCCACCAGTGATGTCAATTCAAAGAGCCATGAATGAGCTCTGTTAAGCAATGTAAACATTCCAATAGAATAAAAAATATTATGCAGATCATACAACAAACTAAACAAATGGAGTAATTGAGCAAAAACTTTGGTATTTATGTTTAGTGAATCTAAATATTTTGAGTTAATACAACTTTAGGGATAACAGTGGGCTGACTGTAGTACTGGTAATAGCAACCGACAGCAAACAAGGCAAGCTTAATGGAGTCATGAGGGTACGATCTGCGATACATCAGAGTTTATTCAGCAAATGTGTTTTCATCTCCAATTTTTCACATTAACACAAGTCCAAAACCACTACAAGGACGCTTAAAAAACTTGATTTAAAGTGTTTTTAAATGTGAAATTTGTCATTTCCATTTTCATGCCACAGCCATATCACCCTGCAGCCCAAGACTGGTTACTCACTGAAGCTAAGCAGGGCTGAGCCTGGTCAGTATGTGGATGGGAGACCACATGGGAAAACTAGGCTGCTGTTAGAAGTGGTGTTAGAGAGGCTCTCCTGACTCTGTGGTCATTAAAAATCTTCTTGTAAAGAGTAGGGGTGTCCTGGCCAAAATCCCTCAATCGGCACTTACCCATCATGACCTCCTAATCATCCCCATCCACCGAATTGGCTCTACCATTGTCTCTTCACTCCACAAATAGCTGGTGTGTGGTGAAGCACTGGCGCCGTTGTCCTGTGGCTGCCGTCGCATCATCCAAGTAGATGCTACACACTGGTGGGTGGTGTGGAGAGACCCTCCTCATGATTGTGAAGTGCTTTGGGTGTATGGCCATACACATTAAATGCGCTAAAGAAATACACCTTACATTACATGCGATACTTCAAAAAGAGCCTGATGGAAACCCAGCACCAGTCATCTATCAGCAGAATACAACAGTGGATACCCTTCAGTAAGTCAGAATGAGCCCATGCACCTTCTATGAGCTGTAATTAAGCAGACAGACTGATCCATGTGCCGTGGGCAAACCCTGATTGACTGTGATTGGACAGATCTGAGACTCAAAGCGGCAGTGCATGTTGGGATTGCAGTGGAACAGAGCGGGAGTTTTGTGTGACACCGACACACGCTGAGAAACCCTGCGGCGTAAATACAGCTACAGCTACACACCTGGGACGCTCTGATGTTTAAATGTGCTTTAAAGTCACACACACACACCTGCACACCACACACACTTTACCACGTTTACCATGCTACGCTCGCCTGGAGATTTTCTGAACACTGCACAGTACAGTAAAGCTGCACAGCCCTCGCTATACGCTGAACATTGGATTTACTCCATTTTTTTTAAGGTAAGTGGATGCAAACTATTTATATGAGCTGATTTTAAGCAGACAAATTAAGTTGAACATTCATTCATTCATTCATTTTCTTGTCGGCTTTGTCCCTTGCGGGGTCGCCACAGCGGAATGAACCGCCAACTTATCCAGCACGATTTTACGCAGCAGATGCCCTTCCAGCCGCAACCCATCTCTGGGAACTTCCACACACACATTCTCACTCATACACTATGGACAATTTAGCTTACCCAATTCACCTGTACTGCATGTCTTTGGACTGTGGGGGAAACCGGAGCACCCGGAGGAAACCCACGCGAACCCAGGGAGAACATGCAAACTCCACACAGAAACGCCAACTGATAAGTTGAACATTAATAAATCTAATTTGTTTAAATTCATTCATTCATTTTCCTTCAGCTTAGTCCCTTATTTATCAGGGAATGACACAGCGGAATGAACCGCCAACTATTCCAGCATATGTTTTAGGCAGCGGATGCCCTTCCAGCTGCAACCCAGTACTGAAAAACACCCATTCACAAACACTCATGCACTACGGCCAGTTTAGTTCATCAATGGGAAACCGGAGCACCCGGAGGAAACCCACACCAACACGGGGAGAACATGCAAACTCCACACAGAAACACCAACTGACCCAGCCGGGACTCGAACCAGCGACCTTCTTGCTGTGAGGCCACATTGCTAACCACTGAGCCACCGTGTCATCCTTTAACTGAAAATTTTAGGCTTAAATTCATAACTCATTCATTCATTCATTTTCTTTTCGGCTTAGTCCCTTTATTAATCAGGGGTCGCCACAGCGGAATGAACCGCCAACTTATCCAGCATGTGTTTTACGCAGCGGATGCCCTTCCAGCTGCAAACCCATCACTGGGAAACATGTCTTTGGACTTGTGGGGGAAACCCACGCCAACACGGGGAGAACATGCAAACTCCACACAGAAATGCCAACTGACCCAGCCGATGTTCGAACCAGCGACCTTCTTGCTGTGCGGCGACAGCACTTCCTACTGCGCCACCGCGTCACCTCAAATTCACAACTAAAACATGAAATGAAAACAAGATGAACATGTCAGCAGTAAAGCCTCCTGACTCCTGTTTTTCCCATCGTGTGTAAGAGTGGATCAGATGCAGTGCGAGTCAGATCAGCCGTCAGGAGCGTCTCCCAGGATGCACAGCTCCTGACAGTGTCTCTGCTGCTTTCATTTCAGTGAGATGTTCAACAGCGGTGCATCTGATTCCAGATCAGCTCGAATACACCAGTGTTGATATGCTGAGAGTGAGTGGAGAAATCCTCACGCCACTCCAGCACTACAGGATTAAGGGTCTGTTCACACAGACTGCATTTTTCTTTTCCAATACGCTACTTTTCTATTGTTTTTCAATGTAAACATGCTCTTGATGGATGTGTTTGACCACTACACTTGTGTATTTTGACGTGCCATTCACGTGTTTTTAGATGCTTTAAAAGATTACATTACACTTAAAATTTAGCAAATGTAATGATGGCAATGTCCAGCGGATATTACAAACACATGCATTAGATTTGCAGAATAATTCAAAATTAAATTGCAAATGCAATCAAAGGCACAATATGTCACTTTCACCACTAGAGGGCGTGCATATGCAACAAACAAAAGCTGTATTTTCATAAAGATGTGTGGAATCTGTTTACATTTACAATTTAAAGCAAAACTTAACCCTTTCCCTCACACAAACATTACTTTTAATAAAACACACACACATACACACTTGATTATTTTACTTAGAATGACTAATACTGGGCGACACGGTGGCGCAGTGGGTAGCACAATCGCCTCACAGCAAAAAGGTTGCTGGTTCAAGCCTCGGCTGGGTCAGTTGGCATTTCTGTGTGGAGTTTGTGGGTTTCCTCCGGGTGCTCCGGTTTCCCCCACAGTCCAAAGGGGAATTGATTAACTAAATTGTCCGTCGTGTATGTGTGTGAATGAGAGTGTATGGGTGTTTCCCAGGGATGGACTGCAGCTGGAAGGACATCCGCTGCGCAAAACATATGCTGGATAAGTTGGCGGTTCATTCCACTGTGGCGACTCCTGATTAATAAAGGGACTAAGCTGAAAAGAAAATGAATGAATGAATGAATGAATGATACTGATTAAACCAATACAGCATCCAAATAATCACAAAGTGGCCATTATGTTTGACAGTACAAACTATGTGCAGCTAGATAACATGACTTAATATCTTTGACAGGACATGATTAATAAATACGAGTCACATTTACCAAAAAAAAAAAAAAAATATCAGCATGCAAAGTATAAATATGACATCATCTTTTCCAAACATGCACGCACACACACACTCAAACACACATCAAATAAACAGTCAATTAAGAATATATTTATATATGTTGACATAAAAATTAACACAGTTAATATTCTTTATTATGCATTAATTAATGAAAATGATCAAATTAAACCTTATTATAAAAGATTATTGAATAATCTCAATGCTTTACACTGTTTTTAAATATGAATGAATGAGTAAATAAACATCTCAAACATACGGAAGTCCTAATAGGCCATGCATTAAAATATTTTTTCTCTCTTGTTATGTCGTGATCACGACTTAATTATCTCGTGATCTCGACATAACAACTCGTTTTCTCGTGATCTCGTCATAACAAAAAGTTGTTATGTCATGATCATGACTTAATAAAGTTGTTATGTCGTGATAACGACTTAATTTTCTCGTGATCTCGTCATAACAAAAAGTTGTTATGTCATGATCATGACTTAATAAAGTTGTTATGTCGTGATAACGACTTAATTTTCTCGTGATCTCGACATAACAAAAAGTTGTTATGTCGTGATCACGACTTATTTTTTTTGCTTTTATTTATTTATGTATTTATTATTATTATTATTATTAATATCTGGCAAATGTCTGGCCAGAGAGTCTACACCGGCCCTGCGAACAGGGAGAGAATAGCCCAACTGCAGACACGCATTTGTGCAACACATTAAAGGCGTTCAGAACAGCCATAATATGAGAGCAAACGCTCGTGTTCATGATTAATGTACATTTATGATTATATTCACGTATTTGATTATATACCATTATTTACAATAATAATCCCTGAACTGTTACCATTTTAAGGCAACTCTATGGCACTAAATAAGTTGCTGCATGCATGAATTAAATTATGAAGAATGATGAAGATCCTGCACTTGCTTTGATCCTTTCCGCAAATTATTTACAACTTTAAAAATGCGCCATAGAGTTGCAGTAAAATGATAACAGTTGATGCAAATTATTGTAAATAATGATCATATACATGATCATAATCATGAATGTACATTAATCAGGAGCACCAGCGTTTGCTCTCATACTGTTCTGAACGCCTTTAATGTGTTGCACGAATGCGCGTCTGCAGTTATTCTCTCCCTGTTCGCAAGGCCGTTGTCCTGACATTTGCCAGATATTAATACTAATACTACTACTATACTACTACTACTACTACTAATAATAATAATAATAATAATTAATACATAAATAAATAAATTAAAGCAAAAAAAATAAGTCGTGATCACGACATAACAAGTTTTTGTTATGTCGAGATCACGAGATAATTAAGTCGTGATCACGACAAAACAAGAGAGAAAAAATATTTTAATGCATGGCCTCTTAGGACTTCCGTACAAACACAAGCTCGTGTCAGCTTTGAGAAACTAAAATAGCTCTAATATCTCTCTCCAAAAAATATGACGCACATATCAGCAGAAAATGCATTAAAATGACTAAATGTAAACCTTCAAAGCAATTAAAGTCATCGGGTATAAAAGCATCTGCAAATCATACTGTAAATGAGGCCTCACACTCTCCGTTAAGACTTCACCGTGGTAAAGTGCTCGTGATCCTGACAGTAAAAGGCTAATATTACATTTTCTGCAATATAATCATAATGCTCAAATGGATTTTATGGGTCGTAGCAGTGCTTCTGCTCAGTCTTCACTTTGAGAAAAATGTGCAAGTGACAAATAAAAGGCATTAAAAAAGACATTATCTCAACATGCTAATCATACCATGGCAGATTCAGGTGTGTGTGTGCTCAATAAAAGACATGCTCTAATAGACGGGGCCGTGTCTTTATTTCTAGATGTTCCTGGTCTCGTTGGGTTAATTAAAGAGCCGTGTGTTTCTCAGTGTGACAGTATTGAGGTGCTGTGGGTTCAGTCCAGTCTCACAGTGAGCTGGAGATCTAAAAATACTGATATTTCAATGCTCCAGACTGAATGGAGGTCAATGGAGGAGAGCATCAGTGCAGTAAAACAGACCATGAGTTTATGCAAGTGAAACAAAGACTAATTGCTGAAGTTCATCCATTCATTCATTTTACTTTAGCTTAGCCCCTTATTTACCAAGGGGTCACCACAGCGAGATGAACCGCCAATTATTACAGCATGTGTTTTATGCAGTGGATGCCCTTCCAGCTGCAACCCAGTACTGGGAAACACCCATACACACATTCTCTCACACACACACAAAAACACACACACGCACACACACTACGGCCAATTTAGTTCATCAATTCCCCTATAGCGCATGTGTTTGGACTGTAGGGAAACCAGAGCACCCGAAGGAAACGCCACGCCAGAAAATTTTCTTAGGGGTGGCCAGAAGAGGCCGCAGCAAATCTTGGGGTGGCACACAAAAAGAATTTATGAATTCAGTGTAATGTTATATTTTTGTTTCTGGTAAATGAAATAATGTGGTTTTAACTCGTTTAATTAATTACTCTTAAAATATTACAATTTATTCCTTGAAATAATTCAGCAAGTACATGTGCAAATCAAATAAAAATCAATATTTAGTTTAAAAACACTTTTCATATATATATATAACTTTTTAGTTATTTTTTACATACTTTTATTGCACAGAATATGGTATATGCCAAGTCTAAAATTCATGAATTAATTAATAAAACAAACAAATGAACAAACTGAACAAAAGGCATTACTACACACATTCACTATACAGACACTAATAATATCATTTATCCATATTCTACGGAGACCCGGAAGGGACGTGATGGTGAAAAAAAAACTGAGTGGGAGAAAAAAAAAATGGGTGGGAGAAAAAAAAAAACAGTGATAGGAATATATATATATATTTAAAGTTTTTGCGTTCCCTCGCAAAGATGTTTTTCCACAAACACTTCCTGTTTACTACATGCCAACCCTCCCGTTTTTGGCTGCATTATCCCGTATTTTACAATTCTATCCTGCTATCATCACATCATTCAGTATTTTCCCATCTTTCTCGTGTATTTTTAATCTTGAAAACACGCTGAAATGGATATAAAAATGTCTGCATTCACTTTCTTTCCATTAGGCTAAAGCTGTGCGTCGATCATCACCCTTCATATGCAACCTCTGAATCAGCCAATGACTGGTATAAGCGCTGACTGACAGACGCGCTCCGTACGATAAACTGATCCCAGATCAGCTTCTGGTCACGCCATCTAAAGAGGAGCGAAAGTTTAGGGCATTTTGGTATATTCGGGTTTATGTTTAGACAAGACAAATACTCTTAATAATTTGTAAACATGTCCGTACTGCGTGTTGTATTTTAAACACACCTAATGACAAACTAATGCACAAACAGTTACGAAAGTAATGGAATACTTTCATTATAGATCTGTGCATTATACACTGACACCACTGTAATCAAATAAAAAACGAGAGATTCATTTGCTGCTCTTCACTTGTTTGGTCACTTTGGTGTGTACAGGAGCTGATCTGGGATCAGTTTATCGTACGGAGCGCTTCTGTCAGTCAGCGCTTTTACCAGTCGTTGGCTCATATATGCATTCGCTGATACTGAATGATATGATAGCAGGATAGAATAGTAAAATATGGGATAATCCAGTCAAAAACGGGAGGGTTGACATGTATGAATTCATTAATGAATTCACTTAAGTGAACAGGAAGTGTTTGTGGAAAAACAGTTTTGCGAGGGAACGCAATCTTTGCGAGGGAACGCAAAAACTTAAAATATATATATTTTCCTATGACTGTTTTTTTTTTTTCTCCCACTCAGTTTTTTTTTCCACCATCACGTCCCTTCCGGGTCTCCGTAATATTCCTTTTTGAGCCACAATATTATTAATGCAGCTTCTTCTATTGATGTACCTTAAGTATTATATTGCCATTGCTGTCTATTGAAGGTGTGTGTGTGCTGTCAACAGTGTTGGGGAGAATACTTTGTAAATGTATTTAGTTACAGAATACAGAATACCTGCTTTAAAATGTATTTTGTAACGTATTCCGTTACTTTGCTTAATCCTGGTACTGTATTCTAAATACTTGGAATACTTGCCCTTAAAAACAGCCTTCAAGTCTATTAAATGTCACACTATGCGTTGGTAGCAATTTCTGCAGGAAAACCGAGGGCCTCTAATGCCCATTATTGACTGATAAATAAATAAAACAATATAATTATGTTTATTAAATAATGTTTATTTATCAAAGTGTCAACAAATTCAATTTCTGTTTCTATAATAAAGATAGAAAGTGCTTGAACATAGACAGCATTACTGTCTGTAATATACAGTATATGTATATAATATGCATTTTGCTTACCCTTTGTATTTCACAGTCTGCACAGAAAAAGAGATTGCACTGCACTGTCAGGTTTCGCTCACCCCTCTCATTCTTTAAAGAGAAAAAAATGCTTGAACTTCCAAGACGTGAATGCATTTTTTCCTTTACTGCTGCTAGAAAGTTGCTTCGGCTGCGGCTCCAACCCCTCGAGCCCCTGGTCTGAATCCTTCATATATGTACACTCAAGTTAACCAGGGCTGCCAACTTTGGCTAAGGTGTCCCGCCCACATTTGTGTCAGAAAAGCGAACGTAAATTTAAGAAGCGTAAACGAAACCTCTGAAAGCGCAAACGAAACATCAAGCAGCGAATTCACGAACAATGACGGCAAAAAAAGCAGTTTATTTGAAAATCATGGTTGTTGTCCGGTTGTTCGGTGTTTGCGATCGTCCTTTTTGCTGCGTGAGAAAATGGAGGTGTGGCGTGAGAGCATGAGAACAGGGTCATTTGCGTGAGTCTCACTGAGTTAACGCTGGTGATTGCAGTCGGGTGTGTAGCTTCTGTTTCTATGGTTTCGGCAGCAATAGTAATATTATTATGGGCCAGACACGCATCGCCCGAAGTATTCCAATGGTATTAGGAAAGTAACTGTATTCTAAATACCCTGTTTAAAAATAGTAACTGTAACGGAATACAGTTACTCATGAATAGTATTCTAAATACGTACCGCCGGTTCATGTATTCCGTTACTCCCCAACACTGGCTGTCAACGACGATCGGGGAGGGCAGTGGTGGTTCTAGTTTAAATGACACCATGGGCGAACCATCCCATACACAACATAATGTAATGAAGTCTTACCTCCCTGACTCTTTATCCCTCCTTTCTGCTTTAAAGCCATGCTTAGTGAAAGTTACTACATCATCATATTATATAAACTTTAGTTTAGTCGACTTGCAAAACTCGATGCGTGCCGACACCTCTGCACAAAAGGCTGTTACTCCTGTTTCACGGCGCATGAGCGGCGCGTATTTTATCGGAATGCATGCAAACAACCGGGATTCTCACAGGAGTGCGTGAGGCGCACGGGAATGGTTTTCTGCGCGCATGCGTCAGTTTGCTTTCACCAGCGTTGAACCAGCGCTGAGGGGGAGAGCAGTGAATCAGCTACGTCAGTGGCACCAACAATAATTTAGTGGCTGCATTTTATTAATTGAAACATTGGGAATTTACATAAGTACATTTAAATTAATAATGTCAACAGCAAAATCATATTGGGGTGGCCACAGGGGTGGCCAGAGTTTACCCAGGAGTGGCCGTGGCCACCCCTGGCCACCCCTTGGAGGCACCCCTGACGCCACGCCAACACGGGGAGAACATGCAAACTCCACACAGAAACACCAACTGACCCAGCCTGGAACCAGCGACCATCCTTCAGTTTTACATCTTTTTTAAAAAATTTTTATTAATAAATTAAGTGAAGGTGATGAAAGTAACTGTCATAAACTCAACAAACATTCTTTATCTGACCCCAGGATTATGCACTATACATTATGAACAGACCTTTGCATAAAGTTCAGAAAGATTAAATGCAATACATATTTTATAAGCCAAAATGTGCACTTTAATTTTGACACCCACAGACATCATCACCAAATATAAACCTGAGAGGTCAGACTTTCTCCTTCATAGCCTCATTTCAGTTGTCAAGTTTTGTAAAAATCTATCTAATGAATTAATCAATCTATTAAAAAAAATGTTGGATAGAATTCTGCACATTATTCTTACATTACAGAGAGAACAGATGAACTGAGACTGCAGTCAGATCATGAAGCAGATCAATGTCGTTCTTTCTTTTGAGGTGTCAGTGCAGAAAGGACCACAATGGAAACAAGCCCAGGGCTTTATTGTGTTTTTATCCTCGACAGTTTTTGTTTCAAAATGTATGGGATACTTGTATTTTTGTACAGCTTGTCTAAAACCTGTCAAATAAAAATTCAATTCAATTCAAAGAATAAACAAAACAATAGGCATACAAAATATAATACAAAATACCATTCATTCATTCATTTCCTTTTCGGCTTAGTCTGGGGTCGCCACAGCGGAATGAACCGCCAACTTATCCAGCACAAGTTTTACACAGCGGATGCCCTTCCAGCTGCAACCCAGTACTGGGAAACATCCATGCACACTCAAACACTATGGACAATTTAGCCTACCCAATTCACCTGTAGCGCATGTGTTTGGACTTGTGGGGGAAACCGGAGCACCCGGAGGAAACCCACAAGAACACGGGGAGAACATGCAAACTCCACACAGAAACACCAACTGACCCAGCCGAGGCTCAAACCAGTGACCTTCTTGCTGTGAGGCGACAGCACTACCTACTGCGCCACCGCATCACGCTAATACAAAATACTATAAGATTAAAATATGGAAAAATGATCAGATGGTAATTTCTGTCAATTTTCCTAAAGGATAAACAGCACTCTGTGATATGTCAGCATGCTTTTACTTTCGTATTCGACATGAAACGCACATTTGCCGCTAGGAATGACATTTCGCCCTACTCAAAATTCTCTCTTCATATAGCGCATATGGATATTACACTATCAGAATACACTGTGATATAGTTAGTTTGTTGGATCATTTTGCTTTCCACTACAATAGATCCGCTCCAGAGTTTCAATCGAGCTGAGACCACCTCATTCAGGCGATCACGGACTGATTGATTTGGTGCGGATCCGATCGCGATTGTGGGATTTACATATGCCAAATGAACCGTGCTAACTGGGCAAATGAGACAGGTTCTGAAACAAACGTCTAGGTGTGAAAGCACTCCAAGACTATATTTGCACGCAATTGAAAAACAGCCGCAGCCAAATTAAACTTTAGCGACAAGGCAGCA
>LR812519.1:1839733-1914733 GCA_903798195.1 Danio kyathit
AGATACAGTTAAAGTCAGAATTATTCGCCCCCTTTGAATTTTTTTTTTCTTTTTAAAATATTTCCCAAATGATGTTTAACTGAGCAAGGAAATTGTCACAGTATGCCTGATAATATTTTTTCTTCTGGAGAAAGTCTTATTTGTTTTATTTCAGCTAGAATTAAAGCAGTTTTGATTTTTTTTTAAAACATTTTAAGGTCAATATTATTAGCCACTTTAAGCTATTTTTGTTTTCGATAGTCTACAGAACAAACCATCATTATACAATAACTTGCCTAATTACCCTAACCTGCCTAGTTACCCTAATTAACCTAGTTAAGCCTTTAAATGTCACTTTAAGCTGTATAGAAGTGTCTTGAGGAATATCTAGTCTAATATTATTTACTGTCATCATGACAAAGAGAAAATAAATCAGTTATTAGAGATGAGTTATTAAAACTATTATGATTAGAAATGTGTTGAAGAAATCTGCTCTCTGTTAAACAGAAATTGGGCAAAAAAATAAACAGGGGGGCTAATAATTCTGACTTCAACTGTATGTATATCATACATTTACCAATGCATACGTGCAGTGGATATGTCTATTTACAACTGCATATGTGCAGTGTAGTACAATGATTATACTGTATGCTATATTAGGTGTGCAATATTAAAAAGTGGTAGCAGAGCTTGACCACAAGATTAGCCTGTATTAACACAGAATGATGGATTATATCAAAAAACTAATGAACAAATGAACTACAAAAAAAAGAACCACATTATAAGCAAGTTGTCAGACATTACCCTCTCAGTATGTTGTCTGACAGCATGATTTGGAGCTATGTGTGTGTGTCACTCCTCAAGTGTGTTAGTCTCTCCATCTGTCTGATTCTCAGGTCATTTCCAGTCTGGTACTGATGCAGCGCAGCATCTCGGCCAGCCAAACATCAAACATGTGAGATATCGCATCTATTTTTCAATTATTCAGCTGCAGGAACAGCTCATCTGATCCAGATCCCAGCAGATGTTGTTAAGATGTCTGAGTGAAAGGTCAGATCACAGTCGCTCTCTCTGTGTGTGTCATTTACACTTCACTCCTTCTCCACTTCACTGGCCATGCTATTTTTTATGTGCATTTTGGAATACTGCATAAAGAAAATGCTTGACGGAAACACTAAGATCTGCATTAAATTTGAAAATGTGCATAATAAAATGTGTTAAAAATGTTAAGCAAAGTTACTCCAGTCATAAGTAAAAAAAGAAAAAAAAGAAATATGAAAACAATAAATTCTTAAATCTTAAGTAGGATATGAATGAATTAATTAATTAAAATATGACTAATAAAAATAATAATAATGATAATAATAATAATAGCAATAATAATAATAATAATAATAATAATAATAATAATAATAATAATATCAACAACAACGACAACATGTAACATCCTGGTTTCTGTTTTTGCATGTTTCAATTTTGTGTTTTCATGTCACTTCCTGCTCACCTGAATTTACCCTAATCTTGTTGGTTTTTGAGTTAATTGTCTCCACCCTCTTGTCAGCTTGTTTAGCTAATTGTTTCTTTGTGTATTTATACCCTGTTCTGTTAGCACTTCGTTGTCATTAGTTTTTGTCACTCCTATGAAGTCTGCGTTTCTCTCGCTGCTTTGATTTGTCTTAGTTTGTTTAAATAAATATTTGTTTGGCTGCATCTGGATCCGCACCTTTGATTATTCCCTGCTTTACGTCAGACGTAACACAACAACAATAGTAAAAAATAATAATAATAGTAAAATATAATAGTACTACTCCTACTACTAATAATAATTCAAACAACAACAACAACAACAACAACAATAATAATAGTAAAATAATGTAATAGTATTAATAATAAAATAAAAATAATAGTAGTAAAAAAATAGTATAAAATAATAATGATAATAATAATAATAATAATAATAATAATAATAATAATAATAATATTTTAGTACTACTAATAATTTAAAAATAATAATAGTAAAAATAATAATAGTACTACTAATCATAGTAGTAGTAGTAGTAGTATTAGTAGTAATAATAATAAAAAACAATAGTAAAAAAAGAATAATAATAATAATAATAATAATAATAATAATAATAATAATAATAATAATAATAATAATAATAATAATAATAATATTTTAGTACTACTAATAATTTAAAAATAATAATAGTAAAAATTATAATAGTACTACTAATCATAGTAGTAGTAGTAGTAGTAGTAGTAGTATTAGTAGTAATAATAATAAAAAACAATAGTAAAAAAAGAATAATAATAATAATAATAATAATAATAATAATAATAATAATAGCAATAATAATAAAATTAATACTAATAGTAAAAAAATAATAGTAAAAAAATGAATAATAATAATCATAATAATAATAGTAGTAACAATTATTGCTATTATTATTATTATTATTATTATTATTATTATTATTATTATTCACTACCATTATAAAAGTTTTAGGTTGGTAAGATTTTGTCTCTTTTGCTCACAAAAAAATGCATTATAGATATTTACTTATATATATATATATATATATATATATATATATATATATTAGGGCTGTCAATTTGAAATATTAAACACTTTTAAAAAAATTAACGCATTTAATGCAGTTGCAGTTTTTTTTTTATTTCCTGTTGTGGCCGACGTGTGTTCATGGCCGGCACGTCCATAGAGGTTACCTACGCAGCCGCCTTGGGCGGCAGAATAGTGAGCGAACCCTCTGGTCCTCACTTTTATCTGCGACACCCACCCCCTCCCTCCCGGTCCTCACTTTCATCCGCGAACCGGTCACTTTCTAGTTTACTTTCGGGTTGAGGGCGGCGTGACTGCCGTTCGCCTAGAGCGCCAGTTCAGCTTGCTCCGGCCCTGCATGTGTTTAATGTGCAAAGAAATATGGATAAGAGCAAGGAAGGAAAGTTTCAGTATAAAACAATTAAGGTCGCATCACCTGAAGGGAGTGCTGCGCTCTCTCTCTCTCTCTCTCTCTCTCTCTGTGTGTGTGCGTGCGTGCGTGTGTGTGTTGTCAATAGACTAGACAAGCAACTGGCTAAATGTTAAGGAGGACTAAGCGAAATTGTTACTTTAATTGCTTTATAATTAATGTTCTCAACTTGCAATACAACTTTACAATGATTACAATTGTTTGTATTCAATACTTTATTATTATTATTATTTACTACTATTATTAATACTATTATATTATTTTACTATTATTATTATTATTATTATTATTGTTATTAGTATTATTATTTTTATTTTCCAATTTCCATATTTGCAATGCCTGTATTTTGTTTTTGTTTTTTTTGGATTTGTGAGTAATCATGATTACTTATACCATAATTAGTTAATTTTTTAATCAATTGACAGCCCTAATATATATATATATATATATATATATATATATATATATATATATATATATATATATATTAACTTACATAACTGTAAACAAACACAAAATATTATCCGTGTATAATTATTGTTATTGTACAAATCATGTTACAATTACATCATAATTCTTTAATGAAAAAAGTTCAAAATGTGTTTATTTGAAGGAAAAAAATCTAAATGCCTCTAAAAATTGAACTTTTAAATTCAATTTCCAGCATAAACAACTGAATCCAGTCATATATTGTGGTGTATGATGACTGATTTGTGAAATGGCAGTGAGTTTGGTTTCTGCATAAACACATGACGATAATCTGAATCTCTCGACTTGGTTAGCGTGGGCCAATGACATCTCTGCTTTCAGATAATTAGATGCTGCTGTGCCATTTCCAATCAAACAGAGAAATAATTGGAGGCCTTTGTATCCGTTCCTGTAATTGAAGTCTTTTGTTTCAGGATGCCTGGTGTAAAAGGATATTACACGATAATACTGGAGTAAACATGAGACGGCAGGAGATTACAAATCACTGCTCAGATCATCAGATGAAGACTGCTTGTAGATGAGGAGCTTCACTTACTCTTCATTTCATATTTCTCAGACGTTTCTACGAAAATATTCATGAAGAAATAATAATAGCAATAACAAATGCAGTGTATAAATGAATATCGTTTACATATTGTGTTAATATCAAGGCTAATATTGTAAACTTAACCTAAAATAAATAAATAAATAAAAAATAAATAAATAAATAAATAAATAAATTGCAATCATTAAACTAAATATTCAATTTCAATTTTATTTTATTTACAATGCACTTTAAACAACACAGTTGACCAAAGTGCTAACAATACAGAGTAAAACATAGCATAATGCATACCTTGTTTGTGTACATAAATAAATAATAAACTTTCAATGAAACTACAATCATCCATACATTCATTTTCCTTTGGATTAGTCCCTTATTTATCAGGGGTCACCACAGCGGAATGAACCGCCAACTATTCTAGCATTTGTTTCATGTAGCGGATGCCGTTTCAGCTGCAACCCAGAACTGGGAAACACCCATACACACTCATTTACACACACACACACACACACACACACACACACACACACACACACACACTATGGCTAATTTAGTTAATCAACTCCCCTATACCACATGTGTTTGGACAGTGGGGGAAACCGGAGCACCCGGAGGAAACCCACACCAACACGGGGAGAACATGCAAACTCCACACAGAAACACCAACTGACCCAGCTGAGACTCAAAACAGCGACCTTCTTGCTGTGAGGCCACATTGCTAACCCCTGAGCCAAATTACAATGAACAAAATCAATAAATCTAAACCAATAAAACTAAATATTTGAAATATAATTTAATAAAAAAAAATTGAAGAAGAGTTCAGAATGTTGAATGTTGCATTGGTTTAGTATATTCTAAAGATGAGAGATGAGGTATTCAAGGTGAACGTGTATCTCGGCTCTTAGTGTCAAGCAACAAAAAATAAGGTCAAGAATCTTGGTGTGACTCTGGAGTTAGATCTGAGTTTCAGTAGTCATGTCAAAGCAGTTAGTAAATCAGCAAACTATCATCTCAAAAACATTGCAAGAATCAGATGCTTTGTTTCCAGTAAGAAACTTGTTCATGCTTTTATCAGCAGCAGAATGGATTACTGTAATGGACTCCTCACTGGCCTTCCCCAAAAAGACAGTCAGGCAGTTGCAGCTCATCTAGAACGCTGCTGCCAGGATTCTGACCAGAAGCAGGAAATCAGAGCACATCACACCTGTCCTCAGGTCTTTACACTGGCTCCCAGTTACATTCAGAATAGATTTTAAACTATTACTACTTGTCTATAAATGGCCTAGGAGCTCAATACATTACAGATATGCTCACTGAATACAAACCTAACAGATCACTCAGATCTTTAGGATCTTATAAACTAGAAACTCCAAGAGTTCAGTCAGAGCAGGGGGAATCGGCCTTCAGCTACTAACAGCGCCCCCTGCTGCTGGAATCAGCTTCCAGAAATGATCAGATGTGCTCCAACATTAGGCACATTCACATCAAGACTGAAAACACATCTGTTTAGCTGTGCCTTTACTGAATGAGCACTGTGCTACGGCCCACAGATCACACTGTTGTGTCTTTCTTTTCTTTTCATTCTTTTATAACCTGTTTAACACATTTTAATCTGTTTTTATCTGTTTATATTATTTGTTTTTTTTTTATACTCGTCTCTTTTATTCTTGTTTATGTAAAGCCCTTTGAATTGCCACTGTGTATGAAATGTGCTGTATAAATAAACATGCCTAGCCTTACCTAGCCTTACTAAAGATATAAAAAGTCAATTAGCAAAAATAACAAAAAATAATAAAAAATAAAAAAACTTAACTTTTATTAATTTTCACAAATAATTTTTTGATGCAAATAAACTTCATATTTTGACTTTTGTTTTAAAAGTGTTATTGCAGGTAAATATATTAATTATGTACACAGAATAAATTGAAAAATACACTGATATATGAAAAAATAAAGACACAAAATAATAAATAGTAAAATAATAAAAAAAGATAAAAAAAAAAAGATAATTCACGGGGCGACACGGTGGCGCAGTGGTTAGCACTGTCATCTCACAACAAGAAGGTCACTGGTTCGAGCCTCAGCTGGGTCAGTTGGTGTTTCTGTGTGGAGTTTGCATGTTCTCCCCGTGTTGGTGTTGGTTTCCTCCTGGTGCTCCGGTTTCCCTCGCAGTCCAAACACATGCGGTACAGGGGGATTGATGAACTAAACTGGCCATAGTGTATGAGTGTGTGTGTGTGTGTGTGTGTGTGTGTGTGAATGAGTGTGTATGGGTGTTTCCCAGTACTGGGTTGCATTTGGAAGGGCATTCGCTGTGTAAAACATAAGCTGGAATAGTTTATTTATCAACCCATTATAAATAAAGGAACTAAGCCGAAGGAAAATGAATGAATGAATCCATATTTGACCCAACATTGGGTTAAAACAACCCAGAATTCTTTATATTTTTCTCAAAACAAAGATCTCAGTCTAGAAAACACATTTTACATTTAATCTTTAATAAATCAATAATTCTTTTTAAAATGCAACACAAACTATTTCAGACCAGCATGAAGAGAAAATGCTTCAAACACACACACACACACACACACACACACACACACACACACACACACACACACACACACGCACACACACACGCGCACACACACACGCGCACACACACACACACACACACACACACACACACACATCCACCTTCAGAGCGTTTAAGCGCAGACTTTGTCAGTCATCTCCTGAGTATTGATCTGGAATGAAATGAACGTAACCGCTGTTTGAATGTAAGTGTCCATTCCCTGCTGAAATCGATATAGCGAACAACCCTTAACAGCCACAGCAGCTCCACATAAAGCCTACAGAGCAACATTACAATGAGAGAGTCCATTTCTATCATCTCCGAGTGACCACACGGCTGCTAACCACGTCAGTCTTCATTATCTTCAACACGGCGGGTCAGAAACCGCAGGTCAGTGCATCTTCACACACTCTTTCATTGCATTGATGAGCTTTCAATGCTCTTCTTCTTCAATGCATCGCTCAGTATATTCAATATCGGAGTGTATCTGAACGACCCAATGATGACCCTCGATGAAGAGCTCAATGTACACTTATAGGATCAGTCATGTTCAGTTGAACACACTAGATTTAATGCTAACACTTTACTTGAGGGGGTGTTCATATTAGGGCTGCACAATATATACAGTTGAAGTCAGAATTATTAGCCCCATTTGATTTGTTTTTCTTTTTTAAATATTTCCCAAATAATGTTGAACAGATTCAGGAAATTTTCACAGTATTTTCTATAATATTTTTTCTTCTGGAGAAAGTCTTATTTGATTTATTTCGGCTAGAATAAAAGCAGTTTTTAATTTTTTTTAAAGCCATTTTAAGGTCAATATTATTAGCCCCTTTAAGCAATATATTTTTCTGATAGTCTACAGAACAAACCACTGTTATACAATAACTTGCCTAATTACCCTAACCTGCCTAGTTACCCTAATTAACCTAGTGAAGCCTTTAAATGTCACTTTAAGCTGTATAGAAGTGTCTTGAAGAATATCTAGTCTAATATTATTTACTGTCATCATGACAAAGAGAAAATAAATCAGTTATTAGAGATGAGTTATTAAAACTATTATGATTAGAAATGTGTTGAGAAAATCTGCTCTCTGTTAAACAGAAATTGGGGGAAGAAATAATCAGGGGGGCTAATAATTCTGACTTCAACTGTATATATATATATATAATGACATACTGATGTTTTGTTTTTCTGCTGTATGTATTGCAATGAATACAATTTCACCAGATGGTTTAATAGTGAAATCTTGAATTTAGACTGACTGTGGTGATTTTTGTGGGAGTGAAT
This sequence comes from Danio kyathit, assembly GCA_903798195.1. NCBI lineage: Eukaryota > Metazoa > Chordata > Actinopteri > Cypriniformes > Danionidae > Danio > Danio kyathit. The sequence continues at coordinate 1,847,604 of LR812519.1, forward strand.
CTTGGATGAAAAAATAATAAACAAATTGCAAGCAAAAATAGTTACAATAGAGCAAAGAATCAAGTCAAACAAACAGCATTATGATTTTCCGGAGAGTCAAACTGCATTCATGTACAGAAATCGAACGATCAAGTGAAGTTTACTTATAAACTAATTTCGAGAGGATCATGTGCTGATGATTGCTTGCGGCTGGTCCTGCATTATTCAATTTATGATTCACCAATCAGACGATTCCTAAGCCACTATAAATACCCTCAGTTCCATATGACAGCCATCTTCATTTTGAAGAATCCCCCCTTCCACCCCTACTCCTCCTCCTTTCCTAGATGGGTGACCCAGTGGTTTGCACTGGTGCCTCACAGCAAGAACATCACTGGTTTTAGTCCTTACCAAGCCAGCCGACGTTTCTGTGCGGAGTTTACACGTTCTCCCTGTGCTCACGTGGGTTTCCCCCGGGTTCCCCGGTTTCCTTCCACCGCCACAAATCATGCAACTTAAGTTAACGGACTAAACCAAATCGGCACCATAGACATGCTCCTAGTAAGTAGTTATCTCTTAAGAGCAATCACTATCTGTTCATTATCTACTACAGCAGGGGAGTTCTCCAGATCTACCTGAGCTCAAACTCCCCTCTCGCCTTGCAAATGGGAGGGAGCCCCGGGCTCGAGGATCTTATGAGCTCAGGGATCTCTCCCTGGACAGCATGCCAAACACGCTTTATAATCAATCATCAGCTAAGTGTGAACTGTTGAAATGTAATGTAAAATGTAAAATAACACTGTAGACTTTGAATGAATAATTCAGTAGAGTTATTGTTTATTAAAGTTACAAATGATGTACTTTTTGTGCCTGAATTCTTTAAACTCTTTTAAAATGCCTTCACACTTAGACTTTGTTTCGGAACCTGGCACATTTCCCCAGTTATCATAGTTTGTTTGGCATATGTGAATCAGTCCAAGATTGCCTGACTGATCAATACTGCCGTTGTGGCTGGTGTATTCTGGGAAATTTTCTTACCCCTTGGTTTCGAGTGTGGTCCTGAAAAATCTTCAATCGAAGGAGTGTATACCGCTTGCCCTTAGCCCTGTGTTACATTTGGAGGACAAAGGGGAAAGCTTACAAGCCTAGGAACACCATCCCAACTGTGAAGTATGGGGGCGGTAGCATCATGTTGTGGGGCTGTTTTGCTGCAGGAGGGACTGGTCCACTTCACAGCATAGATGGCATCATGAAGAAAGAACATTATGTAGAAATACTGAAGCAACATCTCAAGACATCAGCCAGGAAATTAAAACTTGGCCACAAATGGGTCTTCCAAACAGACCATGACCTTCAGCATACTGCCAAATTAGTTAAAATGTGCCTTAAGGGCAACAGAGTGAATGTTTTGGAGTGGCCATCACAAAGCCCTGAGCTCAATCCTATAGAAAATTTGTGGGCAGAGTTGAAAAAGCTTGTGCGAGCAAGACAGCCAACAAATCTGACTCAGTTACACCAATTCTGTCAGGAGGAATGGGCCAAAATTCCTGCAAACTATTGTGAGAAGCTTGTGGAAGGTGACCCAAAACATCTGACCAAAGTTATACAGTTTAAAAGCAAAGCTAAAAAAATACCAAGGAAATGTGTGTAAACTTTTGACTGTCTGGAAATTAATCAAAAAAAAATCTCAAACAAAAAAAAAAAATCTCTCATTATTCTGGCATTTAGCAAATGTAAATCATTTAGGTAATCATAAATTAAATAAATAATATATATATTTGTCAATTTCATCTCATTGATATTTAGGAGAATGACTACATACGTACAGTTGCAATCAGAATTATTCACCCCCCTGTTTATTTTTTCCCCAATTTCTGTTTAACGGAGAGAAATTTTTTTCAACACATTTCTAATCATAATAGTTTTAATAACTCATCTCTAATAACTGATTTATTTTCTCTTTGCCATGATGACAGTAAATAATATTAGACTAGATATTCTTCAAGACACTTCTATACAGCTTAAAGTGACATTTAAAGGCTTAACTAGGTTAATTAGGGTAACTAGGCAGGTTAGGGTAATTAGGCAAGTTATTGTATAATGATGGTTTGTTCTGTAGACTATTGAAAAAATATATAGCTTAAAGGGGCTAATAATATTGACCTTAAAATGGCTTTTAAAAAATTAAAAACTGCTTTTATTCTAGCCGAAATAAAATAAATAAGACTTTCTCCAGAAGAAAAAATATTATCAGACATACTGTGAAAATTTCCTTGTTCTGTTAAACATCATTTGGGAAATATTTAAAAAAGAAAAAAAAAAAAATCAAAGGGGGCGAATAATTCTGATTGCAACTGTATGATGAACTCATGATGACCCATAAACACATCAAGGCCAAACTTCAGAGTAATTTAAGCTCGATGATAACGTTGTGAACTTTTATCTGCACTTTATATGCATAGACATGAGGCAGCGCAGGACTGCATAGAGTCTGTAGTGAACTCAGCAGGTGAAGCAGGAAAACTCAATCAATATCCCTCTGAGGGCTTTCTATTGATTTACTATAAATATCAGCTATACTGTGTAAGAGCTTCACTGTGGGTTTGTAAACACAGACTGTATGTACAGTACAGCAGAGGCTTCACTTAAAGCATCTCTCTTCATATTCTAATGCTCGGTTTTGTTTTCTTAAAGCTGAATATCCCAAAATATCCCATTTACAGAAAGCTAAAGTTGCTTTACCTTTCTTTGTAATTGTCCTAAAAATATTGATTAGCCTTTTTAGTCTTAAAAAAAACTTTTGGATCCACTTCAAATGTTGAGTTACGTTGCTTTTGTACAATTGAGCTCAGTCTGAATTAAAATGTCTCCATGCAATTTTCCTAATATATTGCATTTTGTTTTGGTTTATATGGTAATGCTTCAAAATAAGATCTCGTTAATGCATTAAGTAAACCAATAATTAACAATAAGTTTGTTTCAGTATTTAGTAGTATAATATTAAATATTTAAGAATTACATATAAATAAAATCAATTTTCTGTTATTTAAATTACCATTAACTAGATTTAACAAATGCTAAATATTTGGTATTACTAGATTATCTTTTTAATTTAATTTAATTTGTGTATGTAAGAAACAAACGAACAGATTACAAACCTATGTGTGTCCCAAAACAGTGACAATGTTTTCATATAGATGATCTAAACATTAAAAACTCAAAGTTCGTCACTTCCACCTAACAACAATTTAGTTTTTACGATGTCACCTCATACTTCAGCTTCTCATCAAATCTTCTGACCAATCACACGCTCTCTAATGTGTCAAAAGCCCCGCCCTTTTCAAGACACTATAGCTGCTGGTGCTGAAATCACTCATTTATTCACATGTAACTGAATGTAGTCAAACTGTAATAAGCCAGATAACTCTTTGACTAGCAGATAAACATGTGCTACTGGCTGTTTTTTTTTTTTGTTTTTTTTATATATATATCGTGTATATAAAAAAGAAAATCAAATACGGAGAGCCTCAAAACCCTTTTGTAAGAGGAACTACTTTCTTCTGCCATTCATTAACATCTGCAGGTGACATCAGAACAGTAGAAGTCATTGCTACTTCACCAACGTTACTTTAGAGCTAGTATCTGAATAATTCTCTCGTGTAATGTCTAAAGTGATGAATAAAACAGGTGATTTTGCTCACATTTAAAGATTATAAGGCTGAACGGCATGAAATGAAAGAATATATTTTAAAATAGGCACAATCCTTATAAATAAACTGCATAGTTGCGATTTAAACAGCTACATTCTTGCCTAAAAAAGCCTCAAAAGTGCATTATGTTGTCCAACAGCTGCAATATTTGTCAACTTGTAGTGACGTTATTGATCTACTGCTCTATGAGGACGGAGGAATACAGAAGAGTAAAGAGGCTGTACAAGTGCAGAATATGGCACTCCTCTCAGCCAATCAGATTTGAGAACCAGACAGAACTGTTGTGTGTGTGTGTGTGTATATATATATATATATATCCTGAGACCCCGCCCATTGACTTGTGTTCTCTGAAGTGGACATTGTGTTTTCATGAAATTTCTTTACATTTTTTGAGCTGCTCTGTCCTGTTGTGCTGTGCAGAGGACATCCTGGGCTTTCTAGTGATATGTCATTTGATTGGCTGGCATGCAAGGAACCACTTCTTACACTGCATCCAAAATGACCGGCACACAAACTAGCACATTTTATGGGAAGGAGAGGAGTATGTAAAAATTAGCTTTTTAAATGTTTTTTTTTACTATTATTATTACATATATATTTGTTTATTAAAGTGTCAGGAACAATACATTTAGCTTTCAAAGCTGTCAAATCTTTTTTAAATCTCAATATATACACTATATATATATAAACACCGGCCACTTTATTAGGTACACCTTACTAGTACCAGGTTGGACCCCCTTTTGCCTTCAGAACTGCCTTAATCCTTTGTGTCTTAGATTCAACAAGATACTAGAAATATTCCTCAGAGATTTTGCTCCATATTGACATGATGTCGGCCGCACATCCATGATGCCAATCTCCCGTTCCACCACATCTCAAAGGTGCTCTATTGAATTGAGCTCTGATTACTGTGGAGGCCATTTGAGTACAGTGAACTCATTGTCATGTTCAAGAAACCAGTCTGAGATTATTCGTGCTTTATGACATTGCACTATCCTGCTATCTACTGTCCTGGCACTGTCTATTATCCTGCTGGAGGTAGTCATCAGAAGATGGGTACACTGTGGTCATAAAAGGATGGACATGATCAGCAACAATACTCAGGTAGGCTGTAGCGCTGACATGATGGATCAACAACCATGCTACGGTATGTCCCTGAAATTCTGATACTCGCTTTGAACAGCTGCAGATCGTCTTGACTACGTCTGTATGCCTAAATAAATTTGCCTTAACATGCAGACAGGTGTACCTAACAAAGTGGCCAGTGAATGTATATACAGGGAGTGCAGAATTATTAGGCAAATGAGTATTTTGAGCACATCATCCTCTTTATGCATGTTGTCTTACTCCAAGCTGTATAGGCTCGAAAGCCTACTACCAATTAAACATATTAGGTGATGTGCATCTCTGTAATGAGAAGGGGTGTGGTCTAATGACATCAACACTCTATATCAGGTGTGCATAATTATTAGACAACTTCCTTTCCTTTGGCAAAATGGGTCAAAAGAAGGACTTGACAGGCTCCGAAAAGTCAAAAATAGTGAGATATCTTGCAGAGGGATGCAGGACTCTTAAAATTGCCAAGCTTCTGAAGCGTGATCATCCAACAATCAAGCGTTTCATTCAAAATAGTCAACAGGGTCGCAAGAAGCGTCTGGAAAAACCAAGGAGCAAAATAAACTGCCCATGAACTGAGAAAAGTCAAGCGTGCAGCTGCCAAGATGCCACTTGCCACCAGTTTTGCCATATTTCAGAGCTGCAACATCACTGGAGTGCCCAAAAGCACAAGGTGTGCAATACTCAGAGACATGGCCAAGGTAAGAAAGGCTGAAAAACGACCACCACTGAACAAGACACACAAGCTGAAATGTCAAGACTGGGCCAAGAAATATCTCAAGACTGATTTTTCTAAGGTTTTATGGACTGATGAAATGAGAGTGAGTCTTGATGGGCCCGTGGCTGGATCGGTAAAGGGCAGAGAGCTCCAGTCCGACTCAGACGCCAGCAAGGTGAGGTGGAGTACTGGTTTGGGCTGGTATCATCAAAGATGAGCTTGTGGGGCCTTTTTGAGTTGAGGATGGAGTCGAGCTCAACTCCCAGTCCTACTGCCAGTTTCTGGAAGACACCTTCTTCAAGCAGTGGTACAGGAAGAAGTCTGCATCCTTCAAGAAAAACATGATCTTCATGCAGGACAATGCTCCATCACACGCGTCCAAGTACTCCACAGCGTGGCTGGCAAGAAAGGGTCTAAAAGAAGAAAAACTAATGACATGGCCTCCTTGTTCACCTGAGCTGAACCCCATAGAGAACCTGTGGTCCATCATCAAATGTGAGATTTACAAGGAGGGAGAACAGTACACCTCTCTGAACAGTGTCTGGGAGGCTGTAGCGCTGACATGATGCACCAACAACCATGCTACGGTATGTCCCTGAAATTCTGATACTCGCTTTGAACTGCTGCAGATCGTCTTGACTACGTCTGTATGCCTAAATAAATTTGCGTTAACGAGCAGACAGGTGTACCTAATAAAGTGTCCAGTGAATGTATATACAGGGAGTGCAGAATTATTAGGCAAATGAGTATTTTGAGCACATCATCCTCTTTATGCATGTTGTCTTACTCCAAGCTGTATAGGCTCAAAAGCCTACTACCAATGAAGCATATTAGGTGATGTGCATCTCTGTAATGAGAAGGGGTGTGGTCTAATGACATCAACACCCTATATCAGGTGTGCATAATTATTAGGCAACTTCCTTTCCTTTGGCAAAATGGGTCAAAAGAAGGACTTGACAGGCTCCGAAAAGTCAAAAATAGTGAGATATCTTGCAGAGGGATGCAGCACTCTTAAAATTGCCAAGCTTCTGAAGCGTGATCATCCAACAATCAAGCGTTTCATTCAAAATAGTCAACAGGGTCGCAAGAAGCGTCTGGAAAAACCAAACCAAAAACCAAGGCGCAAAATAACTGCCCATGAACTGAGAAAAGTCAAGCGTGCAGCTGCCAAGATGCCACTTGCCACCAGTTTTGCCATATTTCAGAGCTGCAACATCACTGGAGTGCCCAAAAGCACAAGGTGTGCAATACTCAGAGACATGGCCAAGGTAAGAAAGGCTGAAAAACCACCACCACTGAACAAGACACACAAGCTGAAACGTCAAGACTGGGCCAAGAAATATCTCAAGACTGATTTTTCTAAGGTTTTATGGACTGATGAAATGAGAGTGAGTCTTGATGGGCCCGTGGCTGGATCGGTAAAGGGCAGAGAGCTCCAGTCCCACTCAGACGCCAGCAAGGTGGAGGTGGAGTACTGGTTTGGGCTGGTATCATCAAAGATGAGCTTGTGGGGCCTTTTCGGGTTGAAGATGGAGTCAAGCTCAACTCCCAGTCCTACTGCCAGTTTCTGGAAGACACCTCCTTCAAGCAGTGGTACAGGAAGAAGTCTGCATCCTTCAAGAAAAACATGATTTTCATGCAGGACAATGCTCCATCACACGCGTCCAAGTACTCCACAGCGTGGCTGACAAGAAAGGGTCTAAAAGAAGAAAAACTAATGACATGGCCTCCTTGTTCACCTGACTGAACCGCATAGAGAACCTGTGGTCCATCATCAAATGTGAGATTTACAAGGAGGGAAAACAGTACACCTCTCTGAACAGTGTCTGGGAGGCTGTGGTTGCTGCTGCACGCAATGTTGATGGTGAACAGATCAAAACACTGACAGAATCCATGGATGGCAGGCTTTTGAGTGTCCTTGCAAAGAAAGGTGGCTATATTGGTCACTGATTTGTTTTTGTTTTGTTTTTGAATGTCAGAAATGTATATTTGTGAATGTTGAGATGTTATATTGGTTTCACTGGTGAAAATAAATCATTGAAATGGGGATATATTTGTTTTTTGTTAAGTTGCCTAATAATTCTGCACAGTAATAGTCACCTGCACACACAGATATCCTCCTAAAATAGCTCAAACTAAAAACAAACTAAAAACTACTTCCAGAAAATATTCAGCTTTGATATTAATGAGTTTTTTGGGTTCATTGAGAACATGGTTGTTGTTCAATAATAAAATTAATCCTCAAAAATACAACTTGCCTAATAATTCTGCACTCCCTGTATATATATATATATATATATATTCATCAGTTCAGGGGATTTTTAAGCATGTGGGGTGAGTTTCCATGGAGACCAACAATTTGAAGGCAAAAGTAGCCGCTAATGAGCCTTAAAAAACACAAACACTCACACAGCAGCCAGAGCATTTACACACACACACACACACACACACACACACACACACACACACACACACACACACACACACACACACACACACACACACACACACCCCAAATATGAAATTATGTTCAGAACACAACTCTTTATGCTTTATGTTTCTACTGAAGCAGCTATTAAAACAGCAGCAGCACTCAATCTGAACTGACTGAACGCTGTTTTCTGAGTCTCAAAGTGCCTAAAAAGCAGAAGTGGAGCTCTTTATTAAACTGCTCTAGACTGAACATCATCAACAGCAGCAGATGCAGAGGTGCTTCATGACTGCCATCTGCTCAACATCTCACTGACGTCTCAAACCCTGTCACAACACATTTCCATTTCTGGCTGAACTTTCTCTTTGACTAATGCTGTGCTGTCTTGTTTTCTCCCCCACTGTTTGACAGTCCAGAGAACATCATCATTAACTAAACACACAGTCACCGCCACCTTTCAATTTCCTGTGCATAATCAATAATGAAGACACATTTCTGATCGCCAGTCTCGGATGCATTTCTGCTGTCGTTCCAGAACAAACAAACAAACAAACAAACAAAACAAGCAAACAAGCAGGAAGTTCCCAGCAGCCCAGGCTGACAATCACCGTAATGAAAGGCCACATTAAAGGAAAGCAGAGCAATGCACATCCACAGAGCAGTAAACAGAACCGCTGATGCTTCATTTGGCAGTGTGTGTGTGTGTGTGTGTGTGTGTGTGTGTGTGTGTGTGTGTGTGTGTGACGCTCTCAAAGGCCTCTTCACAAAGAGCTCTTATTGAAAGTGTCGGCGAGCAGCCAGCAGAGCGCCCACGTTTAACAAGGGACGTAAATAATAATAACGTGTCCTATGACAGATGACAGCATGTGTGGAATATCAATGCTGGAACCCAGAACCACGTTTATAAAGGATCTCGGTGATTTGCTTGGGATCCGGGAATAATGCAGGATTTGGAGGAAAAGCCTCTTGAATACAATGAGAAGCGGAACTGCTGTCAGAAAAACTCTGTTCCTCGTTTGACAGTTCAATGTTTCACTACTGTAGTTCATTCACTGATTTCCTATTGTGCTTTACTTAGACTCTAATCAAATATCTCTGTTACTTATCCTGTATGACAGTTCAGTGTTTCACTACCGTAGTCAAGTCAACTTTTATTCCTATAGTGCCTTAATTACACTGTAAATTTAAGATTTGCATTTTGTAATCAGTGTTTGTTTTTTTTTCTCATTATTTTATTATTTTAAATTGCATTTAAACTGCAAAACATGTTTTTTTAGTCATATTTTTGTCTTGTTTCTAGTACAATTATCTAAAAATTCCTAAATCAAGAAACATTTTTAGTCAAGCAAAACATATAGTCTTGTTTTGAGAAATAATGAGTCCAAATAAATAGAGTTTTTCCTTTAAACAAGCAAAATGATCTGCCAATGGGGTAAGGAGAATAACCTAAAGGAAAAAAAATAAATGCAGTGAGTTTGTAAATGAGCAGTTTTCCTTATTTTGTGATTGAAGTTTTTATTTTTCACTGTTTATTTATGCTGTTGAATTGCATTACGGGAGCTTTTAACCTTGAGAAGTTTGTAAAAAGTCACTTTAATTGACATTTTTAATAGTTTAAAGTGCTATATTGTCTGAGTTGGTGTTGTACACTCACTGGCCACTTTATTAGGTACACCTATCCAACTGTAAGTTAACGCAAATTTCTAATCAGCCAATCACATGGCAGCAACTCAATGCATTTAGGCATGTAGACATGGTCAAGATGATCTGCTGCAGTTCAAAGCGAGCATCAGAATGGGGAAGAAAGGGGATTTAAGTGACTTTGAACGTGGCATGGTTGTTGCTGCCAGACGGGCTGCTCTGAGTATTTCAGAAACTGCTGATCTACTGGGATTTTCACGCACAACCATCTCTAGGGTTTACAGAGAATGATCTGACAAAGAGGAAATCTCCAGTGAGCGGCAGTTCTGTGGGCGCAAATGCCTTGTTGATGCCAGAGGTCAGAGGAGAATGGCCACACTGGTTCCAGCTGATAGAAAGGCAACAGTAACTCAAATAAGCACTCGTTACAACCGAGGTCTGCAGAAGAGCATCTCTGAACACACAACACGTCCAACCTTGAGGCGGATGGGCTACAGCAGCAGAAGACCACACCGGGTGCCGCTCCTGTCAGCTAAGAACAGGAAACTGAGGCTACAATTCACACAGGCTCACCAAAACTGGACAATAGAAGATTGGAGAAACGTTGCCTGGTCTGATGAGTCTCCATTTCTGCTGCCACATTCGGATGGTCGGCTCAGAATTTGGTCTCAACAACATGAAAGCATGGATCCATCCTGCCTTGTATCAACAATTTAGGCTGCTGGTGGTGGTGTAATGGTGTGGGGGAGATTTTCTTGGCACACTTTGGGCCCATTAGTACCAATTGAGCATGGTGTCAACACCACAGCCTACCTGAGTATTGTTGCTGACCATGTCCATCCCTTTTTGACCACAGTGTACCCATCTTCTGATGGCTACTTCCAGCAGGATAACACATGTCATAAAGCGCCAATCATCTCAGACTGGTTTCTTGAACATGACAATGAGTTCACTGCACTCAAATGGCCTCCACAGTCACCAGAGCTCAATCCAATAGAGCACCTTTGGGATGTGGTGGAACGGGAGATTGGCATCATGGATGTGCGGCCGCCAAATCTGCAGCAACTGTGTGATGCTATCATGTCAATATGGAGCAAAATCTCTGAGGAATATTTCCGGTAGCTTGTTGAATCTATGAAGGATTAAGGCAGCTGTGAATGCAAAAGGGGGTCTAACCCGGTACTAGTAAGGTGTACCTAATAAAGTGGACGGTGAGTGTATATTTTGCTCCAAAAAAACTTTTTACCTACATTAATATTATGCATTCAAAGTACTAATATGCCAATAAAAGTCACTTTGTTAAATTGTAGAGTCGAATTTCCAACATCAAGAGTCGACAGTGCAGAGATCAACATCCCATAATGCAATTCACAAACATAAATAAACACTTGCATATCACAAAATACAGAATTTAACTTTTTTCCAGTGTACAGTCTTACAAAAAGTTCTTGAAAACGGTCTAAATTGGATTAAAGACGTTCGCAGGAACATTATTTTCAGTCATTAGTTTACTCATGACTATTTTCATTAGCTGAACTCTTCAAAATCACAGCAGATGCACTTTATTCAATGCTAAAGCACGAGTCAGAGCATTAACTACAGCACACGCTACAGCATGTAACAGTATTTCAGCAGCGCAGACACAAATGACCTCGTTTGTCCATTTAGCAGCAGTTCTGCATTGACTGGCGCGTCATATAAAACTAATGAAAGAGCTGCAGTGAAGCGTGAGATCAGCCTCATAAATTCACAACTATCTGATGATGTTTAAAACACGCTGCGCTAATAAAGAGCTCATAAATTGATCAGCCTGAAGCTATTATTACAACTAGCATCATTGAGACGATCAAATAAAGTTGTGCATGTCTATAAAACATAAAATATACACATTTATTACATCTAATACATTACTTTAAATACTTTTTTGTTTATCTTAAAGGGATAGTTTACCCCAAAATGAAAATTCTGTCATCATTTACTCACCATTTACCAGGAGTTTCATTCTACTGTTATACACAATAGAAGATATTTTTAAGAATGCTGGAAACCTGTGGTGACATGGTGGCTCAGTGGTTTGCACTGTGGCTTTACAGAAAGAAGGTTGTTGGTTTGAGTCCCGGATGGGTCAGTTGGTGTTTCTGTGTGGAGTTTGCATGTTCTCCCCGTGTTGGTGTGGGTTTCCTCAGGGTGCTCCGGTTTCCCCCACAGTCCAAACACATGCGGTAAGACGTCTGTTACCACTACATAGTTTAATACATTGTTATAGCTTAAAAATTCTTAATTGCTGATTAGATTAAAACTAGATTAAAAGTTTTCACAACAGGAAAATGGCAACGCAGTGGCGCAGTAGGTAGTGCTGTTGCCTCACAGCAAGTACGTCGCTGGGTCGCAGGTTCGAACCTCGGCTGGGCTGGGTCAGTTGGCGTTTCTGTGTGGAGTTTGCATGTTCTCCCTGGGTTCGCGTGGGTTTCCTCCGGGTGCTCCGGTTTCCCCCACAGTCCAAAGACATGCAGTACAGGTGAATTGGGTAAGCTAAATTGTCCATAGTGTATGAGTGTGAATGTGTGTGTGGAAGTTCCCAGAGATGGGTTGCGGCTGGAAGGGCATCCGCTGCGTAAAATCGTGCTGGATAAGTTGGCGGTTCATTCCGCTGTGGCGACCCCGCAAGGGACAAAGCCGACAAGAAAATGAATGAATGAACAACAGGAAAACATTGATAAGTACAGCTAAAAAATGCAGCTAATTTAATAATAATAATAATAATAATTAATAATAATAATTCCTTACATTTATATAGCGCTTTTCTAGACACCCAAAGCGCTTTACATATTGGGGGGAATCTCCTCATCCACCACCAGTGTGCAGCATCCACCTGGATGACGCGACGGCAGCCATTTTCGCGTTAGACCGCACACCACACACCAGCTGATTGGTGGAGAGGAGACAGAGTGATGAAGCCAATTATGATATGGGGAGGGTTCGAAGGCCATGATGGACAGAGGCCAGTGGGCAGATTTGGCCAGGATGCCGGGGTTAAACCCCTACTCTTTTTCGAAGGACATCCTGGGACATCCTGGGAAAAAGGTAAATATGTCTATCAATTAGTTTGAAACAATATTTAACTTGTAGCAACTCAAAGAAATTGGGTTGATAACTCAATTTGTCCACACAAATGGAGCTCTAGATTTCAAAGCTGATGAATAAAGGGAGTAAGCCGAAGGAAAACGAATGAATGAACGGAAACCTGTAACCATTGACTTATATAGTATTTGTTTATCCTACGGAAGTCAATGGTTACAGGTTTTCAGCTTTCTTCAAAATATCTTCTTTAGTGTTTAACAGAAGATAGAATCCCATAAAGGTTTAAAAACACTTGAGGGAGACTAAATAGTGAGCACATTTTCATTTTTGGGTGAACTGTCCCCAAATAATGCATTACTCAGGGTATATGCAGAACTCCTAAACGTAATTTCAACACCTTTTTAAGACTTTTAAAGACCTCAGAATATTTTAAGACCTCATCACAACCAAAAATTGTTAATAAACAGTTGTAGTTAAATAATTCAATGGAGCACAACCGTGCAACAGAACTCAGATAAGCTCAGAAGAAATAAAGCTTGAAAGAATAAATTACATGGTTGTTTGCAGAGCAGTGGTGGAGCCAGAGGGGTGGCCGGGGTGGCACTGGACACCCCTGACATCTGACTGGCCACCCCAGGTGCCACCCCAAAATTGTATTTGCTACTGGCAGTTTCTGATGCTGATTGACATCTCTTTGTCTAAAGAAGTTTTTTAATTTTGCCGGCAACGCTCAAGCTATTTTCAAATCAATGACGAGCCGAAGACAAGAGCATGGTTTCAAGTAAGACGAATAATAATAACACATCATAACAGAATATTTGAAATACGCTTTATAGTTTATTATAAGGTTTGTTTGCTGAGGAACGTTTATCCGCTGCGTAAGTTAACGAGGTACCGACGACATCAGTTAACTTAATGAGAGAGATCAATTCGCTCTTTAGACAGTTAACGCTATACTTCATCTGTGCTAGTATTACATGCACATTCCATGTATGCAAGTTATTATATTTAATTTACGATGCTCAAATATTTTGTTAATATGGGGAAGTCATGTTAGGCTAGCTGTTTGTGAGTTAAATTTATTTGAAATGGAATAGCGAGCTCATATACTTTCTTCAGAAAAATGTTCTTTAGATCGGTTGTTGATTTTAATGTGCAGGTATGATAATGGATATTTTTAATTAGGATAAATGTGTTTCTAACTGGATGTAAACAGACAGTTACAATGTTTTTGCACAGGGTCAATTAAACATAAAAAGAAACAGCGAGATATCAGACTTCTTTATAAAGTAACACAAACAGGCAGATCAGGTTCAAACATACCAGCTAGCCTATGCTTCCATCCAAAAATGCGAATGAACTTTATGCGCAAAACTGGATTATCGCATAAAAGATGTGCGAATAAAGCAGCGTTTCCATCCAACGAGTCAAAGAGAATAAAATGATCACTTCCTGATTAACTGGCGCCAAATATCAACAGTAAAACGGAATTTCCTGCGATAAGAGAAGCTGCGTCAATCTTTTCTTCATGTAATAAATGATTTGCGCCTCAGAAGACAATCCTCACGCAGTAAACGCGCGGTAGCGTTTGAAGGAGTTTGTGAGATGCGGAGCACAGACGCTCTTGATTCTGGAGGTAATTAATAATATAATAACTAATTCTGAAATGGTTAAGGCGATTAACAATGACCAAAACAATATTTCAGATGTTTTACAATGTGCTCAGCCTGCTGATTTGTCTATTCACACACATTTTTATCATCACATGATCTCTCATAACAAAATTACATGACTTTTTTAATTCCATTGTAGTTTATGCACATCTTTTCTTATAGAATAAAAACAGTTTATTCTACTCAGTTATGTGCATATGTTTTTATGCGCATGTTCAAAGTTTATGTGCATCTTGGCGTTTCCATCAACTGTTTTTTATGCGCATATCCAAACTAGGTCAGACTTCAGGTCCACCAGCAGGTCAGAGCATCTACTAGGCAATTATGTTTTAACCAATGTTAGAAATCAAATCCTGTCATTACTTATTAACTCACAACAAAGTGAGTAGATGATGAGAAAATTATTATATTTTCGTATTTTGAATTATATGGTGGCAATGAATTAGATTTGGGTTTTCTAAACACTTTCAGTGTGTTTGTGTGTGCATTTGTATTTGAGTACGTGTGTGTGTGCATGCGTGCGTGTGTGTATGGACCCCCTGAAATAGCAGTGGCCACCCCCTGGCCACCCCATGTAAAAAATTCTAGCTCCGCCACTGTTGCAGAGACAGGCTTCAGCCACTGTTTGACCTCGTCTTTGGTGAACTTACTAGTACGCAAACTTACAATTTCCCATTTTGCCGTCTGTTTCACTGTATGGTTTGGCTACATGTGGAGAGCGTGTTTTCCCATGTTTGTCACAAATTACGTCACCTCACCCTGGCGAGGAGCTTGGCCAGACGCTCCTTGGCCTGAACCAATCACGTGGATCAAGCACGCGATATTAGGAGGAAAATAAATATATTTATGCTTTTTTGGAGTCAAACACTTTGGACAACACTTTAACAAAATTTAAGACCTCGCAGAAACGTGATTAAGACTTTTGAATACCTTTTAAAAGGGCCTTAATTTTCTCATAATTGATTTATCAACTTTTAATACTTTTTAAAACCCCACGGAGACCCTGTTACTATTTTTCGTAAAACTGTTGACAAATAGGATTCACTGCATGCATTTTTTTAATGGACATACACTACATTTGATCTGCATTTCATTGCTACTTGACACTGCCATTATTTGTGACTTTTTAAAGCAACAACTGCAATATGAATGCCATATTTGACTGTGCAGATCTGACATCAGGATTGAGTCAAGTCAACCAAACTTGTTAAACATACTGACTTTTAACCAGAGCAAAATAATATACGGTTGTGCCACTCAAAGCTCGGCTCGGCCAGCATGTGTCATTAGTCTGAATGAGCTGAGCTTCTGTATATGAGACGTTTTTATGGAGCGTCTGCTGGCTAATTTACTGCGGGAGGTTTGTTAGCGGCTCCATTCCTGCACTTCATTAAACTGGGCTGCATATGCTCCGTCCACATTCCAGGATTCACTCCATATTACAGCAAATGGATTCTGGCATTTGGAGCCAAAATTTGTCACAAGCCACAAGACATTGGTAGCGTTTGGGAAATCACACCGTAGGATCTGAGAGATGCGATTCTCGCTCTGCAACTCTGAAACTCTGCACGGAGAGCGATGCGTCCATTAAACAGGTTCCTGCATCCCTGCACATAATAAAACGCTTTATTAAAAGCACACGGAGGAGGAGAAGAGGAAAGTCAGTCATATAACTTTTTTGCTGATACTCTTCTAGTACATTCATGAGTATTGAATCTGAATATTAAACATGTCTCAGAGCGAGAGGGCAGTTCTGATTTCCTCACTGAACTTCTTTTCTACTCATGAATACACACAACACATCTCTATCTGTCTAGAACACCCTGGCAACTATCTTGAATAGCCTAGCAACCACAATATTGTCCAAACAACCCATAAGAAAGGCCTAAAACAGCCGAGCAACCATCAAAACAACTCAGCAACTATGCACAACAGCCTAACAATCATACAGCAATATGCTAGCAACCAATCAGCCTAACAACCACCTACTGTAGAATAGCCTAGCAACCACAGCAACATCCAAACCAAGCAGAAAGCCCTAGTAACAACCCAAAACGGCATTGCTGTTGAAACACCCCCAAGCACACACAACAGCCTGACAACCACACAGCAATATCCTAGCAACCAATAAGTGTAACAGCCAACTAGAAATCAACGTCCAAACAACCAGAAAGCCCTAGAAACTACCCAAAATAGCCTAGCAACCATGAAAACTCTACAGCAACCACCCATAATGGCCTGACAACCACACGACAATATGCTAGCAACCAATAAACCTAACAACCACCTAGTATAGAATACCCTAGCAACCACAACAACATCCAATTCAACCAGAAAGCACTAGAAACTAACTGAAATAGCCTAGCCATCACCAAAACAGCCCAGCAATGACCGGCAACAGCCTGACAACCACACAGCAATATCCTAGCAACCAAGCAGCCTAACATACACTTAGAATAGCCTAGCAACCACAAAACATCCAAACCAACCAACATGAAACAGCCTAACAATTACCAAAACACCCCAGCACCAACCATTTACGACAACCTGACAACCACACATCAATATCTTAGCAACCAAGCAGGCTAACAACCACCTAGAATAGCCTAGCAACCACAACAACATCCAAACCAACCAGAAAGACCTACCTGAAACAGCCTAGCAACCATGAAATCTCTTCAGCAACCACCCATAACGCTCGGCAACCACATGGCAATATCCTAGCAACCAAAAAACCTAACAACCTTCTAGTGTAGAATACCCTAGCAACCACAACAACATCCAATTCAACCAGAAAGCCATAGAAACTAGCTAAAATAGCCAAAACAGCCAAGTAACGACCAACAACAGCCTGAACAACCACACAGCAATATCCTAGCAACCAAGCAGCCTAACATTCACCTAGAATACCCTAGCAACCACAACAACATCCAATTCAACCAGAAAGACCTACCTAAAACAGCCTAGCAACCATGAAATCTCCGCAACAACCACCCATAATGATCTGACAACTACAACAACATCCAAACCAACCAGAAAGCCCTAGAAACTACCTATAACAGCATAGCAACCATGAAAACACCCCAGCAATCACGACAGCAACCTGACAACCACACAACAATATCCTAGCAACCAAGCAGCCTAACATCCACCTAGATTTGCCTAGCAACCACAACATCCAAACCAACCAAACTACATGAAACAACCTAGCAACCATGAAAACACCCCAGCAACCATCCACAGTAGCCTAACAACCACATAACAATATCCTAGCAACCAAGCAGCCTAACAACCTCCTAAAAATAGCCTAGTAACCACAACAACATACAAACCAACCAACCAACCAACCAACAAACCAGAAAGCCCTAGTAATTACCTGAAACCACCAAAACACCCAAGCAACCACTGACAACAACCTGACAACCACACAGCAATATCCTAGCAACCAAGCAGCCTAACAACCACCTAGAATAGCCTAGCAACCACAACAACATCCAAACCAACCAGGAAGCCCTAGTAACGACCTGAAACAACCTAGGAACCATGAAAACACACAAGAAACCAACCAAAACAGCCTGACAACCACACAGCAATATCCTAGCAACCAAGCAGCCAAACAACCACCTATAATAGCCTAGCAACCACAACAACATCTAAACCAACCAGGAAGCCCTAGTAACGACCTGAAACAACCTAGGAACCATGAAAACACACAAGAAACCACCCAAAACAGCCTGAAAGAAACCACGCAAAGAAGGCTGACAACCTCACAGCAACATCCAAGCAACCAAGCAGCCTAACAACCACCTAAAATAGCCTAGCAACCATGTCAACATCTAAACAACTATAGCCACTAACCCAGAAAATCATAAAAACTATCAAGAGCCCAACAACAACCCAGAACAGCCTATTTATGTGGTGGCAGACTATCCATAACACAATGCTAATATTTTATGTGTTTTTTGGGGTGTACAGCTTAATAAAAGTTATTAAATAAATAAATAGATAAATTAATAACTAGAAAAATGAATAAATAAATAAATAAAAAAAATAAATAAATAAATAAAAATACTACAAAAAATACAATTAAATAAATAAAACTAAACATTTTTATATTTTTAAAATTATAAACAAAATCATTCTCCATAAATCTGAACATTTTGATGTATTTTTTTCACATTTTTCAAAAGTGTTCACACATTAATAGGAAATAAATAAATAAACAAAATAATAAAAAAGCCCATATCCTGCCAGGTCATTCTGATAGTCTCCAATCTACCAATATACAGTCGTCTCTTCCACCCTGCGCAGTGTGAATATCCTACTCAACATCTCATTTTGGAGAAAATAAATTCATCCGGGAACATTTCTGATTAAACCATTGGCCGCGATGATGGGATTGTGTGTTGAAAGCTAAAGACATCATTGGCCATCTTCCACACTTTGAACATGAAAATGAAAGAAGAAAGTGTTCGTCTGCCTCAGGGATTGAAAATCAAGAGCGACGGCTCGTCTAAAGCCTTGAACACACTCACGGCGCAGAACAAAGACACACAGCGTACAAAAACACGTCAATCAGAGCTGAAACACACACACACACACACACGTCCTGCGGCCACACAGATCCTGACAGACATCCAGACCCGCCACAGACTCTCAGAAAAGACTATCACTACTTTAGCTTCCCATTTAAAAAGTACTAACATACTGCTGTTCAAAAATGATATACATGCAGTAAAAGCCGTGCATTTATGAAATATCTTTGCAAGCTTTTTTTATGTGAATATACACTCACCGGCCACTTTATTAGGTACACATGACCAACTGTTCGTTAACGCAAATTTCTAATCAGCCAATCACATGACAGCAACTCAATGCATTTAGGCATGTAGACATGGTCAAGACGATCTGCTGCAGTTCAAACTGAGCATCAGAATGGGGAAGAAAGGGGATTTAAGTGACTTTGAACGTGGCATGGTTGTTGGTGCCAGACGGGCTGCTCTGAGTATTTCAGAAACTGCTGATCTACTGGGATTTTCATGCACAACCATCTCTAGGGTTTACAGAGAATGGTCTGACAAAGAGGAAATATCCAGTGAGCGGCAGTTCTGTGGGCGCAAATGCCTTGTTGATGTCAGAGGAGAATGGCCAGACTGGTTCCAGCTAATAGAAAGGCAACAGTAACTCAAATAAGCACTCGTTACAACCGAGGTCTGCAGAAGAGCATCTCTGAACACACAACACGTCCAACCTTGAGGCGGATGGGCTACAGCAGCAGAAGACCACACCGGGTGCCGCTCCTGTCAGCTAAGAACAGGAAACTGAGGCTACAATTCACACAGGCTCACCAAAACTGGACAAGAGAAGATTGGAGAAATGTTGCCTGGTCTGATGAGTCTCCATTTCTGCTGCCACATTCGGATGGTCGGATCACAATTTGGCCTCAACAACATGAACGCATGGATCCATCCTGCCTTGTATCAGCGGTTCAAGCTGCTGCTGCTGGTGGTGGTGTAATGGTGTGGGGGAGATTTTCTTGGCACACTTTGGGTCCATTAGTACCAATTGAGCATCGTATGTTGTTGAATCTATGCCACGAAGAATTAAGGCAGTTCTGAAGGCAAAAGGGTGTCCAACCCTTCAGTAGTAGTGACTCTTTTGTTTAGATGATGGACATAGAAAGTATATAGATTAGACAGATATGTTATTCCTGTATTATTTAATATTATTATTAAATTTTTTCTTCTCTCAAAGTGTATTAATTTATGTTAAGTTAATATATTATTGCTGTATTATTATTATTATTAGTAGTAGTAGTAGTATTATAGTTTTTTTATTTTTATTTATTTATTTTATTTTGCTAAACTGAGAATTTAAACCTTTTTTCATTGTGTATGTCATTGTTTAAAATAATATATTTTTAGAAAGTAAAAAAAAACTATTATGTTATGTATATTATATATATATATATATATATATATATATATATATATATATATATATATATATATATATATATATATATATATATATATATATATATATTTAACAGGAGGACTAATAATTCTTACTAGATGCAAAATCCGCCTCTTGCTTCTCACATCAATTAGAATCAAAATTAAACAAACAAAACATCACCACCACAGATGTCAAAAGCAAACTCAAAAAGAAACTGTTTGCACTGAGAGAATCCAGCAGCGTCTATCCCTCATCAGAAGTGTGGTGATCACTGAAAAACAGTGGAAAAACACTGAAAAATCCAGATCTCAGAGTCAAAGCCAGAGCTTCTCCTGTGATCAATCTTGTGAACGCGTTTCCTCTCATTATTACGACTCCACAGGTGAGAAGAGCTTCTCTCATTAGGTTCACTGGTCTTCATTAACAACATCACAGCCTCTTATTGACGATATACGCTTACAAGAACTGGCTTTCCTCAAGCTTATACACTGAGAAACAGTGAAACAGCAAGATCATTCATACAAAATACAAACACTGTACGGTTCTTCATCGTTTGAAACATATAAAAATAAAGGACAACAGAACCTTTTGTCCACACGAAAACTCAGTGTCAGGTGACTGAGTTTTTGCCTCATGATCTCGGTGTGTGTGTGGTTTTCTCCTTTCTGATTGGCCAACACGGCTGGGTTCACATCAAACATGAAAGACGCAAATAAAATGTTATCACTGTAAAGTCGGAGACAACAGAGGTGAGGATCTAAGTGCAGATTATTAAGAGAATCATCGGGCAGGCAAAAGGTCAAAACAGGGACACGCAGAAGCATGCAGATAATCCAAACGCAAAGTCACAGTACAGGCCAATGGTCGGGGCAGGCGGCAACAGTAAAACAAAACAAAGGTCAAAAACACGGCAAGGCAAGACAAGGAAAAGGCTTCATTATGCTCACTTAAAGTTTACAAGACTCAGCCAGGGTTTGTGTGTGTGTGTTGTGTGTGTGTGTGTGTGTGTGTGTGTGTGTGTGTGTGTTTATAGTATGGGTCATCAGTCCTCACAAGCTTCAGCTGTGTGTTTGCAATCAAAGGGGATCTGGGACAGGTGTGTGAGTGCAGGGAATGATGGGATTTGTAGTTCATTTCAGTGGCAGAATTGTAGTCCACATGATAGTGCATGTTTTCCAGTGATCTGCAAGATTGTTGGTGATCGTGACGCTCATTTTTGCATCGATGTGTATGTACTTAATTCCCCGTTGGGTGTGAACCCAGCATAAAAGTGTCATTATCGCCCCCTGTTGGTTTGGCATGCCAATAACATGCATCACAGTGCATTTGTGCATTTTCATGTGGGCATTTTTTCTTAAAAACAAATGTAGGGAACACCCAGTTTATAAAAATACTCGTGTACATGTGGACATGGCCTTAAACTACAACTAAAAACTACATTTCCTGTTTAACCGTTGCTCTAAAGTGCTATTTTGGAATCTGTATTTTTTCATTCATTGACGATGGCTGTTGGTTTACTCAACACGTCATGATTTCGCCAAGTACGATGCCATCCTGGATTAACATCTATGTTGATCCTGGAACATCATTTTAGTTGGAAAATATAATCCATTCCCTACCCCGAAACCCAACCATAACTGTTAATTTTTCCCAAAATCAGAGGGGAATAATAGTTGGATAACACCCATGTAGAAGTGCATAAACTGAAAGCCTAAACCTAACATAAACGTTATTCTGGCTATTGGAATGTTGTTCCAGCATCAACACAGATGTTAATCCAGGAACATGTCCTACTTGGTCAAATCAGCCTGGCATTGGTTTGCTGGTGTAGATCTGCAGATCACGTTAGTTTCCACAGATTCAGAGCTGCTCATGAGTCTCTAATGTATGATTGCAGTTTTCACATGCACACGCGAGTGGACAGAGATGAAGAGCCACCGGCGAGGAACCAGACGCCCTCAGAGACGCAAACAATATGCTCATATATCTTGTTCTGTGTAAAGTTGGCAGGTTTTTGGCTGCGGTGGCACGCAGAGCTCTTTCAGGACACTGGTGCTCCCGCTGTGGACACGCTTGCACTGTCACAAAGGCAAAAAGATGATTTCTACCCCGCAGAGCTGTCCAAAAACACCTCGCTGCTTTTGTCCTTCAGCGGCACAGCTCCTCTTATATCCAACATAAAGGTCGAGTTTATGCACGGTGAACATCCCGTCATTGTGCATGAGAAACACACATTTAGAGGCCGTTCACAACAAGCACAATAACTATAAAGATAACGATAAAGACATGCTCCTGGGTGTAAAACAATAGCAGAGTTCAGACCACTGCTAGAATTATAGAGATGCAGAGAAGCTACAGAAAAGTTGGGATAAAGTGCATCCCAGTGAGGTTATCTCAGAATAAAGGCAAACAGGTTTATCGGCAGCACGATTTAAACCAGAGTACTGTTACATACGACTGAAGGGTTTATTCTGTGAAAACAACCATCCTGGAGTACTTTATCCCAGTTATTACAGGGCTACTTGCACACAAAACACACAAACCATTGTTTTTGAGCCTTCATTGTATACTAATTCTTAATTAAATGCAAAGCTGACTAAAACAAAAACAGCTGATGGAGTATACACTAACCTGCACATTATTCAGACACTAGATGGCGTCAAACAGTCAAAAACACAAAGCTGACAGAAATGAAAACAGCTGATGGAGTATACACTAACCTGCGCATTATTCAGACACTAGATGGAGACAAACAGTCAAACACACAAAGCTGACAGAAAAGAAAACAGCTGATGGAGTATACACTAACCTGCGCATTATTCAGACACTAGATGGCGCCAAACAGTCAAAAACACAAAGCTGACAGAATGAAAATGGCTGATGGAGTATACACTAACATGCACATTATTCAGACACTAGATGGCGTCAA
The DNA here is from genome assembly GCA_903798195.1 of Danio kyathit. Lineage (NCBI taxonomy): Eukaryota > Metazoa > Chordata > Actinopteri > Cypriniformes > Danionidae > Danio > Danio kyathit. The sequence continues at coordinate 1,870,840 of LR812519.1, forward strand.
ACAGTCAAACATGCAAAGCTGACACAAACAGCTGATGGAGTATACACTAACCTGTGCATTATTCAGACACTAGATGGTGTCAAACAGTCAAAAACCCAAAGCTGACAGAAAAGAAAACAGCTGATGGAGTATACACTAACCTGTGCATTATTCAGACACTAGATGGTGTCAAACAGTCAAAAACCCAAAGCTGACAGAAAAGAAAACAGCTGATGGAGTATACACTAACCTGCGCATTATTCAGACACTAGATGGCGTCAAACAGTCAAACATGCAAAGCTGACACAAACAGCTGATGGAGTATACACTAACCTGTGCATTATTCAGACACTAGATGGTGTCAAACAGTCAAAAACCCAAAGCTGACAGAAAAGAAAACAGCTGATGGAGTATACACTAACCTGCGCATTATTCAGACACTAGATGGAGACAAACAGTCAAAAACAGCTGATGGAGTATACACTAACCTGTGCATTATTCAGACACTAGATGGCGCCAAACAGTCAAAAACAGCTTATGGAGTATACACTAACATGCACATTATTCAAACACTAGATGGTGCCAAACAGTTAAAAACAGCTGATGGAGTATACACTAACCTGCGCATTATTCAGACACTAGATGGCGCCAAACAGTCAAAAACACAAAGCTGACAGAATAAAAACAGCTGATGGAGTATACACTAACCTGCGCATTATTCAGACACTAGATGGCGCCAAACAGTCAAAAACACAAAGCTGACAGAATAAAAACAGCTGATGGAGTATACACTAACCTGCGCATTATTCAGACACTAGATGGCGCCAAACAGTCAAAAACACAAAGCTGACAGAATGAAAACGGCTGATGGAGTATACACTAACCTGCAAATTATTCAGACACTAGATGGCGCCAAACAGTCAAAAACACAAAGCTGACAGAAATGAAAACAGCTGATGGAGTATACACTAACCTGCGCATTATTCAGACACTAGATGGTGCCAAACAGTCAAACATGCAAAGCTGACACAAACAGCTGATGGAGTATACACTAACCTGTGCATTATTCAGACACTAGATGGCGTCAAACAGTCAAACATGCAAAGCTGACACAAACAGCTGATGGAGTATACACTAACCTGTGCATTATTCAGACACTAGATGGCGTCAAACAGTCAAAAACACAAAGCTGACAGAAAAGAAAACAGCTGATGGAGTATACACTAACCTGCGCATTATTCAGACACTAGATGGAGACAAACAGTCAAACACACAAAGCTAACAGAAATGAAAACAGCTGATGGAGTATACACTAACCTGCGCATTATTCAGACACTAGATGGTGACAAACAGTCATAAACACAAAGCTGACAGACACTAAAACAGCTGATGGAGTATACACTAACCTGTGCATTATTCAGACACTAGATGGTGACAAACAGTCATAAACACAAAGCTGACAGACACTAAAACAGCTGATGGAGTATACACTAACCTGTGCGTTATTCAGACACTAGATGGCATCAAACAGTCAAACATGCAAAGGTGACAGAAACAGCTGATGGAGTCTACACTAACCTGCACAATATTCAGACACTAGATGGCGGCAAACAGGCACACAAAGCTGACAGAAACAGCTGATGGAGTATACACTAACCTGTGCGTTATTCAGACACTAGATGGCGTCAAACAGTCAAAAACACAAAGCTGACAGAATGAAAACAGCTGATGGAGTATACACTAACCTGCACATTATTCAGACACTAGATGGCGTCAAACAGTCAAAAACACAAAGCTGACAGAAATGAAAACAGCTGATGGAGTATACACTAACCTGCGCATTATTCAGACACTAGATGGCGTCAAACAGTCAAACATGCAAAGGTGACAGAAACAGCTGATGGAGTATACACTAACCTGCGCATTATTCAGACACTAGATGGCGGCAAACAGGCACACAAAGCTGACACAAACAGCTGATGGAGTATACACTAACCTGCACATTATTCAGACACTAGATGGCGGCAAACAGGCACACAAAGCTGACACAAACAGCTGATGGAGTATACACTAACCTGTGCGTTATTCAGACACTAGATGGCGGCAAACAGGCACACAAAGCTGACACAAACAGCTGATGGAGTATACACTAACCTGCGCATTATTCAGACACTAGATGGCGGCAAACAGGCACACAAAGCTGACACAAACAGCTGATGGAGTATACACTAACCTGTGCGTTATTCAGACACTAGATGGCGGCAAACAGGCACACAAAGCTGACACAAACAGCTGATGGAGTATACACTAACCTGTGCGTTATTCAGACACTAGATGGTGTCAAACAGTCAAAAACACAAAGCTGACAGAAATGAAAACAGCTGATGGAGTATACACTAACCTGTGCATTATTCAGACACTAGATGGAGACAAACAGTCAAAAACACAAAGCTGACAGAAATGAAAACAGCTGATGGAGTATACACTAACCTGCGCATTATTCAGACACTAGATGGCGTCAAACAGTCAAACATGCAAAGGTGACAGAAACAGCTGATGGAGTCTACACTAACCTGCACAATATTCAGACACTAGATGGCGGCAAACAGGCACACAAAGCTGACAGAAACAGCTGATGGAGTATACACTAACCTGTGCATTATTCAGACACTAGATGGCACCAAACAGGCACACAAATCTGACAGAAACAGCTGATGGAGTATACACTAACCTGCATATTCAGACACTAGATGGCGCCACTTACAAAAAAAAATAATAAAGTTTACAGCACAAATCTCTCCTCTGTCTTTGAATAAACAACAATATGGATGAAACGTAAAGACATCACTTTGGCTAAGCATCTGAAATATGACTTTTGAAGGATATGCATGTGAGTAAATGATGACCGCGGTGAATTACGTGTCTATAATAAGCTCTCAGATCTGCTCAACAGTGTTTGACTGTATTTGCCAAGGAAGTAACCTTTTAAACTCATTATCCAAACACAGAGTCCTCCTTCATGGGCTTGGCCTGCTGTTTGTCAGCTGGCAGGCCTGCAGCTCTTATTCTCCATTGATTCTTCCAACTCACTTGGCAAGAATCAACGCTTCATTCACATTTTGTCTCCGACTCCAAATCTGCTTTGAGTGACTGAGTGATAATGTTGCTGGGTTTAGATTCTGAGAATATAAAGAGGTTAAAGGTGAATTGACACCTAGTGGTTGAAGTAGATATTGCAGTCCAAATTGAAAACATTGGAGAGTCTTTTCACACCCAGGTTGCTGTATTGATGACACAAATATTGCGAGTGTGCCTGAGGATTGAAGCCTACAATGTAATCTACTCAGCTAATGTTTACATTTGTAATATTTATATTATTTGCTTATTAAAAACACATCATGTGAATTTATGTAACTCTAAATCTGTCTTATTTTGGAGGCCGCTACTGCATCCATATACACTGAGAGAGACATCATGACTGAAATTAAATATGTCGTTTTCCCAACAAGGCAACCTGGAGTGCTGAAATATGATTGGTTAAACTGACAGTGGGTGGAGTTACAGAGATCATAACAATGACAGGCATACCAAAACATAATGCACATTCTCAAAACAGAATAACTGACTTTAGCATTGTTTTTCAGGTTAACAAGTATGGTAAGTTAGCATGTTTCTTAAATATCTGTAAGCATATTAAAGTATTGTTATGCTTTAGAAGAGTCAAACATGTACATCCAGCTTTTATTGTTGTGGATCAGTGCTGAAGTGAAGCGATGTGTTTATTCTCACTGACCGGTGTTATAATCGGAAGTGTCACGTCTGTCTGAAAACTCTGACTGACACCAGATCTGTTTCTGTGTGGATATTTATATCATGCGTGAAAGTGAAGTGTGTAATTATAGTGTTTGTGCAGATCATTTCAGCTCTGTTGGAGACCAAAAATACATGTGCTTGTTTCCCTATCACTCTACGTTCACCTGTTTCTGCTCTACCTCATTTGACAGTTGTATATTCATTTTAAATGAACAGGCATTTGTATATACACTACCTGACAAAAGTCTTCCCAGTTGTAAGAGCAACAAATAATAACTCGACTTCTAGTTGATCATTTGGAAAAGTGTCTGAAGGTGGATTTCTCTGATGGATCATCTGTTGATCTGCATCTCAATCAACACACATACTGCAGAAGACCTACTGGAACCCTGCATGGAGCCAAGATTCTCACAGAAATCAGTCAAGTTTGGTGAAGGAGAAATCATGGTTTGGGGTTACATTCAGTATGGGGGCGTGCGAGAGATCTGCAGAATGGATGATCAACATCAACAGCCTGAGGAATCAAGACATTTGTGCTGCCCAAACCACAGGAGAGGGACAATTCTCCAGCAGGATAGCGCTCCTTCTCATACTTCAGCCTCCACATCAAAGCTCCTGAAAGCAAAGAAGGTCAAGGTGCTCCAGGATTGGCCAGCCCTGTCACCAGATATGAATATTATTGAGTATAAGATGGAGGAGGCATTGAAGATGAATACAAAGAATCTTGATGAACTCTGGGAGTCCTGCAGGAACGCTTTCTTTGCCATTCCAGATGACTTTATTAATCAGTGATTTGAGTCATTGCAGAGATGTATGATGCAGTCCTCCAAGCTCATGATGGAGTCAGACACAATATTCATTCTGTTTCCACTGCAGCATGACTTTATATTCTATACTGGACATTATTTCTGTTCAGTGATGAGACTTTTGTCTAAGAGTCAGACCTTACTGTCCTAATGAAATCATTCAACATCAAGACATGATCATATTTTATTTTGGTAAAATAAGCGTCATCTAGAGGCCTTTGCCTTTCATATAAGACACTTCTGATACCAAATGATCAACTAGAAGTCAACTTATTATTTCTGGCTTCTAAAACTTGGATAGGCGACAAGACTTTTGTCAGGTAGTGTAGAATTTTAACATTATAATATCTATCTATCTATCTATCTATCTATCTATCTATCTATCTATCTATCTATCTATCTATCTATCTATCTATCTATCTATCTATCTATCTATCTATCTATCTATCTATCTATCTATCTATCTATCTATCTATCTATCTATCTATCTATCTATCTATCTATCTATCTATCTATCTATCTATCTATCTATCTATCTATCTATCTATCTATCTATCTATCTATCTACCTTATTTAATAAAAAAATTTTTAAATAAATTTATCAATTAACTTATTTTAATAAATTTTCCTTTTTCCATATATAATTGTTAAAAATGCAATTTTGTCTTGTTTATTTTGTGTACTTGTGCATAATTTTTTTAGGCAGTTTAGCAGGTTGGTTTACTGAAGAGTTTTAGTTGGTGTTAACAATAAACAGCAACAAAAATAATGTTTGTAAAATGAACAAAATACAATAGTAATTTATAATAAACAGTGATAAAGTGTTTTTGAACCATACCCTAGTAAAAGTGTATATTATAGTATTTACAACTCTAAAAAATACTGTGGAGTACTGCAGTTTTTTAAACAGTGGTTTAGTGTAGTATAATGAAGTGTTTCTCAACCACATTCCTGGAGGCGCACCAGCTTTGCACATTTTCCATGTCTCCTTAACCAAACACACCTGATTCAGATCACCAGCTCATTAGCAGAGACTGAAAGACCTGTAATAGGTGTGACAAAGGAGACATCCAAAACATGCAGTGCTGGTGGTCCTCCAGGAGCATATACCCTCATAGTTGTAGAAAACTAGAGTACTGGCTCACTTATGTTATTACTATAGTTGTTGTGTTAGCATAACAATTATAGAATAACCATTAATTCAAGTGCTTTGATATAGAATGTATAAAAAAATAATAAAAAAACTCGGCTGTGTCTGAAATTGCATACTTTCATGCTGCATAGTATGTTAAAAACAGTATGCAGGCCGAGTAGTGTCATAGTATTGGAAAAACAGTATGTGAGAAGTACACAGATAATCTACTACTTCCAGCAAGATTCTGAAGTGCACATCCAATAGACACTACGCTATCCCATAATGCCACATGAGAGAATTCATGAATGAGTGACACAACTGATGCGCGGAGGTCACAAGATCATGACAAATGGCGAATGTAGTATGTCTGAATTCCATCAATACTACTCACATTCATCCTATATAGAAAACACATTTCTTTTAAATAGTAAATTCAAATTCACATGTACATGGAGTAGGTGATTTCAGATGCAGCCCTAGAGCATTTCAAGAGTTCCTGCTTAGATATGCTTAGCGTTAATAGCAGGTTTGGCATGCTGTTCCGGGAGAGAACCCTGAGCTAGGAGATACTTGAGCCCAAGGCTCTCGCCCAGTCAATAAGCATATAAGGGGATCCGAGATCAGGTAGGTCTCGAGAGCTCCCTCTTAGAAAAGGGAGGAAAAGGAGGAGATGGGGTGGAAGGAGGGGATTCTTCCAAAACGAAAACAGAGCAGTAGGGAAAAAGATCCATTTATTGTAAGCTTGGATCACTCTGATTGGATTATTATTAGCTATGTTTCCATCCACCTATTTTTATGTGCATTTTGCTTATGCGCATAAAAAAAAAACAATTGATTGAAACGCCATGATGCGCATGAATTTTGAAAATGTGCAAAAAAAAAAAAAAAACACATGTGTAACCCAGGTTACTAGTGGGTAGTACACAGCACTAGAGCAAATAGAAATACCACTATAAATATGAGAAAAACATTGGCAGAATACTCGATTAAACAATATATTTAAAATGATTTATTTATATAAATCATTTATAATAGGATATTATACATCATCTAAGGAAATAGTGCTTTGGAATGACATCATCGTGCCTTCCGCTATAGCATAGATATATACACTAGATATCGCATAGGGACCCTGAGCATGGCTCAATAGCGCCGCCACATTGGTACAGTGCTTCTAGGACAAACATCATTCAACCGCACTAGTCAAGACAGTGTGCCAATGTGAAGATGCTGGACTTTAGCGCTGTGTTTGCGTTGTAGTAACGAGCAAACAAAGAAAACAAAGCACAAAGGCAGAACACTTCATAGGTAAGATTTAGTTTTTTATGTTTTTGTATGTTTTGAACTTTTGTGCTTAACAAGTAATGTTATTGATGATAATACAGTCTGCTGCATTCACCATAAGGCAAAGTAGCACCAACTCGCACTAAATTCTAGACTTATGCTAGTTTTGTTAAATAAAATAAGCAAACTATGTTATGAAATATGACAAGAAGATCCTGCCGTGCTAGAAACTTGTATTATTATCAGCTAAGTGAACGAGTCGTTCATAACGGAGATTCATTCACAAACGGATCGCTCCCTCCGTTACAATGAGAAGTGAAAGCAGGAGAGGGGGTGTGTTTCAGGACATGGATTAGATCAAATTAAACAGGGAAGGAGGATAATGCATTTCCATGCACCCAAACACACACTCTTTGTCAGGAATGCCCGTGCGGTCACATCCATCAATGTAGAAAAGTGATGTAAAATTATAATATTTCGTAATTGAAAAAAATTATTGCATACTGACCACCGGGGAAAACTCCCGATCATAGATATATGTGTATATGTGTATTTCTCTGGCTTTGGATGGCCACAGTCCTCCGCTTCACCTTGGTCCCGCATTCATTTCAAAGGAGCGCTACCCTGTACGAAAATGGCGGCTTTATTGACGCATTCGTTCTAATAGACAATAGCAGGGTAGGCGACATCTAGTGTATATATCTATGCCGCTATAGCAGCAGATCAGCTATACAGTACAAACAATAACAAATCACTCTTGTCGGTTGGTTTGTGTTTACCGTTGCTATGGAGATTCAGTATTCGCAAGGGAATGCAAGAGATGAAATGTAAGTTGTTATATTATTAACAGTAGAAAATTATTAGATTTATATCTTTTAATGTTTTAAATCAGTGTTAACTGAGAAATTGTACCATTAACAAGATTCTGAGAGGATTTCTATCATATATATTTTTTAATGAAGGATCGAGAGAAAAACAAGATTTGTATCTGAGAGTGAAATCTGCACACGAGTGCCACCTGGAGTTTTTCCTGGTTTTTGCTTTGATTTTGGATGATTTTCCTTGGTGAGTTCGTGTTTTTTTTTAAATTGTTTTCATTATAACATGATTTAAACTAGTGTTAAAATGTGTTTTATTAATCAACCATTTGTTGGTCTAGAAAAAACCCAACAACGTATATAAGGGGTGAAATAGAAACAAAAACAGTAGTAATTCTTGTGAAATACACATGCGCATGACGGAGTAGGATAAACTTTTTATTCGATAAGAAAAGATGCGCATAAACTACGATGGAAACACTTTTACCGCACAAATTCCAGTGTGCGCATTAAAAAAAAAAGGTCATGTGATTTTGTTATAAGAGATCATGTGATGATAAAAATGTGTGTAAATGGACAAACCAGCAGGCTGAGCACACTGTAGAACAGGTATTCAATTGGCGGCGCGCAGGCCAAACCCGGCCCCGAGGCAATATTTTCTGGCCCTCCAAATAGTGTGACCAAGACATCAAGAATAAATTGAGTTCAGTTAAAAAATGGCCGCTATAGTTATGAAGTGTGCGTTTGTTCAATACAGCACGAGCTGCGCAGAGCGGGAGTCACCTGACAGTGGCGAGAGCAGCCGAATACATTTGAATATGTTTGTAGAAAAGGTCTTTTGTACAATGCACTGATATCGTTATTAGGGATGCAACGAATAACCGATTTCACTATTAACTGCGCTTTAATTCGTCACGGTTAATTAATCGTAAAGGCTTCTCTAAGCCGCATTTCTGCATTTCTGTTCTGCCGCACGAAACTAAACTGCTGAACAAAGTTACGCCAAGTTGTAACTGTGTGCAAGTTTAAAGTTCCGAGCCGAAGCTAATACGCACGCACACTGTAATAACTATAGCCGCGGGCCGTTCCCATATCACATCTTTCCCGCGCGCAAGTTTGTTATGTTGTAAGAATATATGCCAATATGTGGGCGCAAGCGGAGCAACGCGCTCGCGGCTGTCTGGGCGCACGCAGTAGAAAACATCTCATGCTGTAACGGTGAGAGTTGTGCTTAGCTTTCAGTGCAATGTAAACAAAAGACATGTTAGACGAACTATTATTAAAATGATTATGTATGTATGAACGCAGATGATAACAGTTAATCTGAATATTGGCGCCGACCTTCATAACAGTTATTATCATATTATTTTCTCCCGTTCCTCTCTATAAACACACACATAATTAAATTGTGTAGCCCTATAAGCACAGAAAAACCTTCAGCATAAAAACTATTACTAATGAAAATGCCTTTTAAAGGTTTTTAATATTAGTTAGGGATGTCCAGATCTAAATCTAGCTAATATAAAGCTTAAAGTTACATTAGACGTGATAACTGTGAAACACTGATTATTCTTCACACTATATAATCGTACAACCAAAATCTATAATTGTTGCATCCATAATTGTTATGCAGTTCAAAACAGAACATATGAACATATCTGAGTGTAGAAGAAGCCTACTTCAGCAATACACTGATTTTGTTGTGCTGTGAAATACAACATTTGAATATTTGTTAAAAAAAACTTATTGTACAATGCAGTGATATTATATAGTTTCAAAATACAATATATTAACATTTTAATGTAGACAAATACAACGTGGGTGTCTAAAGGAGCAAAAATTCAACATATTGGCTCTTAAATGCAGTTGTGTCATCATTTATATTGCAAGTCATGTCTCTCTGGCCCTTCGTTTGGGATGCTTTTCATGAACTGGCCCCCGTGACAAACTAATTGAATGGCCCTGACATGTTGTTTTGGTCATTCTAAAATGCCTCACCGTTTCAGTAGTAGTGTTATTATATTATGAATGACCTCCAGAATTAAGAGCGTCTTCGCTCCACGTCTGACCCCTTCAAATTCCACCGCGCGTTCACTGCGTGTCAGGATTGCCTTCTGAGGCGTAAGTCATTTATCAAATTCAGTTTTTAACTGTTGATATTTGGCGCTAGTTAATCAGGAAGTGACGATTTCGTTCGCTTTGACTCGTTGGATGGAAACGCAGCTTTATCCGCACGTCTTATTCGATAATCCAGTTTTGCGCATAAAGTTAATTCGCATTTTTGGATGGAAACATAGCTAGTGATTACAGATGAGCAGCCAGTTGTGCTCAATCATATCACGTGCTCCTTTCGAAATTAGTTTATGAAACAGCACTTGCTATAAATGACTATAGTATATTTTTCAAAAATTCTACACATGATTGAATCAAATGAACTTTTCTAGTCATCTCAAATGACATTAATCAAACTGACTAAAAATATGAACTTTGTAAACCTTAAAAAAAAATGTAGTTGAAACCTGAATAACTTCTTAAAGGGTCACGAAACACCAAAACACATGTTTTGAGCTGTTGACAGTCATATCTGTGTCTCACGCTGCTATAAACACTATGAGGACACATATAGTGCACTAAAAAGTGAAAATTGGTTGTTTTTGCGTTATTTTGAGCAAATTCGTTCTTCCGGTTTGAAACGAATTTTTGAAGCAGGGTCACGGCCATGAGATACTAAGGTGTAAATCCAGAGTGGAGAGTGGCTGTCTGTCTTTTCCAGAACATTCTGACGTATGTGGGTGTGCGGCATTAATTCATGACAAAGACGTGCTTCAAACCAATCAGCGCGCTCTATTGTGTATGATGCGAAACTTCATTAATATGCATGATAGCTCCGGAGACTATTTACCTGTTTACACCGTACAGACGGAAGAGAGACGCCACGTTGTGTTGCCAAAACAAGTGAAAGAACAAGAATTTGGAGACACGGGTCATCGGTGTTGTGTTTATTAGTGTGCTGCAACGAAGGTTTTGTTTTCATTTTCCCTCTATGAGAGAGCTGCTGGACTCACGTGTGGATTACAGTGCAAGGGACACGCGACAGAAACGCGTTTGTAAGGAACATTTTTACCCGAGAGCTTTTCGCATCTGGAAATGGTGAAATCTGGATTTGTCGCTCGTCTCCTTTTTGTCCTGTCGCTACAGATTAGGTAAGTGTGTGCGATCAGTGCTCTTTGTTTAACCCAGATTACAAAGTTTGTCGTATCTTCAGCAGTTTTTAAAGACATACCTCAGTCAAAATGATTTAGTTACTAAGTTTACAGTATGTTAATATCACTGCAATATTATAGTATTATAGACTGAAAGATCCGCTGTAAATGCTGCTCTCTGAGTGTAAACATATAAACACAAACTATTCCCGTCGTGCAGGATTTTCGCCGCATTTTGTGACAGGATAGCCTATACAGACACTGCTTTCTGACGCTACCTACCTACCGAGTACATAAGTTACAGAGAAATGCGGAGGATTTTTTTCTCTCATTCGCCATGCTGTATCAAATCAGCCTCTCTGTGTTTGTTTTGCCTGTGAAATTTAGCGCGCGCCCAAATGGAAACGCCCTTCTATGCATATCTTATCCTCTTTCCCTCCCCCGACACTCCCACACTCCCAGAGTTGAACACGCCCAACTTTCCTGACTTTTTTCAAAACAGAGGTGTGAAAACACCGTGCTGAGACAGGGGGTTTCGTGGCCCTTTAAAATAAGTTAAACAACATAAAAATATGTGTTGTCTTGATTTATTGTCATATAATTTTTGACAGTCTTTTTGCACAGTATTTGAAATGCATCACATTCTGAGAGTGAAGTGACTTTTTCGCCACAGCCATATCACCCTGCAGCCCAAGACTGATTACTCACTGAAGCTAAGCAGGGTTGAGCCCAATGACTGTATAAAATATGGACGACGCGACAGCGCCATTTTCCATTAAACGCTGTGAAGGAAAAAACGCCTCGTGACGGGCACAAACTGTCGCAAAAGACTGCTGAAATTGGAGCCTGGGCATGCGTAGAAGGAATGCCTGATGGAGCCAGAGGAGGAGCTGCGGAATCAAGCTTCCAACCAAACGCTTGTACATCAAATCAGCCACGCCCCCCGAACTTCTCTCTTGACCGCCGGTGTCTGCACTATAACAAAGGCTTGCTAATGTACACTTTGCGTTTACATAGGAGCCTGGTTTGCTGTTTTATCAACACAAATGGTTGTAATAACGTTAACAAAGGTGCGGTTTATATAATGAAGATTTAATCGCGCCAGCTCCGTGCTGCAGCGCACAATACTCGCGGGCCGATCCGGCTTGGATGCGGCAGCGTCGGCTCGCTAACGGCCGCCGGATCTGACCGGATGCCTATGGACTCACTGCTCGAGTCAATCGGGCCAGATGCGGCGACGCTGCCGCATCCAAGCCGAATCGGCCCGCGAGTAATGTGCGTGAGTAGGTACAGCAGACGGAGTCGGGCTGAGGGGTAAGTCTCCAGCAGGCGAGAGTGTAGCCGGAACTGGCCCAAGTGTATTTTGCTATCTGGGTGGTAAGGCGTGTATCAAAAAATATATGATAAAGCCCTGACCTTACCGAATAAACAGTGTTCCACCAGATCATGTATGTCAGAAACTATAGTTTACTGCTGAACAACTCGTTTTATCATGGTAAAATAACACAGAAATGGAATAATAACACTTCAGTCTCCTGCTAAAGCTCCGACGTCTGCTTTGAGAAACTGTCAATCACAGCTGTCAATCACGATGACACGCCCAGCATTAAATTACTGCTGAAAACATACAGAAATGAAGATCTGCACCTATATAAGCTGATAACCAGTGCCTTAACTGACCAGAACCATCTTCTTTCGGAACATTTTATTGCAAGTGTAATTAATTTTTTTATTTAGTCTCATGTCTCCTTCATTAACACGGAGGAGGCGGGCTTTATGACTTGTACTGCAGCCAGCCCCCAGGGGGCGATATAACGGCTGAGACCTTCACTCAAAAGCAGGCGTGCGGCACACTTGGTTGAGCCCACCTGGATGGGAGACCACAGGGGAAAACTAGGCTGCTGTTGGAAGTGGTGTTAGAGAGGCCAGCAGGGGGCGCTCAACCTGTGGTCTGTGTGAGTCCTAATGCCCCAGTAAAAGAGAAGGGGACACTACACTGTCAGTGGGCGCCGTCTTTCAGATGAGACGTTAAACCGAGGTCCTGATTCTCTCTGGTCATTAATAATCCCATGGCACTTCTGGTAAAGAGTAGGGGGGTAACCCTGGTGTCCTGGCCAAAGTCCCTCAATCGGCACTTACCCATCATGCCCTCCTAATCATCCCCATCCACCTAATTGGCTCTATCACTGTCTCTTCACTCCACCAATAGCTGGTTGTCCTGTGGCTGCCGTCGCATCATCCAAGTGGATGCTACACACTGGTGGTGGTGTGGAGAGACTCCCCTCATGATTGTGAAGCGCTTTGGGTGTATGGCCATACACAATAAATGCGCTATATAAATACACATTACATTTTTCGACAGTAAACAGTGCTAGTTTTGACTTTGCTTTGTCTTTTGGCGTTGATCCTGACAAACCTTGTGCCATTTTCCATCGAAACAGTGAAGTTTCTTATCCGAGTGGTCCTAAATGCAGAAAAAGCTGCTAGTGTAATCATCAGCACCGCATCTGAGTGACTGAGAAAAGCCCGTTCCCTGCAGCTGTAATCAGACCTGCAGTGGCGGCGCTGTGCTGATTACTGCTCAAACATGAACATTTCACAAACCTCTCATTAACATTTCATTAGCGTCCGCGTCTGCATGCTGGACGGGCCCAGATAACAGACGGACACAGGCCTGGATTAGACTCTCAATGGAGAAACTGATCCAGAGCACAGCCGTACTGATGACGCCAGCAGATCTGAACCAGAAGCACACTGATCTGAAACTCAATCTCCAGTGCAGTCTAGTTGAAGTCCAGTCACTTTTTTTGGAAATAGGCTCAGTTTACAGCTCCTAAATAAATACTGCTTGCCTTAATTTTTAAGCTGAATCAAATTCTCAGTCCATTTAACTTATATTATGTTAAACTGACCTACAACTGCTTGCATAACTTATAAAATTAAGTTAGAACATGATTAACCTAGTTTAATAAGTTGCAATGAACTAAAAACATACTGTCAGGACTAATTGCTTATATAATTTTTTAGAGTGTAGAGACTTTTTTTTCCATTCAGCAGATCTCTGGGTCTGGAGGAACACTTTCAGTTTAGCTTAGCATAGAATCGGATTAGACCATTAGCATCTTGCTCAAAAATCTAAAGAGTGACCAAAGAGGTTTATTTTTTTCCTATTAATAATATTTTTCCTATTTAACACTCAACTCTTTTGTATCATGTACTAACACTGAAGGAAAAGGAAAGTTTCCACTGCTGCAGTCATGGTATGGAATGATAGTATAGCTTCTAGGCCAGTGGTGGGCAAACTTTTTAGACCCGAGTGCCACATCAAGTTTTGCAAACCAAGTGAAGGGCCGAATGTCAAATCCTTCAACAATAACTTTTATTTATAGTGGCAGTATACATAGAACATGTATAACATTATTGAGTCAAATTTACAAGTCAAATGAATTTGCACTGCTATTTATATTTAATTATCAATCATCATAAAACAATAAAATAATCCCTTAAAAAATATAATAATAATAATAATAATAATGTAATACTTTTTACAATGGAGAATAAAAAAAATCTCATATCAACACATTAAAATAGTTCTTAAAGTTTACTATTCAGCAGTGTTGCCAGATTGGGCGGTTTTAAAACCAAGTTTGCGGGTAAAAAGTAACACTGCCCGCGATCTCCCGTAACCCCCCCACTATTCGTGAAACTTGTGACCGTTCCCCCCACTTTTCGTGAAATATGAGACGATCCAACCACCCCTCATATATTTTGGAGATATTTGGGACAGTCCAACCCCCCCCGCCCACACTTTTTGTAAAATCGAGGTTGTTGGGCGGGTGTTTTTGCACTTCGGCGGGTTTTTGGGCTGGAAAAAGTCAGTTACATCTGGCAACACTGCTATTCAGTCAAATTTACAATATACTACTTTGCACTGCTTTTAGAATATACAGATCAATCATCATACATTTTGATAAAACCACAAATCTTTGATAAAAGAACTTTTTAAAGGGGATGTATTCAATTATTATATAATTTGAGTCAAATTCACAACAATCTCATTTTAGCTTGTATTAATATGCTCATATCAATCATTATAAATCTGAGATAAAATGGAAGAATCTTAGTCTTTGTTATTCCATGTCATGTTATTATGAGCGTGTTCATGTAAACAATGAGCCTGAAAATAAATTATATTAATATTAACAGCAACACTCTCGCAAAATACCAAGCTGATTCAATCGTTGCCTAACGACATAAAGCGCGCCACGCTCCTTTTTTTCTTGTCAACAAAAAGGCAGTGCGGTGCACCTCGCGTTTTTGGAACGTAAATGCGCGTTCGGTGTGATCAGCCACTTAGGTTGTAGTCTTTAAAAACAGCAATACTTTCTTGGCATATTAGACATACCTCTTTCTGTTCGTTATTGCTGAAGACGTATTTTGTTGTCAATTCTTCCTTGAACACACGACATTCAGAGTCAATTTTATAAATTTTTTTGGCATTTTCAGTCATTAACGGTCGAGTGCATTTTAATATCCGAGAGTGTGTTCTAATTCTACTGGTTGCACTAACTGTACCGCGTGCAATACTGCCATCAAATGGCGTTCACTTGTATCGCATCATTAATTTACTAATTCTGAAACCAAACCGTTCCCAGAGATGGGTTGCGGCTGGAAGGGCATCCGCTGCGTAAAATCATGCTGGATAAGTTGGCGGTTCATTCCGCTGTGGCGACCCCGCAAGGGACAAAGCCGACAAGAAAATGAATGAATGAATGAATGAATGAAACCAAACCGTTACTCAGAAGCAGCATTTTTAAAACTCCCTCGCGGGCCAGATGAAAGTGTTCAGCGGGCCACATATGGCCCGTGGGCCGTAGTTTGCCCACCTCTGTTCTAGACATATCAGCAGGCATACTTTTGTGTTTTCCTGTCAGAATATGTACTAATCTGCATGTATTAGTAGCACAAAATCAAACTTTTGGTTAAGTAAAAAAAAAAAAAAAAAACGCATACTAACACATATACAGCGGGGGAAATATAAGCATTGAACACGTCACCATTTTTCTCAGAACACATATTTATAAAGGTGCCGTTTACTTGAAATTTTCCCCAAATGTTGGTAACAACCAAATAAATTAATATATGTGAAAAAACAAAAACAAATCTCATTAGTTTACCAATGAAGTTATGGTTAATACAATGAAATGGCACAGGGAAAAAGTCCTGAACACATGAAGAAAGGGAGGAGTAGTTCAGCAGTGAAAGCCCAGACTGCAGCTGAAATCTCTCAGTAGTTCTTCAGCAACCCTCTGCTCTTCCTCAGTGTAAATCAGGGGTGTCCAAACTCGGTCTTGGAGGGCCGGTGTCCTGCTTAGTTTAGCTCCAACTTGCTTCAACACACCTGTCAGGACGTTTCTAGTATATCTAGTAAGAGTTTAATTAGCTGCTTCAGGTGTGCTTGATTAGGGTTGGAGCTAAACTCTCCAGGACACTGGCCCTCCAGGACTGAGTTTGGACACCCCTGGTGTAAATAAATATCAGCTGCTTCTCTCCAACATCTACATTACAGGAGGATGAAGATCAAACCATTTCAGCAAGACAGTGATCCAAAACACAGCCGAGGAGACTCTCAGATGCTGAAAAATCAAGCTGTAGAATGGCCCAGCCATCCCCCTGAACTGAACCCAATATAAAATACAAAATAAAGCTTAGATTTGATAGACGAGAACCACAGAAGCATCAAGAGTGACACTCTGTTGAAGTCTGTGAGAAACTCACACCTGAGCAATGCATGAGGCTTCATTCTCCATATGAGAGGCGTCTTTAAGCTGACAGCACCTAAAAGCCTTTTATATAAAGGGTTGAATACGTTTCAGTAGTTCAGCCCTTTCTCCTTCTGTCGTTTCATTCTTTTTACACACAACTCATCTTTGCAGATTTTCTTTTTTTTCTGTTTTGTTTTATGTATATATTGCTTGGATTTTGACCAAAATCTGCTCAATAGCTCCTTTATAAATATTATTCCCAGGAAAAAGCATGACATGTTCAATACTCAAGTTGAAAAAAAACAGAAATAAAACTGTGAAGTTTAGTGTAAGTGCTGCTGAAGTGAAGAAGAAATCTATAAATATGTATTGCATTTCAAATCTACAGGTACAAGATGAAAGTGTTGGACACAGAATTGGACATTAGATTGAAAAAACAAAAGCTTTACGAAAAGCCAAAAAGCCCCAGATCTAAATATTCACAAAACCCTTTCAAATCATTTCTGCAGGCTGTGTCTCCTCTTAAGATGTTTCAGCTCTGCCGGATCATTTTTCTTGGCAATAAACAAACCGACCAATACTGTTCCAATCTGATCCAAACAATGCATGCTGGGAAGAGCGGGATATTCCCAGTGCGGGACACTTAGAGCAGCACAGTCTGAAAGCCAATATTTACTCTTCATAATCCATCAAGCAGTGTAGCTTCATCTAATTTTCCACACTCAAAATTCTTAATAAACAATATTTTTAATTAAAAAGTGGCTATTGCATACAATTATGCTTACTGGAGTATAACAGGGTTAGCTCTTTCTGATGTGTGAATATTATAAATGAAATTAAACAAGGTCAATATTAATCATTTTATAATAATGAGTTGCCAAGAAAATGTTTTGAACTTGAACTTAATAATATTTAAACTTTTATAAAAAATGACTAGGAATAGGACTGTAGACTAAAAGCAAACACAACAACAAGTCTCGGAGACAAATGCACACAACCATATTACAAAACAGAAGTTATATACATGTAAGAAATTAGGAAGGTGACTCGCAGGGACAGTATCACAATGGGGTGTCAGACAAAACACTTGAAACAAGATCCATTTCACATGGTATAAGGCTGGTTTCTAGTCATAAATGTATTAAGACAGATCAAACAAATAAACTGCATAAACAATACTCCATAAATAAACACTATATGCAAAACTGCATTAACAAACTATACTTCATAAACACAAGAAGAACTGCATACCCAAACAATACTTAATAAATAAACACTGAAAGAACACATAACTCACAGTTGCACGCAGCCACAACACCATATGAGGAGTCCAGAGCAGTGAAAGACGAGCATACTGCTACTCTGAAGCCACATAACTTAACCTTAAAGTTAGGTAGGTGTAAATCCCTAAAATTGAGTGCTGGGTAACAGGTTAAAGAGGCTGATGATTAGGGTGATAAGGTGCAGCTGTGAACCATGTGGCAGGCCTTCAATGCCTGCATCAGAGAGGATCAACAAACAGTGGGCGGGGCTTCAGGGAGCATGTCACAGAGATTTTCTACAATACATGTAGTATCAATATGAAATGATGAATCAGGACTAAGCTAAAGGAGAGGGAGTAGGTGATACAACATAAATTAAAAGTATAAACCAAAATAAAACAAGATAACCAATAAACTCTATACAAGAAAAATATTTTAAACAAAACAGACAAAAACAAACCTTTAAAAAGTTGTATAATAGTGCTGGACAAATTTGAATTGAAAAAAAAAAATATATATATATATATATATATATATATATAGGTCCATAAATATTTGGACAGACAAAATTCTAACATTTTTGGCTCTATACACCAACACAATGGATTTGAAATGAAACGACGAATGTGCTTAAACTGCGGACTGTCAGCTTTATTTGAGGGTATTTACATCCAAATACGGAGAACACTGTAGGAATTACAACCGTTTGCATATGTGCCTCCCACTTGTTAAGGGACCAAAAGTCATTGACCAATTGGTTTCTCAGCTGTTCCATGGCCAGCTGTGTGTTATTCCCTCATTATCCCAATTACAACGAGCAGATAAAAGGTCCAGAATTCATTTCAAGTGTGCTATTTGCATTTGGAATCTGTCTGGCACATATGTAAACTGTTGTAATTCCTAACAGCATTCACCTGATTTGGATGTAAATACCCTCAAATTAAAGCTGACAGTCTGCAGTTAAAGCACATCTTGGTCCTTTCATTTAAAGTCAATTGTGTTGTTGTTTTGAGACAAAAATGTTAAAATTGTGTCAATGTCCAAATATTTATGGACCCAACTGTATGTATACATATTATTTACATAATATATGTGCGTGAACTGTGCATATGTATTATGCATATATAACAATACACAGATGTGTGCATATATTTGAGTACATGCTTATTTACATTCAGATATAAAACATACGTATATGATAAAATTCTATATACATTTAAAAATGAAATGACAAAAAAAATGTGTATTTTTTTATGTATGTGCTTGTCACATATAATAAATATATAAAACACACACATATAATGTCAAAACAAACTTTTATTTTGGATGTGATTAATGGTGATAAATCTTTGCCCAGCACTAACAATGTCACGATCACCAGCGATCCAACCACCAGAGATCGCCGCTAAACACTCACATTCACACGAACAACAAATTCACCATGTTGTGGACTACAGATCCCAGTCATGCACCATACACACACAACCAGTTCCAGATCTCCGCTGATTAGACTGTCACAGATGTTGCTGCTTATGGACTGATTACTGCACTACATAAACAGCACAAACACACACAACATTGCTGAGTCTTGTAAGCTGTATAGTGAACATTACGACGCGGTTTCTCTTGTACTGCTTTCCGTGTTATGCCTGTTTCACACCACAAGCGAAAGCAGCGCGTGCGCAGCGCGTATGGTGAGCCGAAGCAGCAGGCGTTTGCCTTTTACACCAGCTGCGTCTGCAGCGCGCAGTTCTTCGGCAGCTGCTGCACTGATCAATCTTTTCAGTTGCAGCTGAAACGGCATCCACTGTGTAAAACAGGGGTGTCAAAGTCAATTCCTGGAGGGCCGGAGCCCTGCAGAGTTTAGTTGCAGCCCTGCTTCAACACACCTATCTGTAGGTATCTAACAAGCCTGAAGGACTCAATTAGTTTGATCAGGTGTGTTTAATTAGGGTTGGGACTAAACTGTGCAGCGCTGCGGCCCTCCAGGAACTGGCTTTGACACCTGTGGTGTAAAACATATGCTGAAATAGTTTACGGTTCATTCCGCTGTGGCGACCCCTTATAAATAAGGGACTAAGTCTAAGAAAAATGAATGTTATTGTAGAGTGCATTGACATTATTCTTCATCTACGAGCAGGTGCAGCCAACTTTTTGGCTCATTCACTTCGCTGCATACTGATATTGTCTTCTCAACATTATATTATTCTACTTTTTATGTACAGTCATGAACACATCTTGTTTATGTTGTTTATCATTCCAAGTTATTTCTCCCATAGGCGACTGAATCGTAAGTTGTGGCACAATCGCACTTCCACATTGCCGAACAAGCTCAATAACAGTGCTATAGAGCACAAGGTCTGTACTGTTACACTGATCTTCCTGTCTCTAGTGTTCACCTTTCACTGCTCTGCATGTATTTCATGGCTGGTCCTTTCTCTGGCCTGCGGCGGTCAGTGAGGACACTCATTATCACTGACAAACCAACTGTGTCTGTGGACTCGCTGTAGTGGACATCTGATAAAATACTGGAGTTTAGTGCACTAGTGAGGGAGGAAATGCAGACTGGAGATCTGCTATCTGTCTTTCTCGCAAAGAAAAGATGACAGCTGCTGCGTCCCAATTCACCGACTTACACTATGTCCTATAACTATACTGTACATGTGTGTCTTTTTTTTTTAAAGCATATACTTTCCAGTGTGCAACAGAAGAGCTATGCAAGCTTTTAGGACATAACAGTTCCTCATTAATGGATTTTACTGTATGTTACTTAGTTATGTGGTCTGTTAACCATCTCGACACGTCATCCAGGTTTTCCTACCATACTGGAGTATCAGCAGCAGGTTAATCTGGCATTAACAGGTCCTTCATGCAGAGAAATTTCCTCGGGTGTTTGTTTAATTATGCATTCAGAAGCTAATGACCAAACAGTGCTTTCTGATTGGCTGTTGTCAAGTGGTTTTCGCATATTAAACAATGCTGCTTTCTGATTGGCTGTTCTCATTTGGTGTTCAGATATTAAACAGTTGCTGCTTTTTTTAAATTGACTGTTTCAAGTGGTTTTCGAATATTAAGCAGTAGCTGATTTCTGATTGGCTGCTGTCACCTGGTGTTCAGATATTAAACAGTAGTTGCTTTCTAATTGGCTGTTCCCATGTGGTGTTTGGATATTAAACAGTAGCTGTTTCTGATTGGCTGTTGTAGTGTGGCATTCAGATATTAAACAGAAGCTGCTTTCTGATTGGCTGTTGTGAAGTGGTGTTCGGATATTAAACAGTAGCTGCTTTCTGATTGGATGTTGTAGTGTGGTGTTTAGATATTAAACAGTAGCTGTTTCTGATTGGCTGTTGTAGTGTGGTGTTTAGATATTAAACAGTGGCTGCTTTCTGATTGGCTGTTGTCTAGTGGTGTTCGGATATTAAACAGTAGCTGCTTTCTGATTGGCTGTTGTCTAGTGGTGTTCGGATATTAAACAGTAGCTGCTTTCTGATTGGCTGTTGCCACCTGGTGTTCGGATATTAAACAGTAGCTGGTTTCTGATTGGCTGTTGCCATGTGGTGTTCAGATATTAAACAGTAGCTGTTTCTGATTGGCTGTTGTAGTGTGGTGTTCAGATATTAAACACTGGCTGCTTTCTGATTGGCTGTTGTGATGTGGTGTTCGGCTATTAAACAGTAGCTGATTTCTGATTGGCTGTTGTGAAGTGGTGTTTGGATATTAAACATTACCTGCTCTCTGATTGGCTGTTGTGAAGTGGTGTTGAGCTATTAGGCAGTAGATAATTTTTCATTGGGTAACGTCAAATAGTGTTCAGATATTAAACAAAAAATCTTTCTGATTGGCTGTTGCCACCTGGTGTTCGGATATCAAACAGTAGCTGGTTTCTGATTGGCTGTTGTAGTGTGGTGTTCGGATATTAAACACTGGCTGCTTTCTGATTGGCTGTTGTCTAGGTGTTCGGATATTAAACATTACCTGATTTCTGATTGGCTGTTGTCTAGTGGTGTTCGGATATTAAACAGTAGCTGCTTTCTGATTGGCTGTTGTCTAGTGGTGTTCGGATATTAAACATTACCTACTTTCTGATTGGCTGTTGTAGTGTGGTGTTCGGATATTAAACATGACCTGCTTTCTGATTGGCTGTTGTAAATTGGTGTTCGGATATCAAACAGTAGCTGCTTTTTGATTGGCTGATGTCACGTTGTTCATATATTATACATTACCTGCTTTCTGATTGGCTGCTGTAGTGTGGTGTTCAAATATTATACACTACCTGCTTTCTGATTGGCTGTTGTACTGTAGTGTTCGGATATTAAACGGCAGCTCCTTTCTGATTAGCTGTTGTCATTTTATATTCGGATATTAAACGGTAGCTGTTTTCTGATTGGCTGTTGCCCTGCGATGTCCATATATGTTAAACAGTAGCTGCTTTCTGATTGGCTGTTGTAGTGTGGTGTTCAAATATTATTCATTACCTGCTTTCTGATTGGCTGTTGTAGTGTGGTGTTCAAATATTATACACTACCTGCTTTCTGATTAGCTGTTGTACTGTAGTGTTCGGATATTAAACAGTAGCTCCTTTCTGATTAGCTGTTGTAATTTTATATTCGGTTATTAAACGGTAGCTCTTTTCTGATTGGCTGTTGACCTGCGGTGTTCAAATATATTAAACAGTAGCTGCTTTCTGATTGGCTGTTGTCATGTGATGTTGATATTAAGTAGTATCTGCTTTCTGATTGGTTGTTGTGCTGTGGTGTTGAGACATTAAAGAGTAGCTGCTTTCTGATTGGCTGTTGTCATGTGATGTTGATATTAAACAGTATCTGCTTACGGATTGGCTGTTGTAGTGTGGCGTTCAGATATGAAACTACAGCTGCTTCCTGATTGGCTTCTGCTGTGTAGTATTCATATATTGAACCGTAGCTGCTTTCTGATTGGCTGTTGACCTGAGGTGTTCAAATATATTAAACAGTAGCTGCTTTCTGATTGGCTGTTGTCATGTGATGTTGATATTAAGTAGTATCTGCTTTCTGATTGGTTGTTGTGCTGTGGTGTTGAGACATTAAAGAGTAGCTGCTTTCTAATTGGCTGTTGTCATGTGATGTTGATATTAAACAGTATCTGCTTACGGATTGGCTGTTGTAGTGTGGCGTTCAGATATGAAACTACAGCTGCTTTCTGATTGGCTTCTGCTGTGTAGTATTCATATATTGAACCGTAGCTGCTTTCTGATTGGCTGTTGCCCTGTGGTGTTCATATATTAAACAGTAGCTTCTTTCTGATTGGCTGTTGTCATGTGGTGTTCATATATTAAACAGTAGCTTCTTCCTGACTTGCTGTTGTAGTGTGGTGTTCCGATATGAAACTACAGCTGCTTTCTGATTGGCTGTTGTGAAGTTGTGTTCGGATATTAAACATTACCTGCTTTCTGATTGGCTGTTGTGAAGTTGTTTTCGGATATTAAACAGTAGCTGCTTTCTGATTGGCTGTTGTCTAGTGGTGTCCGGATATTAAACAGTAGCTGCTTTCTGATTGGCTGTTGTGAAGTGGTGTTCAGATATTAAACACTGGCTGCTTTCTGATTGGCTGTTGTGAAGTGGTGTTCAGATATTAAACAGTAGCTGCTTTCTGATTGGCTGTTGTGAAGTGGTGTTTGAATATTAAACAATAGCTGCTTTCTGATTGGCTGTTGTGAAGTGGTGTTCAGATATTAAACAGTAGCTGCTTTCTGATTGGCTGTTGTGAAGTGGTGTTTGAATATTAAACAATAGCTGCTTTCTGATTGGCTGTTGTGAAGTGGTGTTCAGATATTAAACAGTAGCTGCTTTCTGATTGGATGTTGTCTAGTGGTGTTCGGATATTAAACATTACCTGCTTTCTGATTGGCTGTTGTAAAGTGGTGTTCGGATATCAAACAGTAGCTGCTTTTTGATTGGCTGATGTCACGTTGTTCAAATATTATACATTACCTGCTTTCTGATTGGCTGTTGTAGTGTGGTGTTCAAATATTATACACTACCTGCTTTCTGATTGGCTGTTGTCATGTGGTGTTCATATATTAAACAGTAGCTTCTTCCTGACTGGCTGTTGTAGTGTGGCGTTCAAATATTATACATTACCTGCTTTCTGATTGGCTGTTGTCATGTGGTGTTCATATATTAAACAGTAGCTTCTTCCTGACTGGCTGTTGTAGTGTGGTGTTTCGATATGAAACTACAGCTGCTTTCTGATTGGCTTCTACTGTGTTGTATTTATATATAGAACAGTAGCTGCTTTTTGATTGGCCGTTGTAGTGGTGCTCAGATATAATAAAAAAAATAATAATACAGCTGCTTTCTGATTGGCTGTTTTCATGTGGTGTTCAGATATTAAACTGTAGCTGCTTTTTGATTGGTTCCTGTCATCTGGTGTTCAGATATTAAACAGTATCTGTTTTCTGATTGGCTGCTGTTATCTGGAGTTCAAATATTGAACTGAAGCTGCTTTCTGATTGGCTGATGTCATATGGTGTTTGGATATTAAACAGTGGCCGTTTTCTGATTGGCTGTTGTCTAGTGATGTTTGGAGTGGCTGCTTTCTGATTTGCTGTTGTGAAGTGGTATTCGAATATTAAACAGTGGCTGCTTTCTGATTGGCTGTTGTCTAGTGATGTTTGGATATTAAACAGTAGCTGATTTTTGATTGGCTAATGTCATATGGTGTCCGGATAATAAACAGAAGCTGCTTTCTAACTGGCTGATGTCATCTGGAGTTCAGATATTAAACAGTGGCTGCTTTCTGATTGGCTGTTGTAGTGTGGTGTTCGGATATTAAACAGTGGCTTCTTTCTGATTGGCTGTTGTCAAGTGGTGTTCAGATGTTAAATAGTAGCTGCTTTCTGATTGGCTGTTGTCATCTGCTTAGTTATTAAACAGTGTCTGCTTTCTGATTGGCCGTTGGCGTGCTGTGTTCAGATATTAGTGTCTGTCAAACAGCTGCTGTCTCTTCACCTTGCGAATGACCTTTTCTGCACAGACGCCTGCACATAAAGCGCACTCCAGATGATGAATTTGACTGGTCAGCCTGTCTGCGGCTCATTTATCTCTTTCTGTGAGTTGTTTATCTGCACCTGTGGGACGGAGCCTGCTTTCAGATGCAGGTCATATTGTGAATGTGTATTGACTTCATATCAGCGTCTACTTTAAACAATGAGTTTCTTCATTAAGCTGCATTGTTTCTGTAACTCTGACTTGCTTTGAGAGTCTGTGTTTTTCTGTTTTGCAGGTTCATTTGACCTCTGTGTCAAGGTTTCTGTTTAATTTTAGATGAGCGTGTAGGAGACGAGGATTTCTGTGAGGATTATCCATCTCGCGGGAGAAAGAGACACCAAAATACCTCCAGTGTGGTAGAAATTACTGCATGTGTGCAAATGCTAGGTACAATCACAATGCATTCACTTTTAAATACATATGTGGAGCATATTTGTGCTTTGGTTTATTTATTTATTTATTTATTTATTTATTTATTTAATTATTTGTTTGTTTATTTATTTATTTATTTATTTATTTATTTATTTATTTATTTATTTATAACAAATGTTGCATTACTTTAATAAAAAATAAAGTTCAGATTGTAAAATATTTTTAAAAAACTCCAAATAGCTGTTTTTTGATTGTGAATATATCGTAAAATGTCGCTTATTTCTGTGATATATAGCTGAATTAGAGCATGTTTTGATTATATTGGGTTTATTATATCGATATTAGAGATATCATGCATGAGCTGAGTGGTATTAATTAAAAAAACGTGAACTTATCACTTAAGCTGGTAATGATATGTGAAATTTATCAGCTTTAATAGTATGATAATTGGTGCTTTATGAGCAGACATGCATTAAAAAGGTAATTGATTGCATTGAAGCATATTTATACAGTAAGAATGAGCCTACATTGTAAAAAAAATCCTTTATTTTACGCTTTTCATTCTTTTACGGCAGCTAGGGTGCCGAAAAAAAAAATCTAAAATAACTTTAAATGACATATGGTGTATTTTTCACCTCTGTACTATTTATATGTATGTAAAACGCTTTGATATGCAACTTTTTAAAGCCGCTATATAAAAATAAAGTCAGGGCTCGACAATAAGGACTGCCAGATGGCCCGGGGCCAGCGCGCGAGACACTCGGGCATGTGTACAGAATGGTTACTGGCCCGATCAGGCCAGTGCTGCCTTGTCACAAAAGTTTGGCTGCGACTTTCTGTCAATTGCGTGCAAATACAATTTTATGCTGTGTTCACACCAGACACAGAACGCGCGGCTAAATCATGTTATTCGCCCGTAAATAGACGCGTGAACATTTGAGTTTACTTGCTTTATTCGTGCGTCAAATTCACTTCAGAACAGACGCGGATTCGCATCATGGGCAGGGCTTCTGTCTGCCCGGTGACTGTAGCTTTGTTGCTAAATGGCTAACATGGATTTTATTGATAAAATAACTGTGTTTATGTGCTTTATGAAGGCTGAAAAACAGCGTCGATACGTTTGGAGCAGTGTCTGAGTCCACTCGATACTTTCTGAGGTGCACCCAGCTCTATGAGCTCATATACTCCTCCAGAAGTTTAACCTGGATGACGGAGGCTTTCAGCGGTGCTTCTGACTGAAGCTGGAGTTATACTTTCGCCTGGCGCCGCATCGCGCACCTCCGCTGACTGCGCGCGCACCTCGCGAAACGGACGAGGCTTTTATACTTGCCGCGTTCGCCGTTGTGATATTCTTCAAAACGACAGGGGGCGGTCAAAAGTAACTGATCGTAAAGTCAGACGGATAAACAGAGAAGTAGAAAGTTTCCGGAACTACGTCATATCATTAATATCATTCAAGATTTTTAAACGAATTATTTTTATTGTTTTTATAAATTATTTTAATGATTATAATGATTTTTATAACCATTCAAGGTTTGTTTTAATCAAACTTTGACGCATCACTTGCTTTTGTTCATATCTTGGACAGTTTTACCTATTAAAGTTTATTAAAATATCAATGAGGAGAGAAAATGGGTTGCTTTACAAATATATTTCTATTATGGCAAGAATAAAAGCCAAAAAAAGCACACTTACTTAAAAATACAGATGTTTTTTTTATTTAGCTCGCTCCCCACTGTAAAGTCAGACAGATAAACAAAGAAGTAGAAAGTTTCCGGAACATGTCATATCATTAATATCATTCACAATTTTTTTTCCTAATAATTTTTATTGTTTTTATAAATTATTTGAATGATTTTAAGGATTTTTATAATATTCAAGATTTTTTTAATCAAACTTTGATGCATCACTTGCTTTTGTTCATTTCTCGGAGAGTTTTACCTATTAAAGTTTATTAAAATATTAATGACAACAAAACATGAGTTGCTCTACAAATCTATTCTTTATTATGGCAAGAATAAAAGCAAAAAAAAGCACACTTACTAAATAATACTGATGTTTTTTAGATTTAGCCCGCTCCCCAATTCACACATTATGTCTGGCTAGTTTCTGTCCTCTTATTATGCTGAAAAGGCAATAATAGTCCAAACAGTCCTGACCCTTATCACCAATAAAGCCTAGAAAAACAGGGCATCAGTATATTGTAAACTGATAGGTTCAAATATTCTTTCCCAGTTATCAAAGAAATAATTTAATCCTTAATTATAGTTTTGTAATTATTAAATTGTTTTAAATTCAAAACAGTAATATATACATCAGTGTAAAACCTATAAATGATGGATAAACATATTTCTGTAATTGTGTAGCTGGGTTTCCACTTTTGCCATGGCCTCTTTTGGCTTTAACAGACTATCCCTTTTTCCAAACTTTTTAACAAAAACTTTCCTCCTTTCCCACTGCTGTTGCAATTTCTAGCCAAAATTATTGTTCATCAGGTTATCTCTATCATCACGGATCATAAAGATGTCTGTACAGGTGTACCTGTTTCAGACAAAATCTCTTCAAAGTGTTTCATATTCAACTCAAACCAGATGCGGCGCCGCGCGCACTGTTCGCTTGGGTCTCAAAAAATACCGTGCGCACCGCCAGCCGAAATGATGTCGCGCGCACTCAAAGCGAACATCCGCAAACTCCGCGATGACGTCAAATTCTCCGCGCGCACTCAAGCGAACTAGCGGACGCGTCGAGTATAAACAAGGCTTGAGCCGAGCCCAGTTTGATGAACTGTTGTCGGTGTCGGCAGAAGGATTTCCACCGGGACACCAACAACAGGTGCTACGTTACAATCATGCCTCCACAAGAGCAAGCTCCTGATTGGTTAACGCGACACGAATGTCCGCAGAAGTTCAGATTTTTGAACTCGAGCTATTCGCGCGATTTGCGATTAAGCGCGTCAAACCCTCAATTCACGTGGCGCCATTCGCGTGTATCGCGCTATCTGCGCCGTGCCATTCCTACAATTTGTGTCATTCGCACTGACCCATTCCCGTGTATCGCGCCGCAGGATGCCTATTCACGCGTTTGCATTGACTTAACATGTAAATCACTCGCGCTTGACGCTTCTTCCGCGTCTGGTGTGAACGCAGCATTAGGGTGCTTTCACACATAGACGTGTGTTTCGGAATCTGTCTCGTTTCCCCCCGTTAGCGTGGTTCGTTCATCATACAGTATGTGAATCCAGCAATCATGCTCGGATCCACGTCAAATCAATCGGTCCGAGATCACCTGAATGAGATAGTCTCTGCTCGATTAAGCGAATCGATTGTAGTGAGTAAACAAAACAATCCAGCGAACTAAGGACCCAGGCTATACCACAGTGTATTATGATTGTGTAATAGCCATATATACGGCTATATGAAGAGAGAATGATGAGAAGTGCGAGATGTCTAACGTCTAATGCGAAAGTGAAAGCATGCTGAAATATTACCGAGTGCTGTTTATCCGTTAGGAAACTTGACCGAAGTTACCATCTGATAATCTTTCCATATTTTAATCTTATAACATGTTGCATTAGGCCTGTTGTTTTGTTCATTTCTGCACTGACAGCTCGAAAGAAAGATCAACATTGATCTGCTTCATGATCTGATGCAGTCTCGGTACATCTGTTATTTCTCTCTATAATTTAAGCCTGTAATGCAGAATTATAGCCAACGTTTCTTTAATAGATTGATTAATTCAATAGATAGATCGATTTTTACAAAACTTGACATCTGAAATGAGGCTCTGTATGAGAAAGCCTGACCTCTCTGATTTATATTTGTGACTATGTCAAAATTAAAGTGCACATTTTCTCTTATAAAATATTCTATACACAACTGGTCAATAGTTTGAGGTCAGGATGATTGTTAAATATGTTAAAATAAGCTTCTCCTGCTCACTAAGGCTGCATTTATTTGATCATAAATACAGCACACATTGTAAAATTGTGAAATGTTATTTGCACAATAAAATAACTGTTCAAAAGTACTTTATCATTTAATTTAATCGTTTATTCCAGTGATTTTAAAGATGAGTTTTCAGCTTCATTACTCCAGTCTTGAGTCACACGATCCTTCAGAAATCACTCTAATATTAATTATTATTGTTATTATTATTAATATTATTATTATTAATGGTAACAGTAATAAAAGCAATAACGCCTGGAATAATTATTTTATTTGAAACTACATACAATAAGAAAGCAGTTATTTAAAATTGTAATAAATATTAAACAATTTAACTTTTTATTTTTATTTTTTACATTTAATAAATGTCGTCTTTATGAACTGAATAATTTTCCTTTAAAAAAAAAAACATGAAAAAAAATAAATAAAACTGACCCCAAACTTTTGACCGTTACCGTTTAGTTACATTTAGTTACATCACAATTGTATTTTTTTAAATTGTCAGCTGTATTAAAAAAAAAAGTGATGCTGAATAAAAAGGGTCGGTATTACAATTATGTTCGGCTTTTGAAACATTATTTAAAATACTGTATGTGGCTAAGAAATAGGTATTAACTTCTTCTTCTTTTTTGTTGGTGGGGCCAGTGAAAATTTCGGCAGGGAAAGTAAAAATCTGAACCACTGGTCCGATCGGGCCAGTAGAAAAAATCCTTAGTGTTGAACACTAAAGGTGTATTATTATTAGTAGCAGTAGTATTTATTTTTATTTTTAGTGGAGGAATTATAGATGCATTTTTAGGAGATTGTTAGTGTCTTCACTTCAGTGATGCAGTCAGTCTTAGAAGCATGCAGTTTCTGAATTGGGACGCAGCCTCTGTCTCAACCAATTGCTGGAGACCCAATTTAGCTCTAGCCCTAATTAAACACATACAAACCAGCCAATCAAACTCTTCAGGAAACTTCCAGGTGATTTTCCCGGAGCAGACGCCCTGCTGCTGTTCCCGAGCAGTGAACTTTCAAGTGAACTTCCCATTTTCCGAAGCCTTTGAATCTAAAATTAACATCTTCTGTTTGATTTCCGACTCTGAAATGGGACAATCGGCATCAGCGATCCCATTCAGCGCAACATCCGCCCTGAGCGTCCATTATAGCGCTAAGCTTTTCCATGTGGGAAAATTGGATTTTATGCAAATAGGCTTTGACTGAGAGACAAAAACGTGGGAAAATGAGCTTGCGTGTGTTTTGCTTGGCCCAGATCCACCGAGTCTCATTTCACGCTGGGGCATATGGATTAGCACAGCGCTAATAAGCTA
Source organism: Danio kyathit (assembly GCA_903798195.1). Classification (NCBI taxonomy): domain Eukaryota; kingdom Metazoa; phylum Chordata; class Actinopteri; order Cypriniformes; family Danionidae; genus Danio; species Danio kyathit. The sequence goes on from LR812519.1 coordinate 1,901,562, forward strand.
CCCAAAAAGCTTTCCTGATTAGAAATAAATAAACTTTGGGGCTGGAGAAGGACAAATAAGCTGTTGGATTGTTGCCGTCAGACCGCTATTAGCATTCACGTCCAGGTTTGACATTTAAGAAGCCTCCGGAAAGATGCTTTCTATTAATTGCCGAACCTCTTGGACCGTGGAGTCAAATGCGCGCGCGAGATGATGGATGATGCAAAGCTGCACACAATCCAGACGCTTTTTTTTCACAGACGATGTCTCAAAGGGTTTTTTTGATGAGCCGGAGATTGCAGAAGCTTTTGATGTTACAATAACTGAAGGAAACAACTGAGACATCAAGGCCACGGAGGATGGAAAGGGTCACGGCCGCGGCTGCTTTTCATATTCAATATTTAATCATTTATGCTTGAAAGGGTGACAAAGACTCGCTTTTGGTAGTTACTGTACTGTATTCTGTCAATGCAATGCAGTGAGAGAGGCGTGTTATGATTGGCTGGATTGACAACGTGTGATTTGAGGACTCAGTTCTGGCCAAACATGTTTAATTAATAACGGTATATAAAGTTTTCACTGGGTTTGTCATGATTGCCATCGATCTATGTTGGGAAAGATCGTTGGTGAACTACATACCTGTAAAGAACTACAATTCCCTACACTAAGCTTTGCACACACCGGACTCCATTTCCATTAATCACACACACACAGCTGAAACCCGTTATCATAGATTGTTTAGACTATAAATACATCTTGCTCTCTGAGTTCGTTACGGAGTCTGTGCATGTCATGTGGATGTTTTGTTATGGTGATGTTAGAGTCTTGTTTGAGTTTCGTTTGTTTTTTTTTGTTTGTTTATTTAATACTTTGTAAGACTTCACGAAGACTGTATCATTAAAATTGCACCTGAATCCTACCTTTTGTCCTCGTCTCATCAACGCATCGTGACAGGGTTGTTTCAGCCAAACTTGAAGACTTAGACAAAACCAATGTTGGGTTATTTTTATTATTGTTGTTATATTTAATTAATAATAATAATAAAAAATAAAATAAATAAATTATATATATATATACATACAAGGTTTCCGCTAGATTCATTCTTCCGTGGTGGGCCGCCACACCAAAACTCATCCCGCCACGGCTACATTACAACTTTGCATTCAAAACATTCAGTCGTGTTTTTTTTTTATAGTGGGTTATAATCGCACCAAAACATATTAAAAGGTAAGTAAATTAAACAGCGCAAACTTTTCTGTAACTGTAGTGCTGTGCGCTATTTGTTCAACCCTTTAAGGCAGGGGCGGACGGGCCAATTGGAGCACCGGGATATTTCCTGGTGGCCTGACGGTCAATCACAACCAAAACCATCCCCGCTTGAGCAACAACAGCCCCGCTGCCGAGGCAACTGCAGCCAGCCAGCCAGGTTTCAAGTCTCTCCCGCGCGAGCTGCGAGACGGGAGACGGGAGCGCGACAGAGAGAGAGCGTGAGCGCATAGCTTTCAGTTAGGATGAACACAGTTTCCATAAGTATACTTTATTGATAAAAGTCATTGGCTCTGCATACAATGACTTTATCTTGCTGGAGTTTATAGCCGTTTCACTTTACTTCAGGACGCGTTAATGTCGCAAAACGCACAAAAACGCACTAAATCGCACTTCAGCAGCGGTTATTTTAGAGCGCATATAAAGATCTGCACTTGAGCGTGTAAATTTGAGTGCGTGCAAGAAGTTTTGTGCACGAACAGAGGAAATCGGCGCGCAAGCAAAGAGATTCGCATGCTCGTATTACATGAATGCTATCTCGACTTGTAATAACTGCATGTAATATTTGTCATTGAAATCGTTGGCAGATCTGTGTAAAAAAAAAAACCTGCCGCCACAGCTGGAAAAAATCCTAGAGGAAACACTGTATATATATATATATATATATATTATTTTGTAGAAACCTTCAGATATGTGCAATCACACTTGTGTGAATCATATTTCGGCAGCTAGCTCTCTGCAACGCTCACATGGTCGCCCACTAAAACCACTGATACCAGCAGAAGGGGGCGCTCAACCTGCATCTGTGTGGGTTCTAACGCCCCAGTATATTTATGGAGACTCTATACTGCTCAGTGAGCGACGTCTTTCGGATGAGACGTTAAACCGAGGTCCTGACTCTCTGTGATCATTAAAAGTCCCAGGCTGTCCTTTTAAATAGAGTAGGGCTTTAACCCCGGCATCCTGGCCACATTTGCCCACTGACCTCTGTCCATCATGGCCTCCTAACCATCCCCATATCATAATTGGCTTCATTACTCTGTCTCCTCTCCACTAATCAGCTGGTGTGTGGTCTGGTGAAATATTGCTGCAGTCGCGTCATCCAGGTGCATGCTGCACACTGGTGGTGGATGAGGAGATTCCCTCCAAAAATGTGTGTAAAGCGCTTTGAGTGTCATCAAAATCGTTATATAAATGTAAGGAATTATTATTATTATTATTGGAGAGCATGAATTAATGTAGGATTTGTGTTTGGTGAAATTCTGTTTTTGTACTGTGTATACACTACTATGTAGGTATCTATATCTATATATATATATATATATATATATATATATATATATATATATATATATATATATATATACACAGGGAGTGGAGAATTTTTAGGCAAATGAGTATTTTGAGCACATCATCCTCTTTATGCATGTTGTCTTACTCCAAGCTGTATAGGCTCGAAAGCCTACTACCAATTAAGCATATTAGGTGATGTGCATCTCTGTAATGAGAAGGGGTGTGGTCTAATGACATCAACACCCTATATCAGGTGTGCATAATTATTAGGCAACTTCCTTTCCTTTGGCAAAATGGGTCAAAAGAAGGACTTGACAGGCTCCGAAAAGTCAAAAATGGTGAGATATTTTGCAGAGGGATGCAGCACTCTTAAAATTGCCAAGCTTCTGAAGCGTGATCATCCAACAATCAAGCGTTTCATTCAAAATAGTCAACAGGGTCGCAAGAAGCGTCTGGAAAAACCAAGGCGCAAAATAACTGCCCATGAACTGAGAAAAGTCAAGCGTGCAGCTGCCAACATGCCACTTGCCACCAGTTTTGCCATATTTCAGAGCTGCAACATCACTGGAGTGCCCAAAAGCACAAGGTGTGCAATACTCAGAGACATGGCCAAGGTAAGAAAGGCTGAAAAACCACCACCACTGAACAAGACACACAAGCTGAAATGCCAAGACTGGGCCAAGAAATATCTCAAGACTGATTTTTCTAAGGTTTTATGGACTGATGAAATGAGAGTGAGTCTTGATGGACCCGTGGCTGGATCGGTAAAGGGCAGAGAGCTCCAGTCCGACTCAGACGCCGCAAGGTGGAGGTGGAGTACTGGTTTTGGGCTGGTATCATCAAAGATGAGCTTGTGGGGCCTTTTCGGGTTGAAGATGGAGTCAAGCTCAACTCCCAGTCCTACTGCCAGTTTCTGGAAGACACCTTCAAGCAGTGGTACAGGAAGAAGTCTGCATCCTTCAAGAAAAACATGATTTTCATGCAGGACAATGCTCCATCACACGCGTCCAAGTACTCCACAGCGTGGCTGGCAAGAAAGAGTCTAAAAGAAGAAAAACTAATGACATGGCCTCCTTGTTCACCTGAGCTGAACCCCATAGAGAACCTGTGGTCCATCATCAAATGTGAGATTTACAAGGAGGGAAAACAGTCCACCTCTCTGAACAGTGTCTGGGAGGCTGTGGTTGCTGCTGCACGCAATGTTGATGGTGAACAGATCAAAACACTGACAGAATCCATGGATGGCAGGCTTTTGAGTGTCCTTGCAAAGAAAGGTGGCTATATTGGTCACTGATTTGTTTTTGTTTTGTTTTTGAATGTCAGAAATGTATATTTGTGAATGTTGAGATGTTATATTGGTTTCACTGGTGAAAATAAATCATTGAAATGGGTATATATTTGTTTTTTGTTAAGTTGCCTAATAATTCTGCACAGTAATAGTCACCTGCACACACAGATATCCTCCTAAAATAGCTCAAACTAAAAACGAACTAAAAACTACTTCAGAAAATATTCAGCTTTGATATTAATGAGTTTTGTGGGTTCATTGAGAACATGGTTGTTGTTCAATAATAAAATTAATCCTCAAAAATACAACTTGCCTAATAATTCTGCACTCCGTATATATATATATATATACATATTTGGCTGCATTTCTTAAAAGGAATTAATATATTTGTATTTATCAAGATCTCATTATTACCTGTAAACAAACAGGAATAGACTGAAGCGTTAAGATGAGAGTGAGGGCGGGGTTGTGGTCATTGCTGTGTGATGTCATGATGTCATCATGCTTATACCTATGCGAACAGTGATTGGCTGATAGGAGATGGTCTCTGTCAGATATTTATTCACAGAAATATTGTAGAGAGCAATATTATGTAGCGATATTTCACATACAAACATATAAAATTAAAATGGGTAACACTTTAAAATAATGGTCCATTAGTTCATGTATTTACTAACATGAACAAACAATTAGTAATACATTTATTATGGTATTAATTCATAGTTATTGTTTAGTCAAATATTGCTAATAAACACAACGTCGGATTTTAATAATGCATTAGTAAATATTGAACAATGATTAATAAATGCTTTACAAGATTATTCATGCCAAGTTCATGTTAGTAAATACATTAACTAATGGATCATTATTCTATTCTATAATGGCTTGATATAAAAATGTTGCCATATTGAAATAAAGATTTTCAAATGATTCTCTAAGTGTGACTAATGAAGGCAGTGCATGTTCAGCTAATCGTCAGCCTCTTACATGTGTGCTCCTCATAAACAGTTAGTGGATACGCATATAAACAGCCTTTTAATTAACCGAGCGGAATAATCACGGCTGATAGTAAGACATGCAAATGCTGTGTCTATTTGTTGCTGAAGTCCTGCGGCCCTGATAATACACCCATGATTAAGATTCCACACAGAAATGCCAACTGGTCCAGCCGAGACTCAAACCTGCAACCTTCTTGCTGTAAGGCCACAGTGCTAACTACTGAGCCACCGTGCCACCCCCTTTACAAGCAATACTCTCTGACAATACAAACAGACGAGATACAAACAACTGCCAATGAATTAAAGCTCCGCGTAAATCCTGAAGTAACAATGTGCAGGAGATGGTAATTCTGCTTTTGAAGTCCCACAGCAAATTGCTTTTGTCAGTGTGTGCTACGGCCATTAGCGCAGCGCTGACATCTTAAGCCGCGAGTGTAAACAGAGCAAATGATCATCTGAAGACGCAGCACAAAGCCTTCTAGACATCGCTCCGTTAAATAACACAAGAGGAGGAGATGCACATCAAAGTCTGCAGGAACAAATCAAGAAGGGAATTTATGAAGGAGTGCAGGGGATCTGCGGAGAACAGGAGAGGAAGGTCTGTGTCGTGACACCGCACCAGATTCATATTATGGCTTAATTAACACTAGAAAAGTTAGAGAAGGAAAAGTCTTTTTCTTTTTTGATTTGTGTTGATGATATATTCTTAGTGTACCATAATAACATCTAGACATGTAGACGTTTAAATAATTTACATGCAATATTAAAGCTGTGTTATATAGGCATTTTGGGAATAAAATGCCTATATATTTATATCAGCAGCTTGTTTTTTTATTTTTTGGTAAACATGAAAAGGGATGAATAAGGTTGAGAAGGTGTTTCAAAAGAGATGAAAAAGAATATATTCCTATGCAAATTAAATGGCACAAATAAAACAAGATAAATTAATTAAAGAAAGACTTATGCTGCAATGTGAATAGATTTTGATAGGAAAATAACCAATTTCATGTAAATCAGCAGGATGTTTTTTGTTATGTATGATTTTCCATGCAAAGGAGATGCCCAATAAAATAAAATAAAATAAAATAAAATAAAATAAAATAAAATAAAATAAAATAAAATAAAATAAAATAAAATAAAATAAAATAAAATAAAATAAAATAAAATAAAATAAAATAAAAAATAAATAAATGAAATTAAAATAGAAAAAAAAAACTATAAAATAACATAAAATAAAATAAAATAATAAAAATAAAATAAAATTTTGTATAATTAAAATTAAATTAAATAAAAAATAATAAATAAAATAAAATAATAAAATAAAGATAAAAACATTTATTTAATAAACTATAATTTTAATAAAATTTATTTATTAAAAATAAAAACATTTTTTATTAAAATAAAAAATAAATTCATTAAATAAAAAAATTAAGTAAAATAAAAGCTGCAAAATAAAATACGTTTTGGGGAAAAAGCGTAAAAATGTTTTGATAGAAAGATAGATAGATCATAGACATAATAAGATTATATATTTATATATATATATATATATATATATATATATATATATATATATATATATATATATATATATATATATTAGAATATTAGAATATTAGAATTATTAGAATATTAGAATTTTATTATATATTAGAATTATTAGCCCCCCGGAATTATTAGCCCCCGTTTATTTTTTCCCCAATTTCTGTTTAACGGAGAGCAGATTTCTTCAACACATTTCTAATCATAACAGTTTTAATAACTCATCTCTAATAACTGATTTATTTTATCTTTGCCATGATGACAGTAAATAATAAAAGTTAATAATAATAATTAGTAATAAAACCTTTGACTTCTTTCCTGCAATTCTATGAAACACGGTTTCTCAGCAGCTCACATCTCTATAATGAAGGACAAATGTCATGCTCTTTCTCTCCTGTTTCATCATGAAGCCGTTTACTGTCGCTTCAACTTCCAGCCAATCCGCTCGCTCGCTTTCTGTGTCTTGAGCAGAATAACCAATCAGATGCTCTTTGAAGTTCCACATCCTCTGCTGTTCAGTGCTTAAACTCTCTTTCTCTCTTAACAAAACAGCTAATTTCATCATATTAACTTCCCAAAACAACCAGCTCCATTCCACAACTCACACCAAGCCTCAAAAGTCAATCATTCACAGCTTATTATAATCACAGTCAGAAAGAGTTTATTGCAACACATGTTTACCAGGAATGTGTTTTCATGACAGAAGTTTCCACAGTGCAACAGGGGTGCGTTTCCCAAACAACGACGTAACTCGCGGCTGAACTATCATAGTTTGATGCATCGTTTGGGGAAAGAACGATGTAGTGACGAGTGTTTCCCAAACCCCTAGTTTCTCTGTCGCAGATCCATCGCTTGAACCACGTTAGTAATAACGTTAAACGCCCATAATGATGCTCTAAACGGGGTGGAGTAACTTCTTTAGAGAACAACCCCATCATTTCTTTGTGCAAATTATATTGTTTTACACAAACAAGCATTTAAAATAAAATCCAATATTAGTTTTGGTAAAAACATCCTCTCGCTTTCCATATTAATTAAAAATATATGTAAATGGCACATATAGGGCCTATGTTTGCTTTACTAATATTATTGAGAAGTTGAACATTACATATTCTATTTTAAAACATAAAATCACTTACAAAAGCTAACACTATTCTAATATCATATATAAATCATATAAATAAATAAATAAAGAGGCGATTTATTATAAATATATTTACTTTAATAATAATAATATTAATGATGATGATGATGATGATGATTATTATTATTATTTAGGATATTGTTTATTTATTTTTAAAAAATTACAATTTGACACATGCAAACCACAGCAGAAAGTTCTAACCAACAGGCCCATGTCATATACAGTAGAGAAACTTAATAAATAATCCACTATAAAATAAAAGAATTAACGTATGCTATGTTTTTTATTTTCACAAGCTTTGGAGACGTAACATAATTTCCGTTTTTAAATATACCTATAGCTTTCGCCACGAGGCTGTGTTCAAAATGATATCAATGTTTTCAAAGTGCACCGCGAAGGGAGCACAACTGTAAACATGAAGATCGCTAAAACTGAACTGTAAAAATAATTTGAAAGCAAATTACACCTAAGAGAGATGACCTTAATGCTTTTTTATTTTTAATAATTCCAACTTTGAATGTTAGAATGTTCTAAATGAATAGGGCATAGGGGGGATAAGTGGGAATAGAACACAGCCAGGAACATGCTTCTAACTACAGCTCCAGAGGTGTCGTTTCAAGTGCTCAAGTTTGCGATGCAGTTTGCGAATGTTCGTTGGAGCGATGGATTTGGGAAACAGCAAATCAACTAACTATGCTTGTAACGACGGAACTTGCGACCTTAGTTGGCTACCGATGGTTTTGGGAAACGCACCCCAGAATGACAGTGACAGGACAAAAACAAAGACAATAGAGGAAATAAGTAAATAGCCTCAAAACATTACGCAATTCTGAGTGTGCCTTGACAAACCACCTGTAGAAAACACACTATCATCTCTTTGACATTTTAACAGACACTTGCACCAGTTTTTCGTAACCGTAGCAAAACTTACGCGCTTTAAAACAAAAATATATTAGTGTAAACGGGGCCTGAATTCTCTGAGCACTAACAGTTCCCTTGTATAATCAGCTCTTGCTGTGTGTATTGCCTCTTCCTAAATCACTAAATGCCTCCTCAATTGTAAGCCGCTTTGGACAAAAGCGTCATGCTAAATGACTAAATGTAAATAGAGAATCATAAATGCCACAGCCATATCACCCTGCAGCCCAAGACCGGTTACTCACTAGCAGGGCTGAGCCTGGTCAGTATCTAGATGGGAGACCACATGGGAAAACTAGGTTGCTGTTGGAAGTGGTGTTAGAGAGGCCAGCAGGGGGCGCTTAACCTGTGATCTGTGTGAGACCTAATGCCCCAGTAAAAAGTGAAGGTGACACTATACTGTCAGTGAGCGCCGTCTTTCAGATGAGACGCTAAACCGAGGTCCTGACTCTCTGTGGTCATTAATAATCCCATGGCACTTCTTGTAAAGAGTCCTGGCCAAAGTCCCTCTCGGCTCTTAACACTCATGGCCTCCCAATCATCATTGGCTCTATCACTGTCTCTCCACTCCACCAATAGCTGGTGTGTGGTGAAGCACTGGCGCCGTTGTCCTGTGCCTACTGTCGCATCATCCCAGTGGATGCTACACACTGATGGTGGTGTGGAGAGACCCCCCTCATGATTGTGAAGCGCTTTGGGTGTATGACCATACAGGATAAATGCTCTATATAAATACACATTACACACACATCAACAACTGTATGTAGATGCATATTGCTATATACACAGTCTTGTATGTACAGCTCTATTATGTGCACACTGACATGTAAACTCACAGCCTTCAGAAGATGCATCAGATCCAGTTTTCTGGCTTAAACAGAAGCAGCATCACTAATAATATCTGTTATCAGTTTGTAAATGTGCTGTAAGATCTGTGTCTGCGGCTCTGCTGTTCTGTGAAATCATTATCGGCTCATAATCTGCTGGATTAAATGTGTGTATTCAGGATCTGGCGCTCATAATACACTCTCTGGCGCTCTGCAGATATTTGGGTGTTAAAGCAGCGCATTGATGTGTTAAAGCGTGCGTGCTTTATGTAGAACAGGATTACAGATAAGAAGATTTAGACTTTCTGGAGTTTCACATGGCAAACATACAACATTCATCATTATTTAGCGCTCTTCCTTCTACTACTTTGAATTTCCGTTTGCTTTTTTTTGAAGCAGTGGTAAATCTTCTTGATAGGTTTCATTTTGGCAGCGTGGAGGAGAATAAATTACACCTACAGCCAACTGAAGCCAGCGAGAAAACCTGACATGTTTGCAGAACACCAAAATTACCAGAGTACTACACTTCAGTTCAACAGTTCACTTCACATTCATGCCAACACACACACACACACACACACACACACACACACACACACACACACACACACGCACACACACACACACACACAGTACACACATACTACACACAGACATGTATGCAAACAAATAGTACACATACAGACACGCACACACATAGTAAACAAACAGACATGCACACACATATAGTACACACACAGAGACGCACACACACACACACACACAAATAGTACACATACAGACACACACACACATAGTAAGCAAACAGACACGCACACACAAAGTAAACAAACAGACACGCACACACATAGTAAACAAACAGACACGCACACACATATAGTACACACACAGAGACGCACACACACACACACAAATAGTACACATACAGACACACACACACATAGTAAGCAAACAGACACGCACACACAAAGTAAACAAACAGACACGCACACACATAGTAAACAAACAGACACGCACACACATAGTAAACAAACAGACACGCACACACATATTCTAAATAAACAGACACGCACACACATATAGTAAACAAACAGACACGCACACACATATAGTAAATAAACAGGCACGCACACACATATAGTAAATAAACAGACACGCACACACATATAATAAACAAACAGACACGCACACACATATAGTGAACAAACAGACACGCACACACATATAGTAAATAAACAGACACGCACACACATATAGTAAATAAACAGACACGCACACACATATAGTAAATAAACAGACACGCACACACATATAGTAAATAAACAGACACGCACACACATATAGTAAACATACACGCACACACATATAATAAACAAACAGACACGCACACACATATAGTAAACAAACAGACACGCACACACATATAGTAAATAAACAGACACGCACACACATATAGTAAATAAACAGACACGCACACACATATAGTAAATAAACAGACACGCACACACATATAGTAAATAAACAGACACGCACACACATATAGTAAATAAACAGACACGCACACACATATAGTAAATAAACAGACACGCACACACATATAGTAAATAAACAGACACGCACACACATATAGTAAATAAACAGACACGCACACACATATAGTAAATAAACAGACACGCACACACATATAGTAAATAAACAGACATGCACACACATAGTAAACAAACAGACACGCACACACATATAGTAAATAAACAGACATGCACACACATAGTACACACACAGAGACGCACACACACAAATAGTACACATACAGACATGCACACACATAATAAACAAACAGACACGCACACACATATAGTACACACACAGAGACGCACACACACAAATAGTACACACACAGACACGCACACACATATAGTAAATAAACAGACACGCACACACATATAGTAAACAAACAGACACGCACACACACATAGTAAACAAACAGACACGCACACACATAGTACACACACAGAGACGCACACACACAAATAGTACACTTACAGACACGCACACACATAGTAAACAAACAGACACTCACACACATATAGTACACACACAGAGACGCACACACAAATAGTACACATACAGACACGCACACACATAGTAAACAAACAGACACGCACACACATATAGTACACACACAGAGACGCACACACACAAATAGTACACATACAGACACGCACACACATAGTAAACAAACAGACACGCACACACATATAGTAAACAGACACGCACACACATATAGTACACACACAGAGACGCACACACACAAATAGTACACATACAGACACGCACACACATAGTAAACAAACAGACACGCACACACATATAGTAAATAAACAGACACGCACAAACATATAGTACACACACAGAGACGCACACACAAATAGTACACATACAGACACACACACACATAGTAAACAAACAGACACGCACACACATATAGACATATATGAACACATATAGTACACATACTGTATACATAGTACACACACACATACACATATAGTACACAGGCAAACACATATACAATGTACACACACACACATACATACACACACACACACACAGTACACATACATACACAAACACACATATAGATGAACACACATAGTACACAGGCAAAAACATATACATAGTACACACACACACACACACACACACTGACATGCACATACATGTACATGCAAGCGCACACAAATATTAATACTACACACAGACACAAACACACATATTACACACACAGACACAGACATGGAAGCATACACGCATGCAAGTGCACACATACACATAATACACACACACACAGACACACACATCATAATAATAATGGCGGCACGGTGACGCAGTGGTTAGCACTGTGGTCTCACATCAAGAAGGTCGCTGGTTCGAGTCCTAGCTGGGTCAGTTGGCTTTTCTGTGTGGAGTTTGCATGTTCTCCCCGTGTTGTTTGGGTGCTCCGGTTTTCCCCACAGTCCAAACGCATGCGCTATAGGGGAATTGATGAACTAAACTGGCCGTAGAGTATGAGTGTGTGTGTGTGTGTGTGAATGAGTGTGTATAGGTGTTTTTCAGTACTGGGTTGCAGCTTGAAGGGCATCCGCTGTGTAAAACATATGCTGGAATAGTTGGCGGGTCATTCCGCTGTGGCAACCTCTGAATAATAAAGGGAGTAAGCCGAAGAAAAATGAATGAATAATAATAATAATAATACTTTGTGCTGGTGGCTGGCGTCTCCTGATTGGTCAGTCTGCAGGCTGTTTGAGTTTAGATTTGAGCAGTTCTGGGTTGAGCTGCAGAATGCTGATGGTCTTTTATCTCTGCAGATTCAGAGAGTGTGATTGCTGGAGATGTGTGCTGTTGTAGATGTAATGAGAGCTGCTGTGATGTTGCCTACAGCAGATCCACTGAATGAGCTGACACTGAACGCAGATCAAACACTCCTCATGCTTTACATGCTCCGGTAACTGATGTGTGCTGAATCCTCCTGCAGTGATGCAAACGCCACTGCACTTTACTACAAGTACGCACAAATGTGTGTGTGTGTGTGTATGTCAAAGTAGTCTAAATCAACATACACAAACAAATGAATTGTGTTTATTATGGGGTCGTATAGCATTTGCAAAGTTACAGTATGCATTACAAATACATAATATATATATATATATATATATAATATAAAGGGCTCTATCATACACTCGGCGCAATAAGGTGCAAGACGTGTATGGCGAGATTTGTTGCTATTTTCAGACCAGCGCAACTCTAATTTTCCCGTTTTGCACCACGTTATTTAAATGGTAAATCCATTTGCGCCACTTTGTGGACCCATGGGCGTGGTGGTCTATAAAGGAGGTGTGTTAAGGTGCAATGTTGGC
>LR812519.1:1919733-1929733 GCA_903798195.1 Danio kyathit
CTCATCAGCACTAATTGTGTGACCTGCAGTGTGTCGAGCAGCGCTTTGATTACAGCGGCCAATTATAAGGTGAGCAGCGAGTGTGTGAGAAACACAGCTGCGGCGACACGACAGACCACAATGCACCCTTCCCGAGCGGATCTATCATGACACACACACACACACACACAACTGTAGCATGATGTTATCAAGACTTTTAAAAAAAGAAATAAAATAGTGTGAGACTGATAACGGCAGCCAGAGGAGTATAATGACAGATTTAAGGCTGATTTATACTTCTGCGTCGAGTGATCGGCGTGACCCACGCCGACTGCCTTGTGTGTAGTCGTGCATTTATACTTCTGTGTGCTGTTTGTGTTGCTCTGCAATAACACTTCTGAAACGCCAGCTGGCAGTAGGTTTTTACAGTATGTTGAGTTTCTTCACAGGTGTTTTGTTTTTTCTAACCGCAACAAGTAGCTCAAACTCACTTATTCAGAGGCGGGAACTGGTGGACGTGTAGCTACTTTAATCATAAGGTAAACACAAAACAAAAGTTTCCATCTGGAGCTCCTTCATGGGACTCGACCATAGATATATACACTAGATATCGCATAGGGACCCTGAGCATGCGTCAATAGCGCCGCCCACATTGGTACAGTGCTTCTAGGACAAACGTCATTCAACCGCACTAGTCAAGACAGTGTGCCAATGTGAAGATGCTGGACTTTAGCGCTGTGTTTGCGTTGTAGTAACGAGCAAACAAAGAAAACAAAGCACAAAGGCAGAACATTTCATAGGTAAGATTTTGTTTTTTATGTTTTTGTATGTTATGAACTTTTGTGCTTATAAAGTAATGTTATTGATGATAATACAGTCTCTTGCTGCATTCACCATAAGGCAAATAGCACCAACTCGCACTAAATTCTAGACTTATGCTAGTTTTGTTGAATAAAATAAGCAAACAATGTTATGAAATATGACAAGAAGATGCTGCCGTGCTAGAAACTTGTATTATTGTCAGCTAAGTGAACGAGTCGTTCATAACGGAGATTCATTCACAAACGAATCGCTCCCTCCGTCAGAATGAGAAGTGAAAGCAGGAGAGGGGGTGTGTTTCAGGACATGGATTAGATCAAATTAAACAGGGAAGGAGGGTAATGCATTTCCATGCACACAAACACTCACTCTTTGTCAGGAATGCCCGTGCGGTCACATCCATCAATGTAGAAAAGTGATGTAAAATTATAATATTTCGTAATTGAAAAAAATATTTGCATACTGACCACCGGGGAAAACTCCCGATCATAGATATATGTGTATTTCTCTGGCTTTGGATGGCCACAGTCCTCCGCTTCACCTTGGTCCCGCATTCATTTCAAAGGAGCGCTACCCTGTACTAAAATGGCGGCTCTATTGACGCATTCAATCTAATAGACAATAGCAGGGTAGGCGACATCTAGTGTATATATCTATGGGACTTGACACTTGTGAACACTCGCTCCATCAGGCTCGCGGCTATCAGCACCGTCCACACTCGGCACCATTACCAAGCTGACCAATCACAGAGCTTGCGTACGGCACCTCAGAGTCTGTAGTCCTGCTGCCATTGGACAGATCGAGCCAGTTCTCCTCCAGTCAGTCCTCTCTGTTGCTCCCGCAATAAAAACAACGAGTGGACATGACAGCAGCACAATAACAGCATTACAGGCACTTAAAACTATTACTTTACCACATTTGTGCAGAATAATGGGTTTATTTCTGTATCACGATCGCAATTGAATCTTTTTAACCTGTCCTTCTAAGTGAACCAGTTGAACTAGTTCACCAAAATGAACTGAATCATTTGAAACGATTCGCGTCTCCAGTAAGCACTTATCCACAAACTACTTACTTTTCAACAAGCCTAATACCAACCTCTGACTCGAAATAATCCAATATATACTCTCATTCAGTTATTAGAACAGTAACGTTAAGGCCCGTGCACACCGAGACGCTTTTTGCTTGCGTTTTCCGTCGACGTTTAACGCCTCGTGACTAAATAAAGGGCGTCAATGTGATCGTGCACACCAATGCGCAAAAACGGCAGGCGCAAAAGCCGTGTCAAAACCCTCTCCACCAATCAGATTGGCACTTTTGTTCACGTGCACGGAGCTGCTGAAGTTACAGTAAACTGCACTTGGAGGCTCTCAAGCACAAAACTGTCAATGCGAGCGCACATTGAAGAAGATGCCCAGATGCGATATGAACGTGGAGCTGCTTATTGCACTGGTGAACAATAATCATTTCTTCATCGCTAGAGCTACTTGAACCATTCATAACAACAAGCGTGTCAACTTTGTTTTCTTCTCTTGTGTTGCAAGCAGGTGTCAGAAGCTTAAAGTTGTGTAGCGCCATCTAACGTCAAGGAGTGATTTTGCATGCTCTTCTGCTCGACGCCTGTGAAAATAGCTTGGGTTTTAATCCGGAAAAACGCCTTGAAAAACTGCTGACGATAAACGCAAACGAAAAACATCCCGGTGTGTACGAGCCTTTACACTGAGATCAAATTTGAGAGGCGGTGAACTTCTGCACATGATTCAGTGAACCAAACACAAGCAGCACATGACAGCCTGCTGTGACTGAACTAAACTTGAACAACAGCACCACGGGTAAACCGAGAGCTTAATGAGAGGATCTGGAGAAAAAATGTTCATTTCATAACATAAAATCGCATGATTGTGAATCATGATTCAGTTGGGTTGCAAAACTTTACTGTAAGACATTTTTCAGATCATGGTGATGTTTTAACTGACTGAAATGACTATTCCTGACTACATAATTTTGGTATGTTGAGTCCAAACATCAGCGTTAAATATCTGAACTTCCCATCACTACTGTGTATCTAACCTCAGAGCAGCCTTGCACACATATTGTACTTAAGGCTGCTGTCTTGTGAGCTGTTGTATTTGAATTTAAGGATGGGTGAATGGTATTGGTAGATGATCATGTGTCCTCTAAATATATGTTTCAAAAAATGTATGGCTGAGTTTTTATTCTACAATATTTATTCTATTGATTTTGAATCTTGCATCTAACAAATATCCTTATTTAGAAAAGAAAACTAAAACTAATAAAAACTAAACTAAGTCATTTCAAAATATAGAAACTAATAAAAACTAGTAAATCTGCCTCTAAAAACTAATTAAAACAAGCTGAATTTAAAAGAAACAGTCAAAACGAAGAAGAAACTAAAACTAATGAAAAATCCAAAACTATTATAACCTTGGTGCTGAGGAGGGTGCCTTTTTGTTTTATTACGTTTTCTCGTGTTTTGTGGTTAGTAGGGAGGTCAGTGAATGTTATTTTATTTGTTTTATTTCATGTGCAGGTAAGAGGGTGTTACATGCCTGCAGTGTTGGGGAGTAACGGAATACATGTACTGGCAGTACGTATTTAGAATACTATTCATGAGTAACTGTATTCCGTTACAGTTACTATTTTTAAACAGGGTATTTAGAATACAGTTACTTTCCTAATACCATTGGAATACTTCGGGCGATGCGTGTCTGGCTCATAATAATATTACTAAATTGCCGCCGAAACCATAGAAACAGAAGCTACACTCCCGACTGCTATCACCAGCGTTAACTCAGTGAGACTCACGCAAATGACCCTGTTCTCACGCTCTCACGCCACACCTCCATTTTCTCACGCAGCAAAAAGGACGATCGCAAACACCGAACAACCGGACAACAACCATGATTTTCAAATAAACTGCTTTTTTTGCCGTCATTGTTCGTGAATTCGCTGCTTGATGTTTCGTTTGCGCTTTTAGAGGTTTCGTTTACGCTTCTTAAATTTACGTTCGCTTTTCTGACACAAATGTGGGCGGGACACCTTAGCCAAAGTTGGCAGCCCTGGTTAACTTGAGTGTATGAAGGATTCAGACCAGGAGCTCGAGGGGTTGGAGTCACAACCGAAGCAACTTTCTAGCAGCAGTAAAGGAAAAAATGCATTCACGTCTTGGAAGTTCAAGCATTTTTTTCTCTTTAAAGAAGGAGAGGGGTGAGCGAAACCTGACAGTGCAGTGCAATCTCTTTTTCTGTGCAGACTGTGAAATACAAAGGGTAAGCAAAAGGCATATTATATACATATACTGTATATTACAGACAGTAATGCTGTCTATGTTCAAGCACTTTCTATCTTTATTATAGAAACAGAAATTGAATTTGTTGACACTTTGATAAATAAACATTATTTAATAAACATAATTATATTGTTTTATTTATTTATCAGTCAATAATGGGCATTAGAGGCCCTCTGTTTTCCTGCAGAAATTGCTACCAACGCATAGTGTGACATTTAATAGACTTGAAGGCTGTTTTTAAGGGCAAGTATTCCAAGTATTTAGAATACAGTACCAGGATTAAGCAAAGTAACGGAATACGTTACTAAATACATTTTAAAGCAGGTATTCTGTATTCTGTAACTAAATACATTTACAAAGTATTCTCCCCAACACTGCATGCCTGGGAGTGTTGCTCTGTTGTTCCCTCCTCCTCTTTCTGTTTTTATTTGCTGTCTGCTGTTCTTCTGAAATCTAGGGTTTCCGATTGGCTCACTGAGTTTCCCCGAGTGAACCAATCAGAAGAGGATGGGGGTTATTTAAGCGCTCCAGTGACGACTCGGACCAGAATAGGGGGTGGATCCTTGTCTCTTGTTGCTGCTTTGTGCTTCTGTGTGACATTTGTGCCTGTCCTGTTCTCTGGTTCGCTTTAAGAGTTTGAGTTGTACATCTGTTCAATACGTCCCATACTAAACTTGCTTAAATACTAAAAGGGAAGTGAAAGTGAAGTATGTCACGTGACCTACGTAGTTGATTCTCTGTTAATCCACTAGGTCAGCAGCGGCGGCTACTTTGTGTATGTTTGTTCCAGTGAGTGCAGTTGAGTAAGGGGCGTGTGACGCCGAAGATGTTTTTTATTTTCCTATTTACATATTTCGATTTAGTCATTTAGAGGTGGGGGAGGGATTAGTTAGCGGGTGTTTAATTTGTTATTTTCTTTCATTTGGCACTGCTTATTTTTCTTCCCTCCATCAGGTTGTTTGTTTAATTCATTGTGCATTTATTGTACACCTTTGTAAATATATTTTGGGTGATTTCCTTTAATTTATTGTAATAAAGCCAACCTTTTTTTTTTTTGCCACGTCATTGTCTCTGTCGATTCATAGCAGCTATCGTCTCAGGGGAATTCTTAAAATATTGGGTTGTCATAATTATGTTAAGCCCTTTTTCATCCTCCGCGCCACACGGGGAATAACAGAGGGTTCAAAACTTAGTTATTGTTGAGTTGTTGAGTTTTTGTTTGTTTTTTTTGGCTTTACCTGCGTCTCCTTTGAAGTTAAATGTCAAATAAATTTGACTCTACATTATTTCTTTGGTCAGTCATCTTTGCTGTTGTTTGTTTTTATTTTGAACGGGATTATTAATTCTCATTAATTTAGAGGTGTTCTAATTATTTTAGTTTAATATAATTTTTTGTTACGGATCTGACTTGCTTCGTGGAGCCATGCAAAATTAGCTAACGTAACAATATACAGTATTATGCTGCGTTCAAACCAGACGCGGAAGAAGCGTCAAGCGCGAGTGATTTACATGTTAAGTCAATGCAAACGCGCGAAAAGACATCCTGCGGCGCGATATGCGCGAATAGCGCAGTGCAAATGGCGCGGCGCGGATGGCGCAATACACGTGAATGGCATGGCACGAATTGAGCGTTTTGCACTTAACGAGCTAAACGCGTAAATCTGAACTTCAGCGGACAATCATGTGGGGGCATGATTGTGACATAGCGCCTGTTGTTGGTGTCCCAGGGGAAATCCTCCAGCCGACACCGACAACAGTTCATCAAACTGGGCTCGGCTCAGTCAGAAGCACCGCTGTAAGCCTCCATCATCCAGGTTAAGTTTATGAGCTCACAGAGCTGGGTGCACCTCAGAAAGTATCTAGTGGACTCAGACACTGCTCCAAACGTATCAACGCTGTTTTTCAGCCTTCATAAAGCACATAATTGGTCACAAACACATGATTGGTCTAATCAGCAACAATGATGAGACTGCCTACAGGGAGGAGATACAGCATCTGGCCACTTGGTGCACCAACAATAATCTGCTCCTTAACACCGACAAGACCAAGGAGCTCATTGTGGACTTCAGTAAGGGACAAACAGGCTCACATGATCCCATCCACATCAATGGGATGGCCGTCGGGCCTGTCTCATCCTTCAAGTTCCTGGGGACCCACATCTCAAATGACCTTTCCTGGACCACCAACACCTCCAGGCTGGTCAAGAAGGCTCACCAGCGCCTATTTTTCTTAAGGCAACTTAAGAAGAACCAGCTGTCATCAGCCGTCTTGGTGAACTTCTACCGCTGCACAATAGAAAGCATCCTGACGAACTGTGTCACAGTCTGGTATGGAAGCTGCTCGGTTGCGGAGCGTAAGGCACTGTACATTGTACATTATAAATCATTAAATGCATAAGAGGGCGACACGGTGGCACAGTGGTTAGCACTTCTCACAGCAAGAAGGTCACTGGTTCAAGTCCCGACAGGGTCAGTTGGCGTTTCTGTGTGGAGTTTGCATGTCCTCCCCATGTTGGCGTGGGTTTCCTCCGGGTGCTCCGGTTTCCCCCACAGTCCAAACACATGCACTATAGAGGGATTGATGAACTAAATTGGCCGTAGTGTATGAGTGTGTGTGAGAATGATTGTGTATGGGTGTTTCACAGTACAGGGTTGTGTCTGGATGGGCATACACTGTGTGCATATGCTGGATAAGTTGGCGGTTCATTCCACTGTGGTGACCCCTGATTAATAAAGGCACTAAACTGAAGGAAAATGAATGAATGAATAAGAAAGAAAAACAACCAACAAACAAAAACAATTCAAAACTACACTGACATGATGTCCTCATGTACAAATATTCAGATGTCTGATTCCAGCAGATCTCCCAGAGTGTGTCCTTGACAGTTTAAGCGCCTGTTTAATAAAGATATCCACTATAAAGAGTGTTTACTAATGAAGGCTTTCATGATTATATCCAGAGATGAAACTCTGACTTCTTGTGTTGAACTGACTGAACGTTTCAGACGGCGGAGAGTTCAGGTCATCTTTATAACTCCATAACAAGCTCTTTCTTTCAACGTCTGAGAGGGGAAAAGCTCCTCAGAAGATCATAAACGTGCTCCTCTGCTGGCCGTCATTAGCCTGAAGCAGATCCACATGAAGATCTGTTTGTGTACATGCAAGATCAGAAGCACAGGACTGCAAATGAAGGAGCATCCGTTGAGGAAAATCCGCTTTTAATATTTAAGTGACGGGCAACACGGTGGCTCAGTGGTTAGCACTGTCGCCTCACAACAAGAAGGTCACTGGTTTGAGTTGGATCAGATGGCGTTTCTGTGTGGACTTTGCTTGTTCTGCCTGTGTTGGAGTTTCCTCCGGGTGCTCCGGTTTCCCCAACAGTTGAATAAATATGTGTGTGTGTGTGTGTCAGTAATGTGTCTTGTGAATGTTTGCTGGAGGCTCTGACAGTAAATGAGTCTCATAAAGCTTCATTTAGTGGACAAGCAAACATTTAGTCCAGCAGTGCATTTACTGCAGGCTTTTCATAGCTGTCAATTAGAGCGTCCGGCAGGTGAGATAACACTGGACAACTGCACACTCATTATGCTCAATTCAATTATTCCCATCAAATCAAATCAAATCCTGAGGCGGTTTTACAGCGAATAATGAGGTGATGCCACAGGCCGAGCTGATCTGAGACCAGAGACACCGTTAATGACTGAGGAATCAGCACATGAGTGAGTTATGAAGATCATATTTCAGCAGATCATCATGAAAACTCCTGCAGATCTGGCATGAACATCACTGATCTGAGAGCAGCAAACTGTGAATGGATATTAAGAGAATAAATGCAGGATTCTGTACAGGTTTTCTGCAGGTTTTTTTGCTAGGCCAACGTTTGCTTTGTTTTTAAAATAGCAATTTCATTTACTAATCCACAGCAATAAAAAAATAAATAAATAAATACATTAATTAATTAATAATGTATATTATATAAAATGGGCAGCACGTTGGCGCAGTGGGTAGCACAATCACCTCACAGCAAGAAGATCACTGGTTCGAGCCCCGGCTGGGTCAGTTGGCAATTCTATGTGGAGTTTGCATGTTCTCCCCGTGTTGGCGAGGGTTTCCTCCAGGTGCTCCGGTTTCCCCCACAGTCTAAACACATCCGCTATGGGTGAATTGGGTAGGCTAAATTGTCCGTAGTGTATGTGTGTGAATGAGTGTGTATGGATGTTTCCCAATGATGGGTTGCAGCTGGAAGGGCATCCGCTGTGTAAAACATATGCTTGATAAGTTGGCGGTTCATTCCGCTGTGGCGACCCCAGATTAATAAAGGGACTAAGTGGAAAAGAAAATGAATTAATGAATGTATTTAAAATGGTGTCACAGTGGTGCAGTGGGTAGCACGATCGCCTCATAGCAAGAAGGGTGCTGGTTTGAGTCCTGGCTGGGTCAGTTGGCGTTTCTGTGTGGAGTTTGCATGTTCTCCTTGTGTTGGCGTGGGTTTCCTCCGGGTGCTCCGGTTTCCTCCACAGTCCAAACACATGTGATGATGTTTCCCAGTGATGGGTTGCAGCTGGAAGCTGCGTAAAACTTGTGCTGGATAAGTTGGCAGTTAATAAAGAGACTAAGCCGAAAACAAAAATGAATGATTGAATGAATGAATGTATACAAAATCTACATTTGCATAATGTTTAAAAAAATAAATAAGTATATCTATAAATAGATAGATATTTGTTTAACTATTAAAATAAATCTCTCTTACACTATTTATTATTAAATATATTATTAATTTATTATTAAATATATACGACTACACAATATATTATTAAAAGTTGTTTTTCTTCTTTTATGCTATGTAACACAGAACGCATTTAAGGTACAGGGCTGAGGAAAGAGATGCATAGACAGAACAGGTGAAAAATAAATAAATAAATTAATAATATTAATTATAATAATAATAAGGTAACACTTTATAACAACTACACACTATGAACCATTTATTAATGATTAGCATATAGTGAATTCATTATCTGTTAATCATTAACTCTACATTAACAGACGTTAGTAAGCAGTTTATAACTGCAGCTACAAATGCTCTATTCTTGACTTACAACCACATTTATAATGTGCTTAATAATTGTACTTTCATACTTTGTTAATGATTTATTTTTCATTACTAAATTAAGCATTGCATTATTAACAAACCAGTTATTTAAGCATAGTTGGTGTTTTTTAATATCATTCAGAATGAGTTAGTAAATGATTATTAAACTATTAAAATTAGCATTTATAAATCTTATTATTCAGGCATTTATTAATAGTTAATTTGTATGTTAATAAATGCTTTATTAACTCAACTTCATGCAGTTTTGTGACCTAATCTAAAGTGAGGACTGTTTATGCTTTATAAATCCCTTATAAATGGAATTAAAGGCTCAGTTAAATTCTAAATAAATGACATTATTCATTTCTATTCGTTTGAAGATACACAAATGAAACTATTTAAAAAATATATATATTCTTTGCAACCTTATCTAAAATAAAGTTACTGTACAGTTTAAACATTGCATCTTATTATATTGTTATATTGTTGTTGTTTTATCCAATGTTATGTCGTATTTTGACACTCCTGTTATTCAGCAATGTTTAAACTTTACAGTAATTTTACTTTTTAGATTGAAGATTGCAATGATTATTGTTCATACTGAGCCTTTAATTGTCATTTATAAGGGATTTATAAAGCATAAACAGTCCTCACTTTAGATTAGGTCACAAAACTGCATGAAGTTGAGTTAATAAAGCATTTATTACCATACAAATTAACTATTAATATATGCCTGAATAATAAGATATATAAACGTTGATTTCAATAGTTTATTAATCATTTACTAACTCATTCTGAATG
>LR812519.1:1934733-1957233 GCA_903798195.1 Danio kyathit
TTCTATTGCCCCAGTATAGTAAATTGGTCCTTAATGCCCCAGTATAGTGATTGGTCCTCATACCCCAGTATAGTAAAGTAGACCCTAATTGCCCCAGTATAGTAATTGGTCCTCATACTCCAGTATAGTAAAGTAGACCCTAATGCCCTAGTATAGAGATTGGTCCTAATGTCCCAGTATAGCGATGGGTTCTTATGCCCCATTATAGTAAATTGGTCCCTAATGCCCTAGTATAGTGATTGGTCCTAATACTCCAGTATAGCAAAGGGTTCTATTGCCCCAGCATAGTGATGGGGACACTATACTGTCAGTGAGCACAGTATGAGATGTTAAACCGAGGTCCTGACCGAGGTCTGTTTATATCAAATCGCATGGGACTTCTCATAAAGAGTAGGGATATAACCCCGGTGTCCTGGACAAATTTCCTCCATCAGCCCTTACCCATCATGGCCTCCCAATCATCCCCATACTCTGAATATCCTATGTCTTTGTCTCTCCTCCACCTGCACAGTAGGTGGATGCTGCACACTGGTGGGGGTGAGGAGAGACCCCCCTCACACAAATGTAAAGTGCGTTGGGTGTTTGGCAATAGACAATAATGGACTAGATAAATGCACATTACTACTTACAATCTCTACAGTATTTAAAGTAACTGATCTCATGATGAATATTTCTGCAGATTTGGGCGGTCAGTTCTCCTCTATGTGCTGAATCAGATTATGTGTGTGTCCCGAACCAAACGCTGGTCTCCTCATTACGGCTGGCGGGTCAGGAGGGTCGAGCACTGCCACACACACTGACCTTTATCAGCTCAAATTAGCCTTTGTGTCTGCGTTTAAGAGCGAGTGGCTGGTCTTCAGTGGGTGAATGAGGTCTGTGCTGGCGCTGGTCCAGTCGGATTGTGCTCCTGCCAGACCATCATCTCTGCTGATTCTCATTCAGAGCTCAGAAAACACGGCTTTCTGCCAGAGATCTGAGCAAAACTACTGCATCAGTGAGCTCACGTATACTGAGGATGACTGTTGCACATGCAGGATCTACAGCTTATTTGATATGATATTAGTTTGCTATAATTTAGCTTAGCTTAATGTTATATTAACAGGCTTTATTTGTAGTATTTTGGGGGGTCATTTTCTCTCTTAATGGGTTATATGCATAGCTAGTGTTTTTCAGCCAAATTTTCAATTTCATAAGGTTACTTTTGTCTGAAATGTAATTGACAAATAAAAATAATTCAACAAAATGTACGCTGATACAATTGTTTATGCCAAATGCTTTGAAAATCCTCATACAGTCACAGGCCTCAATCACATATGATCAACTATAATCCAGACTCAACATTGCATGTGCTGCGAAAATAGCAACATAGCAACATATCTCTGGCCCAGCTCTGGCCCACACAATCAGCTTTAGCTTGGCCCACATGCCGCATTGAATTATGGTACATGACTGGACCAAGTCTGGCTTCCAGACAAGGGCCAAACATGGACCATATCTGGGCCAAGTCTCAGCCAAGTTAATAACCCACAACTGTGCCTGAACTGGGCCAGATATGTTGGTGTGAAACAACTACAATGAAACTGATATACCCATGAATCATTGCACTTTGGGCATGCTATGGGCCTGCTTTTTCTTGAAGCGACCTGATTGGTACAATTTCTTTCTTTATTTGAAAATAATAAAAAACTATTTCAAATGTGGGTCAAGACAGGCCAAACGTACATGGCCCACATATCAATTATTAAAATCTGGGCCAAATACTACATTTTACACCTGGCCCAAGTAGTGTGTGCCGCCTTAAAGACGGTGCCACCTCTGCCAAACCAGGGCCATGTTTGGCCCACATGCTGTATGCCAATGCCGGATGAATGCCTGCTGCGCCAGATTTATGCCAAATCTGGGCCAGAAGTCTTTGCTACCTGGGATGTGTCAATTGCGAATGATCACATTGTGATATCGATGCTGAAACCATATATCGTGCAGCCCTCCTGTATTCCATGATAAATGCTTCAGCAATTAATCGTACCAAGAAACTTTAATACCATCACAAGCCTACTGTACACAGCAATGAAAACACTGTCTAAGAAGATCTGAAGTGATGAGCTGATTGTTCTGGCAGCAGAAGCTGGTGAACGTGATCGCATTACGCTCTGACACTGAGGTGCGGATGTGCAAACTGAAGGAATAAAAGCAGAACAGATAAACGGACAATAGCGCCTGCAATCCTGTAACAGGATTATCCAGCATGACGTCTTCAAACATCAGCCCTGGGCAAGGAAAGGGCTTCTGGGGCCAGACGCAAAAACACACACCACTCGCTGCAAAGCGTCAGTAGAATTAGCCCTGAAACAATCTCAGAGTCCCGAATCCAACCGGAGATTTGAGGAAACAATGTTGTTTTCTAATCCAGAAGGGGAAAGGGAGCTTTTTGTTGCGTGTGTGTATATATATATATCTGAGGAACATAACTCATTTGCGAGCGAGTGGACCGATCGGAATGTTCAATTTGTGCCACGACAAGCATTGGGAATTATAGTGCAAATGAACTCTGGGTTTAGTGAATCCGCTGAATGCTAATACCCCACTGAGGTGATGATAGATATACACTGCATTTCAACACAACAGCTGATCTGAGAACTGAGAACTGACACTTACCTGATAAGGTAGTTGGTGATTGGATGACAGGTTGATGGAAATGTTGAGGAATCAGACACGTCGTGAGCAGAAACACACATGGAAACAAGCAGAAAGACAAAACAAAACAATTAGTGCTGCAATCAATGCACAATAGCTGTTTAATGAAGCACATTTCAGGTGGTTTATTTAATAAATAACCATAATGTCACCATTTGAACAGATTCTGAAGCAAGCATGAGTTGCTAGGTGGATACCAAAAGAGATCTGAGTGTGTTTGTATTGTTGATGAGTGGTTACAACTCGGTAACTAGATATTACCAGTGGTGTACAGTAACAGATTACAAATACTTAAACCACTGTGATTGAGTAGTTTTTCTCAGGAATTGTAATTGACTGAGAAGTTTGAAAAACATGTACTTTTACTTTCCCTTGAGTACATTTTTAGTGCAGTATTGGTACTTTTACTCCACTTTCCTTCAACCTGCAGTCACTACTTTATTTTTTCTTGTCTATGGGGATTAGAAAAATCAGTCCTGTGATTCCTGTCCAATCAGATCGCACATAGAAGGTAAATCGCATCATAATGAACTACCTCAAGACATCGACGATTTATAATTGCAGCAAACTGTTTGGAAGCATTGAAAATGTCCAAGATGATGTCCAAAATTGTCACACGCAACGACCCAGAGACTGTTTAGATGCATGTTTGTCTTGTTGACTGGTGGTTACTAACGGCATAGCCCTCGCCGTGGCCGTCGGCGACGTTGACGTGCACCTTTCAAAAAATGCAACGCGTATGCATAGCGCAAGCTCTGTGATTGGTCGGCTTGGTAGCGCTGACGAGTGTGGGTGGAAGTGAGAGCCGCGTGAGCGTGATGCAGCGAGTGTTTACAACTGTGGAATCATGTGAAGGAGCTCCGGATGGAGACTGTTGTTTTCAGGGCCGGCGCGTCCATAGAGGCGACCTAGGCGGCCGCCTAGGGCGGCATAATAGTGAGGGCGGCAAACGCGCCCCGCCGCCCAACCCAACGTGCTGACTTTTACTGTACATTGACACCGAAAGCGGCGTCAAAGTAGCCGGAAGACATTCATTTTCAATGGGAGCCGGCGGCGATTAGCGGCGAGGAGCAGCATGGCGCGTCTTTGCCGGTGTGGGTGTCGAGGAGAGTTGAAATCAAGTCAACTTTATGGAACTTTGGTTCCGACCACAGTTGTTCCCAAGGGTTTTAATATTACGGTCGCCGGATTTCCAATTGTTTGCAATGTTTTTCTTACAGTAACATACATTAAAAAAGTACTGGCGAGTTACTCATGTGCATCCATGTTACATATTTTTTTCTTTAAAAAAGCGGGAATCTCACACGACAATACAAAACAGTATTGCTGCTTCAGAATATTTCAGACATATGGACACATTGGATAATTAAGTAGAGCAAAGTCACACCACATGCAACTAGATCTTCCGTAAGTAAATGAATTTGATAAGAAGTGTGCAACATCTTTTAAAAAAGGATGTTTTATGCGGGAGTGTAACTGATTTGCTGATATGCTGCAACGGCTCCTTTAAATACGAGATCAATGTAGCGAATTTTGACGCTCTCGCCGCCGGAGCTGAAGGCAGACAGCGTCGCCGCCAGGGCGGCCAGAGCAACCTTTGACGCTCTCCCTACTTTCAGTGTGAACGTACAGTTATCCACAACATCAACACAACCCAGAAAAAACAAAACACCAGCAAAGGAAAGGGACAAAGAGGAACATAAACACCTACTGCTTACTACCTACTGCTTACTACCTACCTTACTAACAGGTTCTGGGGTGGCTGCTGAGAGGTTAACATACTTAGCCATGCCCCTCCAACAAACAACAAACAAAAATGACACCCTTCCCCTTAGCCCTTTGACTTGGGACACCTCTATCCATTCATGTGAACCTGCAAAACCAGGGGGAAGGGCTAAGGGGTAGAATTGGGACTGGGCCATAGTCTTGGGGAAGAGCCCTTAGTCCCTTTATTCATCAGGGGTCGCCACAGTGGAATGAACCACCAAATTATCCAGCATATGTTTTACACAGCGGATGCCCTTACAGCTGCAACCCATCACTGAGAAACACCCATACACACTTATTCACACACATGCATGCACGCACGCACGCACACACACACGCACACACACACACACACACACACACACACAGTCATACACTACGGCCAATTTACCTAATCAATTCCCCTATAGCGCATGCGTTTGGACTGTAGGGGAAAACCACGCCAACATGGGGAGAACATGCAAACTCCAAACAGAAACGCCAGCCGGGACTCGAACCAGTGACTTTCTTGCTGTGAGGTGACAAAGCTTCATAATGCATAACTTTTTATATATTTTAGCATGAAACTTTCTAGATGGACCATAGTGAAGCTCAAAGTGTCTTCTTTCCAATGATACCTAATTTTTGTTAGTAGCATGGGGTCAAGAACTGTTACTATTTTAAGTTAGGTAGGTGTAAATGCCCATTAGTGGCTGATTAGTGGTTACTAACACATTCTGGGATGGTTGCTGAGAGGTTAACATAATTAGCCACGCCCCTCCAACAAACAACAAACAGAAATTGTGAGGAGGAGGAGTCTGTAATAACTCTCCCCATATCCTTTCTGAATGAAACACCAAGTTTACTACATCCAATCAGCTCGCAGTAGAAAAAACAAGTCACACCCACTTTTTTTCTCATTTAATATTCAGTTTCTCTAGGAACTGCGTCACAGTAGGAAAACTAGAAAAGACAAACTTTATGGTGGCTTGAGAAAGCCTAGTCTTAAAGTTTCAAATAAGTTTCAATAATTGAAGTAGTTTTAAGAAGTGTGAAACAGTTGGCATAGATAGATAAGTACATATATGTTAGCATGTTACTAGTATGGACTGGCATGTTTCTTGCTAGGCGGAGGATATGGTGTGCTGAGTGGCTCCTAAGGTGTTGCTAGGTGGTTGCTAGGGTGTGCTAAGCGGTTGCGAAGGCATTGCTAGGCGGTTGCTAGGCTGTTATAGGTGGTTACTAAGGTGTTGCTAAGCGATTGCTAAGGTGTTGAACGATTGCTAAGGTGTTGCTAGGCAGCTGCTAAGGTGTTCTGAGTGGTTGCTAGGCAGTTGCTAACATAAATTAGCATGGTGATAGTTTGAATTAGCATGGTTCTAGTATGAATTAGCATTTGCTAGCATGTTTCTAGCATAAATTAGCATGTTGTTAGCATGGGTTTAGTATGAATTATTATGTTGCTAGGGTGTTCTAGGTGGTTGCTAAGGCGTTGCTAGGCAGTTGCTAGGGTGTTCTAGGTAGTTACTAAGGTGTTGCTAGACGTTTGCTAAGATGTTCTGAGTGGTTGCTTAGGTGTTTTGAGTGTTGCTAGGCAGCTGCTGACCTAAATTAGCATGGTTCTAGTTTGAATTAGCATGGTTCTAGTACAGGGGTGGGTAAACTCGGTCCTGGAGGGCCGGTGTCCTGCATAGTTTAGCTCCAACTCTTATCAAACATATAAACTGTGAAGGACACCGGCCCTCCAGGACCGAGTTTGCCCATCCCTGTTCTAGTATGAGTTAGCATGTCGCTAGCATGTTTCTAGCATAAATTAGCATGTTGTTAGCATGCGTTTAGTATGAATTAGCATGCTGCTACCATGTTTCTAGTATAAACTAGCATGTTGTTAGCATTGGTTTAATATGAATTAGCATGTTGATAGCATGTTTCTAGTGTAAACTAGCATGTTGTTAGCATGGATTTAGTATGAATTAGCATGTTGCTAGCATGTTTCTAGTATAAATTAGAATGTTGTTAGCATGGGTTTAGTATGACTTAGCATGTTGCTACATTGTTTCTAGTATAGACTAGCATGTTGTTAGCATGAATTTTGTATGAATTAGCATGCTGCTAGTATGTTTCTAGTATAGATTGGTATGTTGTTAGTATGGCTTGGTGTGTCAAATGTAAAGTCAATGGCAGTTTTTTACAATGGAAGTCTATGGGACAGTTGCTAGGGTTCCGTAAGTGGTTGCTAGGGTGTGACTAGTAAGTTGAAAGGTGATCAGTGATTGGCAGATTGGTAGTCTGAGTTAAATGAGGCTTAAGTCTGTGTGACAGTCTGGCGGAAAGTTATGAGGTCATAAAGTTTGGTCCAATGTTAAGTAAATGGGACTTTTCAGAATTTTCTGGGTCAGTTTTCGGAAAACCGTAAGTCTGATCAGTTGGAAAAGACATAGCAACCCGAGTCAGACCAGTTTGGAGGTCTGGTGTTAGTTCGGTTTATGTAGCGTGAACAATTTAGGAGGAGATGCATATAGGAACTAGATATTAAAGTTTGAGGACAAACTTTATGGTGGCTTGAGAAAGCCTGTTAGAAGTAGTATCAAGCCTGCAGTCAACAATGCAACCACTGTAAAGAGCGAAACAAGCCAGTCTAGCATGAATTAGCATGATTCTAGCATGAATTAGCATGATATTAGCATGATTCTAACATGAATTAGCATGATATTAGCATAATTATAGCATGAATTAGCATGTTGTTAGCATGATTATAGCATGAATTAACATATAACTAGCATGATTCTAGCATGATATTAGCATGATTCTAACATGAATTAGCATGATATTAGCATAATTATAGCATGAATTAGCATGTTGTTAGCATGATTCTAGCATGAATTAGCATGTTGTTAGCATGTTTCTAGCATGAATTAGCATGATTCTAGCAGGAATTAGCATGATATTAGCATGATTCTAGCATGAATTAGCATGTTACTAGCATGATTCTAGCTTATATTAGCATTATATTAGCATGATTCTAGCATGAATTAGCATGATTCTAACATGAATTAGCATGATATTAGCATAATTCTAGCATGAATTAGCATGTTGTTAGCATGATTCTATCATGAATTAGCATGTTGTTAGCATGATTCTATCATGAATTAACATGTTGTTAGCATGATTCTATCATGAATTAGCATGTTGTTAGCATGATTCTAGCATGAATTAGCATGTTGTTACCATGATTCTATCATGAATTAGCATGTTGTTAACATGATTCTAGCATGAATTAGCATGATTCTAGCATGTTGTTAGCATGATTCTTGCATGAATTAGC
This sequence comes from Danio kyathit, assembly GCA_903798195.1. Lineage (NCBI taxonomy): Eukaryota > Metazoa > Chordata > Actinopteri > Cypriniformes > Danionidae > Danio > Danio kyathit. The sequence continues at coordinate 1,942,499 of LR812519.1, forward strand.
ATGATTCTAGCATGAATTAGCATAATATTAGCATGATTCTAATATCAATTAGCATGTTGTTAGCATGTTTCTAGCCTCAATCAGCTTGTTTCTAGCCCTAATTAGCATGTTGTTAGCATGACTAGCATGTCATTGGCATGTTTCTAGCAAGATTAGCATCTCAGTAACATGTTAAAACTATTAGCATGTGTTAGAACACCTAGTCACAGTCTATGGAACAGTTGCTAGGGTGCTAAAATTGGTTGCTAGGGAGTGGCTAGTAAGTTTAAAGGTCATCAGTGATTGGCTGCTGGCTAGACTGAGTTGAATGAGGCCAGACTCTAGTCTGATGCAGAGTTATGAGCTCACAAAGGTTGATCCAATGTTAAGTCAATGACAGTCTTTTACAATGAAAGTATATGGGACAGCTGCTAGGGTGCTTTAAGTGGTTGCTAGGGAGTGGCTAGTAAGTTAAAAAGTCATCGGTTATTGGCTGCGGGCTAGACTGAGTTAAATGAGCCCAGTTAGAAGTCTGTAGGACAGTCTGATGCAGAGTTATGAGCTCACAAAGTTTGGACCAATGTTAAGTCAATGGGACTTTTCGGAAATTTCTGGGTCATTTTTCGGAAAACCGATAGTCGGATCAATTAGAAAAGACATAGCAACCCGAGTCAGACCAGTTTGAAGGTTTGACGAAAGTTTGAAGTATGTAGCTTGAAAGCCTTAAGAGGAGATACACTTTAAAATTTGTCTCAGAAGACGGAAAAAGAAGAAGACGGAAGAGTAATAATAAGTTTATATAGAATTTCAGAATTGTGGCTTTCTCAAGCCACCATAATTAGTCTCAGAAGAAAAAGACGACGGAAGAATAATACGTTTAAGTAGTATAACAGCATGTTGGCTTTCTCAAGCCACCATAATAAAAAATAGTCACAGCTTCCCGTTCATGCAGACTTTAAACTCAGCACCTCAAACATATGCAGCATATCTATCTATGATGTTAGTTCAGTTTATTGCTCTTTTAGCCGTGTTTCTCAGGCAGATTTAGTATGATTAGCCTGCAGATCAAAGTGTCTCTCCTGCTCCTTCTCACACACACACACACCATCAACCCAAAACAAACCCAGATTTCACCACACTATTATATCTGGGCCCTAACAGGACGGCTGTGCTGAATTCTGCTTTTTCCGCCCACCCTGCACTTCTTCATTACTCAACGCTGTGCATGCTAAACGTCTGCCCGTCGCTCGCCGTGGGAAAATGTCATCCGTGACAACCTGAGCAAACATCAAGAGGAGCTGAAATAGACCTGGGCTCTGACACACAGGCCTGGGAACAGCGTTTCATGTTTTAATGGGCTCTGTGCGTGCGCGGGTGTGTGTGTGTGTGGTGAACAGTGTCAGACGAACGCAGCATTTAGCCGTCGTCGTGCTTCAATGGACGGCGGTAATGAGTGAGAAATGACATTTGTGTGGCACAGTGGCATTTAGTTGGACTTATCGACATGTGTGACATTTGTATTTGCTCATTTGTCTCTCCTGCAGCCGCTGACAGAACGGGAAAAAGAGGAAAACTAAGCTTGACCCTGTTTTACTGCTGATATATTTTGACAGCCGTCCTGAGGAAACGAGCCTCTGATTTCTGTGGGATTTGTTTTCAGAGCTCAGGAGTCCTATTTGTTCTTAAAATGAATGTTTAAACTAGAATTAGGAGAAATAAAAATAGATTGAATGAGTCATTAGTCGTCATTCAGAGCAGAGAGCTGGGACATGAATATGAAGCAGCTCATATCATTAAATAAAACTGACTTTAGTAGATGGTAGACATGTAGAGTCTCATGAAGTGCTAATACAGTGGTCGGGAACCTATGGCTCGCGAGCCACCTGTGGCTCTTTGACCAAAAATAGGTGGCTCTCCAGCTGTCTCCCTTCAATAAAATTCTACGGTTAAAAAAATGATTATCATCACTAGAAATCAGTTTCCTATTGAAAATACATTTACAATTCCCTTGTTATTGTAATTTTATTTTGTATGAAAAAGAATAAAAACTCGACGTTTCGACATATGCGTGTGTGCGGCGCAGTGAATAAACCAACTTTCGTTTCTATGGTTACCGCGCGAGCACGCACGTAAATTCAAACAACGTTCATGAGTGGTGATGATGGCAAAAAGAAATTCTGAGGAACATCGAAAGTTTCAAAATGAGTGGGCAGAAATTATTGACTGCTCTGCTGCTCTGCCCTGTCTGATCTGCACTAAACGCATTTCCTCGTTTAGTAAAACATCAAATGTTAAGAGACATTTTAACACCATGCAGCTTTTGCGGCAAAGAACCAGCCGAGTGAAAGCCGAAAGAAGGCGTGTGAGGAGCTCCAGCATAAACAGCAAACCAGACAAAAACAGCAGAGACAGGACGGGAGTTTGGGCAGGGGCATCTGGGAATGTGAGTGCTGCGAGGTCATTGGAGCTCGCAAGGCAAAGGAAACCTTTCACAAACGGCGAATAAGTCGTGTATGCTAAGTACAGCAAATGAACAGTTCGCGGCGATGCTTAATTTGAGCCTTAATTTGGATCTTGTTGCGAGAAATGTCAGATATTCGTGTTTTGCTTCCCGGTATTTATTTTAATTGATCCGGCATTAACTTGTGCGTGGTGAAAACGTGTGTGTGTGACATCCAATGCCTCAGTTTGTCATGCGGGTACACGGACCAGTCTTGAACGATTCGTTTATTTTGAACGAATCTTTTATTTGACTCGAAAAAAAGATTCGTTCATCTCAATGAACGAGACTCAAAGGTCCGGTTGAGTAAAATGATCCAAACTTCCCATGAGTCCGAGTGAAAAACAGCGAGCAAAGCTGTGTCGAGTGTGTGTGCTCGGCTACACATAAAGCTAGTCACTTCTGACCAATCAGCTTTCTTATGTTTACAATCATTCTCGTTGGTTGGTGATTGTAAATAAACAATGGCACAGTGGCCTACTAAATAACACCTGTATTTTCAAAATGCCAGAGCTGTATTTATATTTTTTAAACCACGAGTAAATCTGATAATGAGCCTGATAAACAGACCATGAAACTGCACGAATGGATCAGGAGACAGCAGCAAAACGATCTCATGTCAGCCAGAAAACATGACGGATGAGGTAACTGGGCTCATCTTGAAGTTTAGACTGAGTGAGTCATGTTTGCTTGACACATAATAGTGAAGTGAACTCAGTGTCAGTGGTGTTAGTAAACTGAATAGTGACGTTTCATGCTTATAACCGCTGAGGAAGGTCAGGTTCCGGTGTCCTTACATTTTATACTACCCATCAGATTATGCTACCAACAAATATATATATATATATATATATATATATATATATATATATATATAAAGTCACGTAGCTCTTTAAAAAATGCATTTGCCAAAAAAACCCAGAAATGGCTCTTTGCTGAAAAAAGGTTCCCGACCCCTGTGCTAATTTATAAATAATCAGTTTTTTTACATTACTGAAGCGACACGGTGGCGCAGTGGTTAACACTGTGGCCTCTTGCTGGTTCGAGTCTCAGCTGGGTCGGTTGGTGTTTCTGTGTGGAGTTTGCATGTTCTCCCTGTGTTGGCGTGGGTTTCCTCCGGGTGCTCCAGTTTCCCCCACAGTCCAAACACATGAGATTTTTTTTAAGGGGAGGGGGGGGGGGTATCTCTTATGGTGTTTTACACAGCGGATGTAACTAATCACTGGGAAACACCCATACACACTCAATCACACCCACACACATACACTACAGCCAGTTTAGTTCATCAATTCCCCTATAGCGCATGTGTTTGGACTGTGGAGGAAACCGGAGCATGTTTGTACGGTTTACTGTAACTTCAGCAGCTCCGTGCACGTAAACAAAAGTGCTAATCTGATTGGTGGAGAAGGTTTTGACGCGGCACATCAAAACAAAAAAACAAGCATAAGGCGTTTCTTTAAAAATGACGCTTTTACGCCTGCCGTTTTGCGCATTGGTGTGTACGATCACATTGGTGCCCTTTATTTAATCACGAGGTGTTAAACGTCAACAGAAAACGCCAGCAAAAAGCGTCCCAGTGTGAACGGGCCTTAACAGAGGCTGTGATATCTGCTACCAGATCTATATTTTAGTCATCAGACACCCACATGAAAATATACTATAGTAATTTATAGGGCTGTGTATTGGCAAGGGCCTCACGATATGATACATATCACGATACATGGGTCACGATACAATAAATATTGTGATATATTGCAATAGTTTGTATTAGCATGTGTGTCACATTATATTGACAACTTGATAAAGTTGGCAGACAAATAAAAATTCCAATTCCAATTTATTTTCCATCCATTCCAATTCATTAGAACTGCCCAGTGTGATTGAACAGGGAACTATATATATATTGCAAAGCTTACAAACGGCATTTTTTTTTGTCTAATTCAGTACTCCCTGGTATAGCGTTAAAACCAAAGTGCAACCACACGTCAGCTCTAAAAGCTGGAGGCACCTTTATATTTTCCGCCATGCTCGCTCTTGCTTACTTCTGATACCGTACTACTTGGCGTTTTGTTGATCGCAAGTTAGCGACATCTACAGGAGCGGAGGAGGAGGTCGTTTGGCACAACTTGAATCGACACTTAAGGTTGGACTATCGATACACTATCGTAAAAGAAATTATCGCGATAGTTAGATGTATCGATATTTTTGCACAGCCCTAGTAATTTATAGTAAATACTACACTAATACTAGTAATACTGGTGTTTTTAACCATACTGACACTGACACCTCCAATAGAGATAGAGATGTTGCACAATCAGCTCAAATGCTGCTAGAATTGGTTTTTATGTATGGACAATATATATTGCATCACAGATAATGATTGAGCTCACGTCCTTGTGTTGTGCGATAAGTCCATATTGTGATTATTGTGCCTAACTGCATCCTAAAAAAATCCTTTTAATTTCACAGGGACACATAAAGTGAGATTTTGCACTGTCTCTCTCTTTTCTGTCTGTCTGTGAGAATCATTGAGATGCTAAAGCGATGTGTTTTTTTGGTGATGTTTGAAGATAAATAAAGCTGAGGGTTTGATGGTGTGGAGATGAGGATGTTAAACCACCGGCTGCTGTTAGGAGCATGCGGCGTCACATCGGGTTGGTGGCCTAATGAAGATAAACTGAAGGAATGGAGGAGAATCTCACACCAATAATCCCTTGCTTTTGCTGTGAGCTTCTCATTAATGTGGTAGGAGAATAGAGATCCTGCGGTTTCTCTTGCTACACCAGCAGCACCGCTCTGCCATCGCCAACACATATACAGCAGAAGACAAGCTCACAGAAACACAGCTCACACCCTAGACATCAGCAATCAGAACATTAAAAGATCACTTCCACATTTCTGCTTCACTGGATTTATAGTTCTGTATTTGAGTATGTGTTTTATTTAGTAAACTACTGACGACATTCCTTATGAATTTAACATGAATGTATATTAATTTTTGCATTAAATAATGAAAAGGTGCCATGTTTCCGGCAAGTTTATATGCATTTCGTCGTTTCCATAAAATAGGCAATCGTAAGTAATACCATACACCAGGGGTGTCCAAACTCGGTCCTGGAGGGCCGGTGTCCTGCATATTTTAGTTCCAACCCCAATTAAACACACCTGAACCAGCTAATCAAGCTCTTTCTAGGCATACAAAAACTTCCAGACAGGTGTGTTGACGGAAGTTGGAGCTAAACTATGCAGGACACCGGCCCTCCAGGACCGAGTTTGGACACCCCTGCCATACACTCTCAGAAATAAGTACCTGATCTGTTACTGGGGTGTTTTTTTTTTCCAAAAGGTACACATTTGTACTTTAAGAGTCCATATTGGTATCTAAAAATTAAGAGGAACACTTTTGTATTTTTTTTAGGTACTAATATGTACCCTTAAGGTATTAATATTGTAACGGATCAGAGAGAAGACAAAGGCGGATTAACAGAAAGAATGGGTATTTAATGATACTTTAAACAAACAATGTAAAAGAGGGTTATTCAGAACAGAAATATCATCAATACCAACATAATTAAAGAAAACCAAAACAAACAGAACTTAACCTCGGGTGGTAATTGAAACAAGATGATGCCGGTGGCAGTAAACACAATACAGGGTTCACTGGACGAGATAACAGGAAAACTGATGAGCAAGTAAACAAGCAGACAGGATACAAAGACAGGTAAATGCTATATAAGCTGAGGAGAAATGAGTCCGGGTATACAAACAAGTAGATCAGATGGAGAATGAGTGAATGATCCAGGCTTATATAGTGTGAGGGGCGTGACGAGCAACAGTTGAAGGTGATTAGTATTCTGGTGATTGGGGCTGTTCAGGTGCAGTCAATGAATCTGACGGTCCGGAAGGATTCCTGACAAATTTGTACCTTTTCAAAAGGTACCACCCCAGTGCCAGATCACATACCTTTATTTCTGAGAGTGTACCATAACATCAGCAATCATAACATTAAAAGACCACTTCAACATTTCTGTTTCACTGGATTTATAGTTATATATTTGAGTATTTGTTTTTTTATAGTAAACATCTGATGACGTTGCTTGTAAATGTAAATAAAATGTTTGTTTTTTTACATAAAATGAAAAGGTGCCATGTTTTCAGGCAAATGCATATGCATTGTTTAATACAAAAACAATTGCTGCGTCCCAATTCGCATACTTATACTACGACCTAAAAGTATGTACTTTTTTAGTGGACGAAAAATATATACTTTTGAGTGAGTAACAGAAAAGTATGCAAGCTTTGGGACATACTACTTCCTCGTTACACAGATCGTTGTGTTGCTTAGTTAAGAGCCCTGTCAATCCTCCACATTTCTGTCGTATTTAATGTCCTACCTTATTGGAGAAGCAGCAGCAGGATAATCTCCCATTCACGAGTCTTTCATGCAGAGAAATCTCCTCAGGTGTTTGGATAATTCTGCATTCAGACGGTAATGTCCAAACACGTCTTTATAGAAGTTCACTATTGTTGTTGCAGATGAAATATAACACAGACAGCGGTATTTAAATATTCTCCAGTGGGCTAGATATTAACTAACAGTCATACAAACATCTTTACCGAAGCCTCTCTGCTTGACGGTTGGTCTCGTGCGTCCATCATGTTTGTAGTTTGTTTACACTTTTCACCCGCTTTTTGTAGTTCTAATCGAATTCACGTCCAACGCGCAATGTACTGTGGGCAATATCAGCGGTTAGAGTATGGACGCTTCTACACTTAAAACTTTGACCGGAAATAGTAAACCATCCGGGAGTTTTTGGCATACTCTTTTCAACATACTACGATTTGGGACATACTAATTCTACTTTCACATACTATTTAGGACGGATAGTATGCGGATTGGGACGCAGCAAACGTTTTTAAAGTAGTACAAACTCAGAAGAATAGAAAGCAATATTTGGGGGAATAACCATTTAAAATAAAAATATTCATACATTTATTTTATTTTCGGCTTAGTCCCTTTATTAATCAGGGGTCGCCACAGCGGAATGAACCGCCAACTTATCCTGCTCATGTTTTACGCAGCGGATGCCCTTCCAGCTGCAACCCAGCAGTGGGAAACACCCACACACTCTTGCACACACTCACATACACTATGGCCAATTTAGATTATTTAATTCCCCTATAGCGCATGTGTTTGGACCGTGGGGGAAACCGGAGCACCCGGAGGAAACCCACACCAACACGGGGAGAACATGCAAACTCCACACATAAATGCCAACTGGCCCAGCCAGGAATTGAACCAGTGACCTTCTTGCTGTGAGGCCACAGTGCTAACCACTGAGCCACCGTGCTGCCTTCTTGATATATATTTATCAATGATGTATATACTATCATTTAAATATTCCATATATAAATATATGCATTAAACTACTGTATATACAAGTAATAATTAAGCATAGTATAACAATCTATCATTTAAGTACATATTTTAAACAAATATAAGTTATATTTATATAATTATTTATATTACAGAACAATTGAAAATAATATTATAATTATAATGTCTGTTGCTCTAAGTGATTATAAACTGTAGAAGAACTGCTATCTTGATTATTAGCACTGATCTTTATACTGAACATCTTATATTATGTTATCTTACTGCCAAGAAAAGTGTTGAAAACTTGCTTGAATGATTATTTGACTTTATAAATGGAAATTGCATGATTAATTTGGCACTGGTGTTGTTTTTCTCAGCTGCAGGATGGTGTGCTGAACGCTGTGACAGCAACACAGACAGACACGACAAATTAATGGATGATGTCATCATCTCATTTGCATAGGGATTCTAAACGCTGCCAGTAAGTGTGACGAGCATCTGTGGGAGTCGTTCTGTTCTGAGTGTTGCATCACAGCGTTCGCTGATCATTTAAATAATAATAATATAAACTGTCAGACATCAATGTGCAAAGACAACAACACAAGTAAACTAGAATTCAATTGCATTGAATTAACTGTGGGGAGGCATGGTGGATCAATTGTTAGCACTGTGGCCTCACAGCAAGAAGGTGGCTGGTTCAAGTCCCGACTGGGTCAGTTGGTGTTTCTGTGTGGAGTTTGCATGTTCTCCCTGTGTTGGCGTGGGTTTCCTCCGGGTGCTCCGGTTTCCCCAACAGTCCAAACACATGCGCTATAGGGGAATTGATGAACTAAACTGGCCGTAATGAATAAGTGTGTGTGAATGAGTGTGTATGGGTGTTTCCCAGTGATGGGTTGCAGCTGGAAGGGCATTCACTGTGTAAAACATATGCTGGAATAGTTGCCGGTTCATTCCGTTGTGGTGACCCCTGATAAATAAAGGGACTAAGCTGAAGGAAAATGAATGATTGAATGAATTCATTGAATATTCATTCATTCATTCATATTCTTGTCTGCTTATTCCCTTTATTAATCTGGGGTCGCCACAGCGGAATAAACCGCCAACTTATCCAGCACGATTTTACTCAGCGGATGCCCTTCCAGCCGCAACCCATCTCTGGGAAACATCCACACACTCATGCACACACATACACTATGGACAATTTAGCTTACTCAATTCACCTGTACTGCATGTCTTTGGACTGTGGGGGAAACCGGAGCACCCGGAGGAAACCCACACAAACGCAGGGAGAACATGCAAACTCCGCACAGAAACACCAACTGACCCAGCCCAGCCGAGGTTCGAACCTGCGACCCAGCCACGTTCTTGCTGTGAGGCGACAGCACTACCTACTGCGCCACTACGTCGCCTTGACTGGTATATTAAACTGTTTTATATGATATAGTCCATCCCTATCATCAGCCTGATAGAGACAGGACGGTGTGGTGTTTTTTAGCATGTGGAGCAGCGAGAGCAGTCAGAGCAGACACAGGTCAGTGATCAGAGGCTCTGCTTACTCAATGACCCTGGAGAGCCAATGAAAGTCAAGGAGATTGAGCTCAAAACTGTCCTGCAGACACAAGGACACACCGGAGAACTGCACTGAGCACCTACTTCAAGCATAATCGCAAATTCCATGACTTTTCTCTGACTTTCACTGAGTAAAAAGCTCAATTATTAATAATAGTATTAATAATATTATACTAAAGGATACCTATTATGCACAAATCCCTTTTATAAGGGGTTTAAACACAATTGTGTGAGACAGTATGTAAATATAACCAGATTTTAATGGTAAACGTGAATTAATTGTGTTTGTTTATAATCAGACTTGATAGAAACTCTTTGATTGACATTCTCCCTTTGTACGTGTCATCAGAGGGGGAAAGCCCCGCCCACTAGTGCCCATCTCTCCCTCATTAGCATAAACAGCAGCCCTGAGTGAGAAGCAGCCGTCTGTCCATTAGCCATTAGAGTGTTTGAGCTGCTGAAGATAATGTCAGCATAGACTATGTCAGCTTCAACGCTTCCCAATCACTTTGAATGGGTGACGTCAGGCGTTGCCGAACTGCATTGTGGATCCGTCGACACCGCTTCAGTGGCGTTGCTTGCTGCAGAAGTTGGGACTTTCTCAACTTTTCAAGCGCCAAAGGAAGCGTCAGCCAATCAGATCGCTGTATGCAAATACACCAGCTCAGACAGTAGCCGATAGCTGACTAATTTCATTGGCTGACGCTGCTATGACGATCGTATCAGCCCCAACTTCAGACACGCCCTCTGTCAAGCGTTGAAGCTAAAGCCCTGTGTGAATAGGGCGTAAGAGCAGTGCTTCCCACACAAAGACTTTACTTGAGCAGGCCGCCCAAGTATATTTGGTGGTGACACATGAATAACACTATTGTTATCATACTTATACACTTTGCACACAAGACAGCCAAACATGCGCGATCGATTAACCAGTGGAAAATCTTTCACTCTGCAGGTTTCCTACTGCTGGTTCTGTGTGTGCGCGATCTGTCACTCACACAGACGCGCCTTTTCCGCCAAAATGCATCTAACCGTAGTTTCTGAAATGAAATTCCTAAAATGTCCGGGAATCGGGTTTTACTTTCGCTTTCTAAAGTTGCCTTTATTTGTATGCGTTTTTGCATCACCTTTTTGCTGCTGACTGCGTGCGCACAACCGCGAGAGAAACATTGAATGATTAATTATTTAATAAACGACTCAGTCAAACTACTATATACTCAGAGAGAACTAAATGACATCTATAATGGCTCCAAAATATTTGTTAGAAATGGCTAATCAACTAATTTGACTAAATTTCAATAATCTTACACGTTTTATTCTAGTAATTATTATAATTTTTAGCATTAATGTCTATTTTTTATTCATATTTTCTGATATTTATTTCTCATTTGCTCTATATTTTGTTAATTTATGTTAATATGTTACACAATTTATCTAAAATGCTTTGGCAATACTGTAAATGTCAAGCCAATAAAGCAACTTTAGAGAGTATATTTCAAACCTGTGGGAAGCACTGTAGAGGATTATAGATGTGGAGTTTTAGATGAAGCACAAATGAACAGCGACAGGAGTCTCCATAGACTGACAGAAGCATGAAGCACACACTCAAGCACACATGCACACCTGACCAGCACTGAGAACGCCAGTAATGCCACCATGCTGATGCATAGGCATCTGTAGCTCCGCCCTCTTCTGAAAAGAGCACAATCTCATTTGCATTTAAAGCGACAGTCACCAAAACACCACAATTAGCATCAAAACCTAAAAGGGTCAGTTTCAGAGAGCTACAGAACATTATCTGTGTGTTATTTAAGGCTGAAACTTCACAAATATTGTAAAAAGGGGCAGAATAAGGCCGTACTCACACTATGTACAGTTGCCTTGAATCGGGCCAAAGCAGGCTTTTCCCCCCTACCGTCTCCCCCGACGGCCCGCACTCACATTACATTCGGGCCTGGCCGTGCTTACGTCATTGATGATGCGCTCCTCAGTAAGCGCTCTCGCTCAGCACAGTGGAGATTTCTTTAGTTATAGTTGTTTGATATGCGGTGACACGCAGTCTAATATTTCGCTGAACAGATCAGCCACTTTTGACGCTCATAAACAATCATAAAGTCCTCGTGCTGCAGGAATTAGGAGGTTTGCTGAAGGCGCAGCTGACGTGCAGTGAGGGGTTTGCGTCTTTAATAATCTACGACAGTTTGCGTTCACTGAACAGTAAGAATGATTAATTAATCCATATGAAACAGTCCCAAAAAGTCACGTCTCGCTTTCAGTTTCGGGCTCAGGCACGCTTGCACTCACACTGTGCGTACAGTTGAGCCCAAGTGAACCGCGCTCTGGCCCACCTCTTCCAACCGGGCCAGGGCCGCCCAAGTGTACCGTGCCTGAGCCCGATCCAGAGCACTCACACTTCTCAAACGATCCGGGAAACGGGCCTGGGCACGGTTCGGATAGCATGTGAGTAAGCCCTTAGTCTCTTTTAAAACTATTTGGGCTCTATTTTAATGATCTAGGCACAAAGTCTAAAGCTCATGGCGCAAAAGCATTAAGGATGTTATTTTAAGGATGGTAAATACGCTCTGCACCCCGGCGCATGGTGTAACATGCATGGTCTAACAGGGTTGTGCTTATTCTCCTAATGAGTTCTGGGTGTGTTTTGAGCATAACGTGCATTAAACCAATCAGAGTCTCATCTCACATTCCCTTTAAAGGTCAGTTGCATTGCGTCATGGCGCATTTGCTATATGCATGGAGGACTTTGTAAGTGTAAAAACTGAATGCCGTCGGCGCAATAGCCTAGTGGATAGCGTGCCGACATATGGTGCAATAGCACGTCATGGCGTCCGAGTTCGAATCCCAGCTCCGGGACATTTCCCTACCCTACACCCCTCTCTCTCTCCAACTTCGCTTCCTGTCTAAATACTGTCCTATCTAATAAAGGCAAAAAGGCCAAAAATAAATCTTTAAAAAAAATAATAAAAAATAACTGAATGCCTTACTACACTCTCAAAAATAAAGGTACGGGAGCTGTCACTGGGGAAGTACCTTTTTAAAAGATACATATTTGTACCCAAATAGTCCACAGTCATACCTAAAAGGTGCATATTAGTACCCAAATGAACCTAAAAAGTACCTTTGAGGTACCATTATGAACCCTTCAGATACAACACTGCCCCAGTGACAGCTCCCATACCTTTATTTCTGAGAATGTAGTGAGAAAAAAAGCTAAACAGAGCATCTGCAGCGCGAGGATATAGAATGAGCCTCCTCCATTCGGCCTCTTTACTTTCTCTTTACTTTTACTCTGTACTTTACTTTCATGGATAGGGAAACTCACTCCACTGAAGACATCCATCAGCCCACATATTTAATTTTCTTTGTTAAGCACAAAGATTTGTGTCAAAACTATTTCTAAATTCAGTTCTAATCTCCAGCAAAGGAATAAATGAACAATAATAATGAAGTGTGGTCAAGAAACTGAGTTATATCCAAACACACGTCCTGTTCTTATGCCCCATATGGTGATGTAGACATCTATAAAACTTAAATATATATATATAAATACGCAATTAAAAAAATAATAACAACTAATAATAACATTATACAAAAGCAAGTGGTCATGAATAAACTCAAAAAGCCCCCTGAGATGAAGAAGGCATGGAGGCAGTGAATTTGCTATTTAAACAACGTGGCGCAAAGCAGGAAAATTAGGGTTGCATTGGTCTGAAAATAGCAACAAATCACGCCAAACATGGCTTGCGCCTTTATTGCGCTGGGTGTATGATAGAGCCATATAGGTGTACTTGAAAATGGCATCACTAAATAACTTAACTAAAATGAGCTAAATTGATCATATTACACTGTTTAATGCTGTGAAGTTGCCATCATTGTTTTCTAATCACAGATCTCCACACTGATGCTGTTTTTCTGGTTTATTACTGCTTGTAGTATATAAATAAATAGATCATACACACTAATGGTTTCTCACTGCTGTTTTTAACAAATGATCTTTTACATTTCTGTGGATTTAACGGCCTCAGGCTTGAGTTCTGACCACTGCATCGTGGTTTCTACATTAAATGTATTTTGATGTCATGCAGACGGATGTGTTTGTAAGGTTAATTAGCAGGTCATTTAGCTCACGCTGGAGCTGAAACAGAAATAAAGCACAGTTTCATTTCATAATGCACGCCGCTTCATTATACAGCGTTTATTAAACATAAACACACACACAGAGCGCGTGTTGGAGGTCAGAGAGCGCCAACAACACGCTAATTAGTATTATAGTTATTTATTAGGCATTTGATGGTTTCTAAGAACACGGAAATCCTCCGATACAAATAAACTACCAGTCAAAGCCAACAAACACACTAAATTCAGCATCTCTACCTGTGATTATCTATATTTTATGAACAGAGTAAAGTTGTTAAACATAGTAAATCGTTTTAGGTATGCAAATTATGCAGGAAATAAAGCCACAACTGGACTACTGAACACTGCCCAAAGACATCCATTTAAATTAAAGCAAAATAACATGAAAAGTAAAATAATAATAATAATAATAATTACAACAATAACAGCAACACTACTACTACTAATAACAATAATAATAATAACGATATAATAACGCTACCCAGGGCTTGACATTAACACCCGCCAATCCGCCAAATGTGGGTAGATTTCACTTGTGGTGGGTTAGACAGACACCCTTACTAGCCACTTTGGCTGGTTAAAAATAATTTTTAAATTGCCAGTGCTGCCTCGTCACTAAAGATTACAATTATAATTTAAGACCGTTTGTCAATATGCACGCAAATGTGATTTTAGAATCGAGAAGCAGAACGACTGATAAGTGTTAGCGATAAGTGAATACCGAATGAGAGGATGATCAGGCACACGGAGATCCTCGCTCACTGAGGACATTGTCGTGCGCACAGCTGATTTGATGCGCGCGAGTGCTTAAAAGCTCCCGTGTCCTGTTTCCTTGCGCAAAGCAACCTTGGCTGGAAATGAAACTTGTGCGGTCGTTTCTCTTTGAAATTATACCTGCCAACACTACCGTTTTTCCTGGGAGTCTCCCGTATTTCAGACCCATCTCCCGTATTGTTCTGTCTCCCGGAAAACTCCTGGAATTTTACCCCCCCCCCCCCCCGCTCCTCAGCATTTTGGTACAGTCCGGCGTGAAACCTGGCGCATGCATGTGCGTGTGCGTGCTCTTCAGTTCGCGCGCAACCTCCCAGCTCTGCAGTTTGCGCGCCCCCCATTTGCTCATGCTCATTGAGCAAGATCACAGCACACAAAAAAACTTAA
>LR812519.1:1959733-2007233 GCA_903798195.1 Danio kyathit
AACAGTGTTTAATTTTTTCCATTACAAGCTTTCTTTTCCGCTTTCTCTGTAGGAAAAACAACGGAGATATTAAAAGATCTCTGATTTTCTTTCCTGTTGAGCATTACATATAACCATTCAGAATGCATTTGATTATAAATAGTTAAATTGAGCTGCTTTGGCTTATTTAAAGGCCAATAATCTGTATATGAAGTGCAATCATCCATTATTTTCAGGATATTTCTCGGTGCATCACATTGCATTAATTTCTAATCAGAAGAGAGTGTCAGTAATGAAGCGTTGTTTTAAAGAAACCCTGGAGATTAAAACATGTCCATGAGGAGAAAATCAAAGAGACAAACATCCTATAAAACACGCTGAATCTGCAACCTGAAGACCACCACTGAGACACAATCCCCCAACACTGCTTCAAGAGTTTGATGTGTATTCTCATAAAAGCACGAACAAAACTTTTTATAACAACTCATAATGAGAAATTCCAAGGACAGGTTTAACAGAAGTACCTGGAGACGAGCAGTTACTGATGCTGTTTGAAGACCGAATGACCTCCAGCTGCAGTAAAAGAGCTTTAATAGCAACTAATAATAGCCAAATGATGAGGATTTCAGACACGGATTTGATCCCTAATTTCAGTTCTGTCTGCTAAAAATCACAATTTAAATAAATAAATAAATAAATAAATAAATAATTTGTTGCTTAAATAAATAAAACAAAAATAAGCAAATAAATCAATATGGTTTACCTTAAAAAATTTAATAAATGAATGAATAAATAAATAAATCTGTGTTGCCTAAATAAATAAATAAATAATTATGGTGTTCTTCAAATAAATACATATAAATAAATAAATAAATAAATAAATAAATAATACTGTGTTGCTTAAATAAATAAAAAAATAAAAAATAAAAAAATAAAAAAAATAAAAAAATTAATATGGTGTTCCTCAAATAAATACATATAAATAAATAAATAAATAAATAAATAAATAATACTGTGTTGCTTAAATAAATAAATAAATAAATAAATATGGTGTTCCTCAAATAAATACATATAAATAAACAAACAAATAAATAAACAAATAAATAAATAATTATAGTGTTAAATGAATGAATGAATAAATGAATAAATAAATGAATAAATAAATAAATAAATAAATAAAATATGGTGTTGCTTAAATAATTATTATAAACTTAAATATGCAGAATATTACACAAAATAATACAGTAAATGTACTTAAAATAAATAAATTAAATTAAATACTCCAATAGAAATTCAAATATAAAATAAATAAGATATATATTTTTATAGAAATTACAATACAAAAATGCAAACAAATGATTAAACAAAATAAAAGCATACTGTGTTTCTTGAAAAAATCATAAACAAATGCATGCATACTTATTTGTTTCTAATTTAAACCTACAGTAAATATACAAAATATTTAAAAACAAAAACAATACAGTAAATGTACTACAATTAAATTAAATTACTACATTAAGAAATAGATATATTAAACAACTAAAACAATAAATTTTAGAAATAAAATAAATAGAAATAAAATATTAAATAAAAAATAAAAGAATTTAATTAATTGTTGTTCTTTGTGGATCAGTTACATTTATCTACTAAATCCTAGCAAATAAAGTGATTTATTTATATAAAGCTTCAACAGACATGCTTGCACGGTGCAGTGTAAGTCTACATCTCCTTCTTGAGTGTAAAATGTGGTAAACTGTAGGGAATAGCTGCACAGATCATTATTGGCATTGTGTTTACCTGAAGAACAGCATCACAAACACACGCAGTGATTAATCTCTTTCAGCCAGAACTCGGTCTAATTAAAGCAATTAAAAGTGCAGTAAGAGAAACATCAGGTCTGCCGTGAGACGGAGAGATCGATACCAGCTGTAAAAGTAACGAAAACACGGACTTCTTCAGGTCAAGGAGAAGAGAAAAGCAGATAATCCTCCATACTGACAACAAAAACAGCATTCATTAATTAATTAATTAATTAATTAATTAATTAATTCATTCATTCATTCATTCATTCATCTGTTGCTAGTCCTGCTCTTATGACTGTGTAAAAGAGGAAAATACACTGAGAGACTGATTATGCTGGAAAAAAGTGTTGAAAAGTAGAGATGTTTTATTACAGAAATCTATTTAAAAATGATTAATAATAATGGCAATACTAATATCATCATCATCATCATCATCATCATCCTTATTACGGTCATTTTATTTATTTTCACTGTGAACGTTTGATTTATAATGAAATAAATGCATCCTCTGAGCAGAAGAAAAGCTCAAAACCTATGCAACATGATTATTTATTTAGATGTGTTTATTTATTTATTTATTTATTTTCATTCATTCAAGTTCAATTTAATTATTTTCTTTTATTCATTTATGTTCATTAATTTATGTTCAATAAAATTTTATTCATTTCTTTATTTTCATTCATTCATTCAAGTTCAATTTGTTTAATTTCATCCGTTTATTTTTTATTCCTTACTTTTTCATTAATTCATTCATTTTCATTAATTATTCATTCATATTTAATTTCTTATTTTATTTTAAGTTCAATAATTTATATTAATTAATTCAAAATAATTTATTCATTCATTCATTTTCAATAATTTATTTTCATTTATTCATTCAAGTTCAATTTATTTAAAATTCATTTATTCATTTACATTCATTCATTTATTCATTCATTCAGTTATATTAATTAATTAATTATTCATTTATTCATATAAATTTCTTTATTTCGTTCATTTTATTTAATTAATATTCATTCATTCATTCATATTCATTTATTTATTGATTTTCATTCATTCATTCAAGTTCAATTTATTTAATTTCATTTATACATTTTTATACCTTACATTGTTTCATTAATTTTCATTAATTATTCATTCATATTTAATTCTTTATTTTATTTTAATTTCATTAATTTATATTAATTCATTCATAATAATTTATTCATTTGTTTTATTTTATTTGTTAAGTTTCATTCATTATTCAAGTTCAATTTATTTATATTCATTCATTCATTCAATTATTTATAATAATTCATTAATTATTTATTCATTTGTTCATATTCATTTCTTTATTTTCATTCATTCATTTCTTTATTTATATTTCTTTATTTCTTTATTTCATTCATTTTATTTAATTCATATTCATTCATTTATTAATTTCCATTCATTCATTCATGTTCAATTTATTAAGTTTCATTCATTCATTCATTTACACTCATTCAATCATTCATTCAATTTCAATAATTCATTCATTATTTATTCATCTTCATTTCATTATTTTATTTCATTAATTTTATTTAATTAATTCATATTCATTCATTCATATTCATACATTCATTCTTCTTCATTCAGTTATTTTCATTCATTCAAGTTATATTTACTTAATTTAATTAATTCGTTTTCATTCAATACTTTTTCATTCATTCATTCTATTTCATTAATTCAATAATTTATGCATTCACTCATATTTAATTATTTCCATTTATTCATTTCTTTATTTTCATTCATTCATTTTTTTCTTTATTTCATTCATTTTATTTCATTAACTCCTACTCATTCATTCACTTTCATTCATCTCTTTATTTTCATGTGTTCATTTATTTTAGTCATTGATACATGTTCATTCATTTATTAATTCGGTCATTTCTTTATTTTAATTTGTTAATTTATTTTGCATTCATTCATTTATTTTAATTAATTCTTCATCCATTTTAATTAATTTCCATACATTTGTTTTAATTAGTTTCTCCATACATTCATTTTTATTCATCCCTCCATCCATATACATTTGTTTGTGCATTTATTTGTTTGTTCATTTCGGTTATGTATTCATTTATTTGTTTATGTATTCACTGAGGTGTATGTGTGCCGGATTGTGAGTGTGGGTGTGTGTTTGCAGATGTGTCTGGAGGGAATCAGAGGAGTTGCAGCCATTACTGTAGTTGTGAGGAGTTTTCATGCTCAGCTTCAGCTAAAGCTCCTCATGCATGAGCAACCGCAGCTCATCCTGCTCTTATCAGCCACACACACGCACACACACGCACACACAAATACACAAAGACACACACACACACTACTCCAGCCAAAACCCAGAGAATCTGCAGCTCTTCAAACACTCCTAAACTCCAGCGCTGAAGGCTTGTACACACAGCTAAACTTCTGAGTTGAGCTTTATTGTCATTGCGCTACATGTGTGGACATACAGTGGAAACAAATGTCATTTTTCACAGGACCACGGCGCTACATAAATAAACATTATCATAAATATTACACAACACAGGACGGAGGAGCCATTTTAAACCTAACTAAACTATTTTATTCTAATTTTGCAGTTTGTTGACAGATATTGTATATTGCGTGACCAGCTCTCGTGCTTTTATAATCAAAGCAATTTGACTACAGTCCCACATGTGCTGACAATTGTTTGGTGAGGCCAAAAAGTGACCCAAACAATACAGGAAAGTCCCATTGACTTAACATGGGATCAAACTTGGTCACCTCATAACTTTGAACCAGACTGTCATGCAGAATTAAGGCTGAGCTCATTTAACGCAGACTACAAATTTGCCAATCTCAGGTAACCTTTCAACTTACTAGCCACACCCTAGCAACCATTTACAGGACCCTAGCAACTGTCTCATATAACTGCCATAAACAAAAGTCTCATTGACTTACAACTTTGTACTACTGACAATATACTAATAACTAACAATATACCAATCCATACTAGAAACATACTAACATCATACTAATCCATACTAGAAACATACTAACATCATACTAATCCATACTAGAAACATACTAAAATCATACTAATCCATACTAGAAACATACTAACATCATACTAATCCATACTAGAAACATACTAACATCATACTAATCCATACTAGAAATATATACTACCAACATACTAATCCATATTAACAATATACTAATCCATACAAGAAACATACTAACAAACATAGTAGCAATATACTAATCCATACTAACACTATACTAATCCATATTAACACACATACTAATCCATACTACAAATATACTAACAATATCAATCCACACTAGAAATATACTAACAATCATACTGGCAATATACTAATGCATACTGGAAACATACTAACACACATACTAGAAATATAACAATGCATAGTAGAAAAATACTAACACGCATACTAATCCATACTAGAAACATAGTAAGAAACATAATAATCCATACTAGAAACGTACTAACAAACATACTAGCAATAAACGAATGCATACTAGAAACACGCTAACACACATACTAATCCGTACTAGAAACATAGTAAGAAACATAATAATTCATACTAGAAACGTACTAACAAACATACTAGCAATAAACTAATGCATACTAGAAATATACTAACACACATACTAATCCATACTAGAAACATATTAACAAACATACTAGAAATATAACATGCATACTAGAAATATAGTAAGAAACATATTAATCCATACTAGAAACGTACTAACAAACATACTAGCAATAAACTAATGCATACTAGAAACATGCTAACAAACATACTAATCCATACTAGAAACATACAAACAAACATACTAGCAATATAACATGCATACTAGAAATATACTAACATGCATACTAGAAACATAGTAAGAAACATATTAATCCATACTAGAAACGTACTAACAAACATACTAGCAATATACTAATGCATACTAGAAATATACTAACACACATACTAGCAATATACTAATGCATACTAGAAACATATTAACAAACATACTAGCAATATACTAATGCATACTAGAAACATATTAACAAACATACTAGCAATATACTAATGCATACTAGAAATATGCTAACACACATACTAATCCATACTAGAAACATACTAACAAACATACTAGCAATATACTAATGCATACTAGAACCATGCTAGCACACATACTAATCCATGCTAGAAACATATTAACAAACATACTAGCAATAAACTAATGCATACTAGAAACATGCTAACAAACATACTAATCCATACTAGAAACATACAAACATACTAGCAATATAACATGCATACTAGAAATATACTAACATGCATACTAGAAACATAGTAAGAAACATATTAATCTATACTAGAAACGTACTAACAAACATACTTGCAATATCCTAATGCATACTAGAAATATACTAACACACATACTAATCCATACTAGAAACATATTAACAAACATACTAGAAATATACTAACATGCATACTAGAAACATAGTAAGAAACATATTAATCCATACTAGAAACGTACTAACAAACATACTAGCAATATACTAATGCATACTAGAAACATGCTAACACACAAACTAATCCATACTAGAAACATATTAACAAACATACTAGCAATATAACATGCATACTAGAAATATACTAACATGCATACTAGAAACATAGTAAGAAACATATTAATCCATACTAGAAACGTACTAACAAACATACTAGCAATAAACTAATGCATACTAGAAATATACTAACACACATATTAATCCATACTAGAAACATATTAATCCATACTAGAAACTAGGGTTGGGCCGATAGACGATGCCATCGTTGATCGCCAATGGCCGATAAACTTCACGATGCTGAGCCAGCATTAGAAACATATGATGCATTAGACATCGTATGATGCCAAGTTGGTCAACATCGCCCAACCCTACTAGAAACTTACTAAGAAACATATTAATCCATACTAGAAACGTACTAACAAACATACTTGCAATATACTAATGCATACTAGAAACATACTAACAAGCATATTAATCCACACTAGAAACAAACTAAGAAACATACTAACAATATACTAATGCCCACTAGAAATATACTAACACACATACTAATCCATACCACAAACCTACTAACATTATACCAGTCGACATGGACTGAATCACCAAGCACCATGAATTAAGCTCAAAATCTTCTACTAATGAAAAAAAAACTCACATCTTGGAGAGTGAGTAAATTAGCAGGAAATTTTAAATTTTGGGTGAACTATCCCTTTAAAACACTGATGACTGACAGCTGAAAACACACTTCATTTAACAACCACACACTCACTATACAAATACGGGTCAATTTATAGTTGCTTGTGAATATAATTCTCCGTTTGGATAATGAATCTGACAAAAACACTTTTGGTTTCATAACCTCTAGAAATCTGACAGCTTGTTTGTTCACTTAATGTGAAGATGTCTCCAGTCTGAAGGCTGACGGATGGATGCAGAATACTCTTGTGAAAGCATAACATTAGTGTGTGCATGCCGAGACACGTCTCATCAAAATAATAATAATATCTCGCTCTGCTTCTGAAATGACTTTCCTCTACTTCTGACATCCTCTTATTTTTCATACACAGAGACACTTTTCACCATCTAATCAGTTCCTCACGGATCAAATCAAGCCTGTCTTTGAATTTATTTTCTTCAATCAATATCTTGTTTTTTCCTCTCAGACAAACATCGAAACTAAAGGAGTTGCAAATGAAGCTGGATGTAGTTTTAGATCAGTGTGTTTGTGAATTTCAAGTGTGACACTCAACATCATAATCCTGCTGAATTAGTGGAGAAAAAACACAAGAGTCCAACAACACCACTATACTATACAGTACATCCAAACATTTCAGTTTTACACACTTATATAGTGCAATTAAGCATGAAAACATCTTTCTTTGCAAGGCCACTCAAAAGCCTGCCATCCATGGATTCTGCCAGTGTCTTGATCTGTTCACCATCAACATTGCGTGCAGCAGCAACCACAGCCTCCCAGACACTGTTCAGAGAGGTGTACTGTTTTCCCTCCTTGTAAATCTCACATTTGATGATGGACCACAGGTTCTCTATGGTGTTCAGATCTGGTGAGCAAGGAGGCCATGTCATTAGTTTTTCTTCTTTTAGACCCTTTCTTGCCAGCCACGTTGTGGAGTACCTGGACGCGTGTGATGGAGCATTGTCCTGCATGAAAATCATGTTTTTCTTGAAGGATGCAGACTTCTTCCTGTACCACTGCTTGAAGGTGTCTTCCAGAAACTGGCAGTAGGACTGGGAGTTGAGCTTGACTCCATCCTCAACCCGAAAAGGCCCCACAAGCTCATCTTTGATGATACCAGCCCAAACCAGTACTCCACCTCCACCTTGCTGGCATCTGAGTCGGACTGGAGCTCTCTGCCCTTTACCGATCCAGCCACGGGCCCATCAAGACTCACTCTCATTTCATCAGTCCATAAAACCTTAGAAAAATCAGTCTTGAGATATTTCTTGGCCCAGTCTTGACGTTTCAGCTTGTGTGTCTTGTTCAGTGGTGGTGGTTTTTCAGCCTTTCTTACCTTGGCCATGTCTCTGAGTATTGCACACCTTGTGCTTTCGGGCACTCCAGTGATGTTGCAGCTCTGAAATATGGCAAAACTGGTGGCAAGTGGCATCTTGGCAGCTGCACGCTTGACTTTTCTCAGTTCATGGGCAGTTTATTTTGTGCCTTGGTTTTTCCACACGCTTCTTGCGACCCTGTTGACTATTTTGAATGAAACGCTTGATTGTTGGATGATCACGCTTCAGAAGCTTGGCAATTTTAAGAGTGCTGCATCCCTCTGCAAGATATCTCACTATTTTTGACTTTTCGGAGCCTGTCAAGTCCTTCTTTTGACCCATTTTGCCAAAGGAAGTTGCCTAATAATTATGCACACCTGATATAGGGTGTTGATGTCATTAGACCACACCCCTTCTCATTACAGAGATGCACATCACCTAATATGCTTAATTGGTAGTAGGCTTTCGAGCCTATACAGCTTGGAGTAAGACAACATGCATAAAGAGGATGATGTGCTCAAAATACTCATTTGCCTATGAATTCTGCACTGCCTGTATATATATATACAACAGTTCTGTCTGGTTCTTGAACCTGATTGGCTGATAGCTGTGTGATATTCTGCAAGAACAGCACTCGTACAGCCTCCTCACCCTTCTGTATTCCTCCGCTCACATAGAGTGACAGCAGATCAATAAACTCACTACAGTTTGAGAAATATTGCAGCTGTTGGACAACATAATGTACTTCTGAGGCTTTTTCAGGTGAGAATGTAGTTGTTTAGATTGCATCTATGCAGTTTATTTATAAGGATAGAGCCTATTTTAAGTATGTATTATTTCAGAGATTCAGCATGCCGACATCCATCAGCCTGTCATACTGAGCAGAGCAAAGACGGTTGACGTTCTGCCACAAGATGGCGACAGAGACCACATAACAAACCCTTAAAGGAGAAAAACTCAGCGTTTACTTTTCGTATTTCAAACTACAGCTGATCAAATCATATATTATATATATATATATACTCGTGTATGCCGTCAAACTGTAGTATAAACGCAATATCACATTTGTAGAAGTGTGATGTGGCTGTATATCGTTACTGGTGGGACACTAAGGCACTCAGCCTGCCACCTCGAGCCAACCAACACACACCTCCCATCAGTGCCAATATACAGCTACATCGCACTGCTCCTCGTGTGATTTCGATCATAATAATTTGTTTTATATATGTTTTTAATGAATGAAAAATAAAAGTAGGAAAATAATAAATGAAAGAAACAGTAAAGAAAAAATGTTTTATGATTAAATTGAATAAAAAATGCGATACATTTGTTTTATTACATTATATTACTTTATTAATTTTCCTATTTTTACACATTTTTTATTTCTCTGTCTCTCTGTATATATATTATTATTTTTGCATTACTTTTTCCTTTTATTTTCTGCTCTTATCTTTCATTTATGTTCATTCTTCTACACTTTCATCCATTAATTTATTTTTCAATTTTTCCATTAATTAATTAATTAATTAATTAATTAATTAATTAATTAATTAATTAATTAATTAATTAATTAATTAATTAATTAATTAATTTATTTATTTATTTATTTATTTATTTATTTATTTATTTATTTATCTATTAATAATTAATTAATTAATTAATCTATTAATTAATTTATTTATCTATCTATTAATTAATTAATTTATTTATCTATCTATTAATTAATTAATTTATTTATTTATCTATCTATTAATTAATTTATTTATTTATTACTGCATTTACTGTATTTCCGCGTCATGGTAGCTCAGTGGTTAGCACTGTCGCCTCACAGCAAGAAGGTTGCTGGTTCGAGTCCCAGCTGGGTCAGTTGGCATTTCTGTGTGGAGTTTGCATGTTCTCCCCGTGTTGGTGTGGGTTTCCTCCAGGTGCTCCGGTTTCCCCCACAGTCCAAACACATGCGCTATAGGGGAATTGATGAACTAAATTGGCCATAATGTATGAGTGTGTGAATTCAAGAGTGTATGGGTGCTTCCCAGAGTTGTGTTGCAGCTGGAAGGGCATCCACTGTGTAAAACATATGCTGGATAAGCTGGCGGTTCATTCTGCTGTGGTGACCCCTGATTAATAAAGGGACTAAGCCGAAAGAAAAATGAATGAATGAATGAATGAGTGAGTGAGTGAATGAATGAATGAATGAATGAATGAATGAGTGAGTGAATGAATGGAGTGAGTGAGTGAGTGAATGAATGAATGAATGAATGAATGAATGAATGAATGAATGAATGAATGAATGAATGAATGAGTGAATGAATGGAGTGAGTGAGTGAGTGAATGAATGAATGAATGAGTGAGTGAGTGAGTGAATGAATGAATGAATGAATGAATGAATGAATGAATGAGTGAATGAATGAATGGAGTGAGTGAGTGAGTGAATGAATGAATGAATGAATGCATTTATGTCATTTATTTTTGCTTAAATTTCTTTTTACTTTTCAGTCTGAAATATTTAAATGAAGGAGGCGGTTCTTAAGCAGATTCAGCACATTATTGGTTGAGAGTGCACAAATGGAAATATATGCTTATCTGAATGATAAACCAAAGATTTTAACATGAAAATATAGCAGCATGCAGGAATTCATAACCTCAAGTTCTATAAGATACAGCAGCTGATATACATGTAAACACACAAATAACAGTAATGATGCACTTTTGATGGTTCTCCACGTAATTTGTGCACGTAAACACACACTCACTGACTGACTTAATGAATAAATGAATGATTGGGAACATCAATCAATAGCAAATACATAAATACATTATGCAAATTAAACACGTGCATCTTTAAACAAATCAGACAAAATGCTTCCAAATGGTTGAGTTAAATAAATAGTTTATTCTGAAATGGGTAGAGAAGAAACTAGCAGATGCGTGTGTGTGTGTGTGTGTGTGTGTGTGTGTGTGTGTGTGTGTGTGTGTGTGTGTGTGTGTGTGTGTGTGTGTGTGTGTGTGTGTGTGTGTGTGTGTGTGTGTGTGTGTGTAGGAGCTGCACCTGTCACACACATACACACACACCCACACACACACACACAGTGAGGAATATTCCAGCAGGAGCTCCAGCTGTTTTATCATTATCACAGCAGCTGCACACACACACACACACACACACACACACACACACACACACACACACACACACACACACACACACACTGCAATTAAAGTATAAATGAACGCACAGTGCTTTTCTTTATGATTCTTCCTGAAGTTGAAGCAGTGGAGACCACCAAACTCCAGAGAAAGCAGTAAGACGTGATTAAAGTCATCAGTGACCAATGCAGAATGACTGCAGCAGAGGCGAGTGACTTACTTCAGAAGAATAACTCATTACTTAATACTCGATTTAAAGGGCCAGTTCACTCAAAAATCAACATCTGTTCCCTTTTCACTCTCCCTCAATAGTTCCAAACCTGAGTTTCTTCTGTCTACACTAAAGAAGATATTTTGAAGAATGCTGAAAACCTGTAACCGTTGACTAACATGGAAAACAAATATGGAAGTCAATGGTTACAGGTTTTCAGCATTATTCAAAATACCTCCTTTAGTGTTCAACAGCAGAAAGAACTCATGAAGCTTTGAAACAAGGGAATGTAAATGATGGCCGATGTGTTATTTTTTGGGTGAGCTGTCCCTTTAAGTTAATTATAATTAATTATTATTTTTTTCTTTTTTGTATTCTTTCTTTCATAGTCATTATTAATTTTTTCATTCATTATTTTTTTTTCTTTTTAATTCTACTTCATTAATTCTTTTTTCACTCACTCATTCATTCTATCTTTTTCATTATTGAATTAATGAATTAATGAATTAATGAATTAATTAATGAATTTCTATCTTTTTCATTCATTCATTCATTCATTCATTCATTCATTCATTAATTCATTCATTCTTTTTTTCTCTTTATTTCTTTTCTCTTTTTTGTATTTTTTTACTTTAATTTTTTTTTCTTTCATTCATTCATTCATTTTCTTGTCGGCTTTGTCCCTTGCGGGGTCGCCACAGCGGAATAAACCGCCAACTTATCCAGCACGATTTTACGCAGCGGATGCCCTTCCAGCCGCAACCCATCTCTGGGAACTTTTTTCTTTCATTTTTACATTATTTTTTTCTTTCTTTTTTCATAATTTCTTTCTCTCTCTCTTTATTTTTCATTCATTTCTTTTCATTATTTATCTATTTTTTCAATCTTTTTTAATTCTTTGTTTCTTCATTATTTTTCTTTTCACTCATTCATTCTTTATTCTTTCTTTTTCATTCCTTTCATTCTTTTTGCTTCTTTTTTCTCTTTCTTTTTTGTATTATTTTCTTTTTCTTTAATTCATTCTTTTTTAAAATTTTCATTTTTTTCTTTTTGTTTTTTAATTTCTTTCTTTCTTTCTTTTTTCATTTTTTCATTCTTTCTTTTTTTTGCATTATTTCTTTTTTTCATTCATTCATTCTTTTTTCTCTTTCTTTTTTTATTATTTTTCTTTTTCTTTAATTCATTCTTTTTTCTCTTTCTTTTCTTTCTCAAATTTTTTAAATTGTCATTTTTTTCTTTTTCTATTATTTCTTTTTCATTTCTTTCATTCTTTTTTTCTTTTTTTGCATTACTTCTTTTTTTCATTCATTCATTCTTTTCTCTTTCTTATTTGTATTCATTCTTTCTTTCATTCATTCATCCTTTCTTTTTCATTATTGATTTTTTTTTTCATTTTTTTCATTCTTCTTAATTATTTCTTCATTCTTTCTTTTCTTTCATTCTGTTTTGTATTCTTTCATTATTTATTTCTTTTTCATTCTTTCTTCATTCTTTCTTTTTTCTCTCATTTATTCTTTATTTTGCATTCTTTTTTCTTTCATTCATTCATTATTTCTTTCTTTCTTTTTTAAATGAAATTAAATGTGTGATCACTTTATTTCGATGGTCTCTTTAATGCATTTTGTTGAATTTAAGTTGCATTGCATCTACATGCCAACTAAATCTCATTAGATTATTAGTAGACTGTTGAGGTTAGGGTTAGTGTGTTGACGTGCTTTCAAAGTTTCCTATAGTCAGTTACCTGTCTGTTGATGAAGCAGTCTCTGCTGATATTAAGCACACAGTCTACTAATACTCAAATGAGAAGTTATTGGCATGTAGTTGCAATGCAACATTTAGTCAACAGAATGGAACAGGCACCATCAAAATAAAGTCTTAACCATTATTTTTTCTTTCCTTTTCATTATTTCTTTCTCTCCTGCTTTTTATTAAATCTTTCCTTTTCATTCTTTCATAATCATTTCTTTCTTTATTATTTCTTTTTTCATGCTATTTTTTACATTTCTTTCTTTTTTGTATTCATTCTTTTTTATTTCATTCATTCTTTCTCTCTTTTTTACATTATTTTTCTCATGTCTTTCTTTCTTGCTTTCATTTTTAATTCATTCTTTCCTTTCCATTCTTTCTTTTTTCATTTTTCTTAATTCTTTCTTCCTTATTTTTTCCACTCTTACATTCTTTCTTCTCTTTCTTTTTTGTATTCTTTGTTTTTTCTTTCTTTCATTCATTCTTTCTTTAATTTTGACATTATTTCTTTAAACAGTAGAGATGTTGAACTGCTTGAACAGTCAGACATGAACATGAGCTTCAGTATTCATCAACTCTGCCTGTTACTAACAGATCAAGCTCAGTGCAGTTCCTCGTTCATCAATCTTTGAGAAACAGAAGTCAGAGATTGTGATGTTGAAGATTTTTGCGGTCACAAACATGATAAAATAAAGCCTGCGTGAACACACACTGCTGCAGTTTTAACATTCAACACATCCACAAACAAACAGCAATTACACACAACAATTAGACAACACACAAAGCCCATCATCATCCCACACACACACACACACACCACAGCAGAAAGCATGCTGATTATTTCCTTGGCATTTGCATAGAGACCAAATTTAATAAACCCTTATCAGTCGCTGCAAAATTAGCCCTCACAGCTAGCGCTAGTGCTAATTAGCAGGCAAACGTAATGCATTTCCCTCCGAAAACAAAGATTCAAATGACTAAATCTTCTGCCAGTCTGTGTGTGTGTGTGTGTGTGTGTGTGTGTGTGCCAATTACTGATGAACACAGAGCCAATCTCTGCACTGATGCGCCCTCACACACACACACACACACACACACACACACACACACACACACACACACACACACACACACACACACACACACACACACACACACAGAGCAGCGCTAATTCATGCACATCATTAGTGTGAACCTGAGTCTGTGATTAAAGCTCACAGATGACCAGAGGACATGAGGAACACACACACACACACATACACACACACACACTTGTAGACAGACACACACATGCACACACATACACGTGTACATCCACACACTCACATGCAGACAGACACTATCACAAACACACAGATACATGAGCACACACACCCACACATACATGCACATACACACACACGCACACATACATGCACACACACACACAAACACACACCCAGAGAGAGCCACATACACACACCCAAACACAGACAAACATGAACACTCACACACACATGCACGCATACATACACACAAAAACACACACACAAACCCACTCGCACAGAGACCCACATACACACACGAAAACAGACACATAAACACACACACACTAACACACATGCAGAAATACACACAGATACACACACACACAAACAGACAAATAGATTCACACATGCTAACGAACACAGACACTCGCACACACATACACAAACACACAAATGCACACACATGCACAGACACACGCACAGATTCACACATGCTGACAGACACAGACACAGACACGCGCACACACACACACACAAACAAACACACACAGACACATACACAGACAAATGCATACATGGACATACACACATGCAAAAAAACACACACACACACACGCACAGACTCACAAATAGATTCACACATGCTGACAGAGACACACACACACACACACACACACACACACACACACACACACACACACACACACACACACACACACACACACACACACAATTCATGCACATCATTAGTGTGAACCTGAGTCTGTGATTAAAGCTCACAGATGACCAGAGGAGATGAGGAACACACACACACACACACACACTTGTAGACAGACACACACATGCACACACATACACGTGTACATCCACACACTCACATGCAGAAAGACACTATCACAAACACACAGACACATGAGCACACACACCCACACATACATGCACATACACACGCACACACACACACACACACACACACACACACACACACACACACACACACACACACACACACACACACACACACACACACACACACACACACAGACAAACATAAACACTCACACACACATGCACGCATACATACACACACAAACACACACACAAACCCACTCGCAGAGAGACCCACATACACACACGAAAACAAACAGACACATAAACACACACACACACACTAACACACATGCAGAAATGCACACAGACACACACACACACAAACAGACAAATAGATTCACACATGCTAACGAACACAGACACACACGCACACACATACACAAACACACAAATGCACACACACATGCACAGACACACGCACAGATTCACACACAGACACGCACACACACACACTCACACAAACAAATGCAAACACAAACACAGACAGATGCATACATGGACATACACACACGCACACACAAACAAACACAAGTGCACTCACACAGACACATGCACAGGCTCACAAATAGATTCACACATGCTGACAGAGACACGCACACACACACACACACACACACACACACACACACACACAAATAACAATCAAACTCATTTCTGATTGGTCAACTAGTTGCTGAGCGTGTGCAGAGCAGCGGTGGTGCCGTTGAGCAGAGCAGGTCTCCTGTGCTGATCTGAGCGCTGCAGATGAGAGGATTATAACAGATGACAGGATGCTGTAAGAGTGTGTAAATCTGTTATCTAAACTAACTAGCCCGCGGCTCAGCATATAATCCAGCAGCTTTAGAGCGTCGGTAATCTCATCACACACAACACACAGCCGTATTGATGAACATTGTCACATTATCTGGATGTCAAATCACATTCAGCTCACTCCTCAGACACACACGCGTGCTTCTGAGACTAAAAAGCTAGTGCACTGCGCAGTGTACACTGAGCTGCATCACACAACACAGCACACACAAGCTTACCTTCATTCCTGAAAGTAATAACATCAAGTCATATCAGTCTTAACTCATTATTTGGACAATCCAATTCATTCTCTTTTACACACACACACACATACACACGCGCACGCATGCGTGCACACACACAGACAGACACTTTGTGCAATGGTTTAAGGCCTTTAGGACTTCAGATTAAGTGTATGCACACTACAGACACATTTATTTGACATAAAGAAAAAATATATGTTTATACACTTGCTGGCCACTTTATTAGGTACACCTTACGAGTACAGTGTTGGACCCCCTTTTGCCTTCAGAACTGCTTTAATCCTTCGTGGCAGAGATTAAACAAGCTACTGGAAATATTCCTCAGAGATTTTGCTCCATATTGACATGATAGCATCACGCAGTTGCTGCAGATTTGTCGGCTGCACATCCATGATGCCAATCTCCCGTTCCACCACATCCCAAAGGTGCTCTATTGGATTGAGCTCTGGTGACTGTGGAGGCCATTTGAGTACAGTGAACTCATTGTCATGTTCAAGAAACCAGTCTGAGATGATTGGCGCTTTATGACATGGTGCGTTATCCTGCTGGAAGTAGCCATCAGAAGATGGAGACACTGTGGTCATAAAGGGATGGACATGGTCAGCAACAATACTCAGGTAGGCTGTGGTGTTGACACGATGCTCAATTGGTACTAATGGACCCAAAGTGTGCCAAGAAAATCTCCCCCACACCATTACACCACCACCACCAGCCTGAACCGCTAAAACAAGGCAGGATGGATCCATGCGTTCATGTTGTTGACACCAAATTCTGACCCGACCATCCGAATGTGGCAGCAGAAATGGAGACTCATCAGACCAGGCAACGTTTCTCTAATCTTCTATTGTCCAGTTTTGGTGAGCCTGTGTGAATTGTAGCCTCAGTTTCCTGTTCTTAGCTGACAGGAGTGGCACCCGGTGTGGTCTTCTGCTGCTGTAGCCCATCCGCCTCAAGGTTGGATGTGTTGTGTGTTCAGAGATGCTCTTCTGCAGACCTCGGTTGTAACGAGTGCTTATTTGAGTTACTGTTGCCTTTCTATCAGCTGGAACCAGTCTGGCCATTCTCCTCTGACCTCTGGCATCAACAAGGCATTTGCGCCCACAGAACTGCCGCTCACTGGATATTTCCTCTTTGTCAGACAATTCTCTGTAAACCCTAGAGATGGTTGTGCGTGAAAATCAAAGTAGATCAGCAGTTTCTGAAATGCTCAGACCAGCCCGTCTGGCAGCAACAACCATGCCACGTTCAAAGTCTCTTAAATCCCCTTTCTTCCCCATTCTGATGCATTGGCTGATTAGAAATTTGCAAAAACGAGCAGTTGGAAGTAAAAAAGAGAAGCTCTAATCTAGCACATTGCATAGTGGGTAATGTATTTTAGCAGCTGATTTGCATGCAGAACGTGGCCTGTTGTTCGCAGTATGTAATCTCTGTATATTATCAGTATGTAAGCACACACGCCATGAGCTTTTGCTCTCTGAATGATTGTATTTGTTCATTAACACAGACGTGATCCTCAGACGTCATTAATCTGAGCACATTTCCCTTAGAGATCTCATTTCCAGCGGTATGGATGAAGAAATGTGTGTATTTTTCTTATAGACAGCGGTGCTGTAATTGTAATGGCAGATCATGTTCTCAAACACGACGATACTCGCATTTCATTTGCTTCTCGCTCACATTAAACCGCCAGCCAGTGTAATAAACACCAGGACAATGTGATTTATCGCCGCTGCTCATATAAAACCACTTATTTACTGAGTAATCAGGGGAATACTCTTTTTATGAGCAATCAATAATTCAAGTAAAAAAAGAAAAATCTGTCATCATTTACTCGCCATAATGTGTTTCCCTGCTTCTGTTGGGCTCGAAAGACACAATTTACACTTGGAAATTGGCAATGAGTTTAAAGAAAACAATTCATTGGATAAACATGAAATTCAGAAAGGATTTTTGGTCATACAATGTAATCAACTGCAAATAAATAAACATTAATCAACTTAATCTATAACAGTTTGTAGTTAAACTTAATTGCGTTATTTTAGGTGTAGCAAGTAATTCATTTAAACATTTGAAGTGTTCTCAAAAGACAAGAACGACACACACATATACACGAACGACGTATTTAAGAGACAAGAACAAATAAATGAACATATATAAAAATATAGATCTGTCTCATTCAATGCGTCACAAAAGACTCCACATCAACAGGTGTTAAGGCGAGTGTTCATGACTTCACCATAAAAAAAAAAGACTGGACAAAAATGGTTTGCATATGTGTACACTGTGGTCATAAAGGGATGGACATGGTCAGCAACAATACTCAGGTAGGCTGTGGCGTTGACACAATGCTCAATTGGTACTAATGGACCCAAAGTGTGTCAAGAAAATATCCCCCACACCATTACACCACCACCAGCAGCCTGAACCGCTGATACAAGGCAGGATGGATCCATGCTGTCATGTTGTTGTGGCCAAATTCTGACCGACCATCCGAATGTGTCAGCAGAAATGGAGACTCATCAGAACAGGCAACGTTTCTCCAATCTTCTATTGTCCAGTTTTCTTGTGTCTTTCGAGCCATAATGCGTGACAAAAGACTCCACGTCATCAGGCGTTAAGGTGAGTGTTCATGACTCCACCATAAAAAAAACACTAGACAAAAATGGTTTGCATGGAAAATTTCCGAGATGAAAACAACTGCTGTGCAATGCCTCACCAGCCACAAACCTCACCACACGTCACGCAGCACTCATGTCTCATCATAAAAGGGGCAAACAAAACTGACATTTAGCCTACAATCCTCGCACAACATACACTTTTATCTGTTATCTCTCTCTCTCTTTTGCTAGTGTCCAATTTTAACATGAAATTTTGAAAACCAGATCTAAATTTTGCGGTAATGATCGGGTCGGGCAGGGGTTGAACAAAGACATTTAGTCCTGTGCAGATCTCTAATGTGATGGTCTTGGGGTGGTTTACTGCTTAAATATCTGTGGATCCCTGAGTTCTGCTGTGTAGCAACATATCCCGAAGGAGAATGTCAGGCTATAGGTTAGTGACCTCAAGCTGAAGCAAAGCTGGTTTCTGCAGCAGGACAATGATTTAAAACACACCAGCAAGTCCACTGCTGAACGGCTGAAGATAAACAAAATTTGGAGTGGCCTAGTCTAAGTCCTGACCTCAATTAAATTGAGATGCTGTGGCATGACCTTAAAAAGGCGGGTTATGCATGAAAAACCCTTCAATGTGGGTGAGTTACAACAATTCTGCAAAGATGAGTGGGACAAAATTTCTCCTCAGCATTGTAACACTTTTTCACATGCCCGTATGTATATATATATATATATATATATATATATATATATATATATATATATATATATATATATATATATATATATAATATATATATATATATATATATATATATATATATATATATATATATATATATATATATATATATTAGGGCTGGGCGATATGGCAAAAAAAAAAAATCTAGATTTTTTCATAAAGTTTGACCGATTCTCGATTTCTATTTCCTTTTCTTTTTTTTTTACTGTGTAACTATAGTCAACTTAAAACATTACAACAACATGACTGAAGTAACAATCTCTTTATAAGTAACTTGAAAAACCATCTGGTTAAGGAACATGTATTTTTAATGGCCATACATACATAAATTGGTCAACAAGGTGGAGCCTATTACATTCCTATAGACAAATTCCTGCTTGACGTTTTAGAAAATATTTGTGCGTAGCTACACCACACAGTATATATTAAAGATCACTGTGAACAACAATAAACCCCACAGAAACCTGTTACATATCTATCTATATTTAAATGTCTATCTTATATTGAA
The DNA here is from genome assembly GCA_903798195.1 of Danio kyathit. NCBI lineage: Eukaryota > Metazoa > Chordata > Actinopteri > Cypriniformes > Danionidae > Danio > Danio kyathit. Next base: position 1,980,257 of record LR812519.1, read on the forward strand.
CTGAATCCTATAACAGCCTATAGCTGAAATGTTGCTAATTGCTCAGTTTATTTTTATAAAACATTTGTCAAAACGTATTGATATTTTTTTGGAGTAAAAACAATACCGACATTTAAGAATCCATATTTATTTTATTTATTCATTCATTTGACTTGTTTATTGGTGCATATATGGGTTATGATTTAATTCATAGCTACAGTACCTTGGACAGCTACTGTGCCACTCCGTAAAGCTTTCAAGCAAAAGTCCAAATTAAAGAAAGATTTGACTTTCTGCGGTGACAGCCGACATTCACAACACGCCGTAACCGTCCTTCAGGTGGTGCGCAGGTATAAAATACAAAACCAGACGTCTGGGCTTTGAATTAGGTGCAATTATTTCCTCGTTGTTCAAAGAGTCTGCAAGTTTGTGTTTCATGGATTTATGTTGTTGTTGATTCGATGCGCAGCAGAAAAAAAGCTTTCAGCAGTGCATGTAGTCACTGGTAAAGTTCTCACCCAGATCAGAGCGATCTGTGCTATCGAATACAGCGCAGCATGCAATAAACTCACGCTCAGTCAGGCGAAGTAAAGGTCTCATTGCCTATATGTCAATCAAATGAATTAAGCTCTAGCCACGAATAAAACTTTTAGCCTATTTTATTATTTTGTGTAATGTATATAGTGTAATCAGGGCCGGAGCAAGCTGAACTGGCGCTCTAGGCGAACGCCCTCAACCCAAAAGTGAAATAGAAACTTTGCGGATGAAAGAGGACCGGGAGGGGGTGGGTGTCACACATAAAAGTAAGGACCGGGGGGTTCTCGCTCACTATTCTGCCTAGGTCGCCTCTATGGACGCGCCGGCCCTGAGTGTAAAGCTGGATTTATACTTTCGCCTGGCGCCGCATCGCGTGCACCTCGCGACAATGGGCTAGCGCGCTTGCGCTGAGCCAGCTGTGGTAGCTCATCAACAGGGCCGCGACATCAACACACAGAATCTATCAGCACAATTCAGCACGGTTGTCTAACAGTTTAGAACAGTTTGGCACGATAGTGGAAAATCTGCTTTAATATTTTTATTTTTTAAAAATCGCAATCCCTCGATTTTATAAAAAATTTAATCATCTTAAAACGTAAATTCGATTAATCGAAAAAAATCGCCCAGCCCTAATATATTATATATATATGTGTGTGTGTGTGTGTGTGTGTGTGTTTCTGTATAAAAGCATCATATGTCAAGCAATATATGACTTCTATAAGTTTGATGTTCTTTGTCCTATTTAAAGTTTGAAAGACCTTCCATCATTCTATAAGATGTCTTTTTACGTTAAGAAATAAAAACAAAGCCAGACAGGTCTGCAACAGCGTGTTGGTAAATGATGACAGAATGATGCCTTCTTATCAAGCTCAATATAAACCACAGTTTAATCTGGAAAACACACATGAACATAAACACTGTCATGAGAAACTCCCCTGGGCTCAAAAACAGAGAAAAAACTGATGCAAATGTTGGCTTGTAGTGTCATAATTTATCTCCGACGACTGAAGACAGAAGGCAGTCTGAAAGAGACAGAGAGCCGTCATTCCCACATAAACAAGCTGATGAAGACGAGAGTGTCCTTGAGGACAAACACAGCACTCCCAAAGCTTTAAATTCATCTTTCTGACAAACAACAGCACACACACACACACACACACACACACGAGAAGCAGATCAACACATTCACTGAAAGAGATATTGACACACAAATCCCAATTATGTCATTAATTATTCACCATCACGTCACAGCAAACCCATAATCAGGGCCAGACTGGATCTGCAGACATTATTCACAATTTCTGCGCAGAACTTCATACAAAATCTGCAGATTTACACAGAATGATTTTGAGAGTATAGTAAGCAAAAACATAAAGAAAGGCCTCAGTGTTCGCACATCTAAGGAAGTCTTGAAGGTAGATGTTCGATCAAGCTAAGCAAAATAGAAACAAAAGTAAACAGAACTTTGCAACTTTAAATGAAACGTTCTCTAAGTAAATAGGGATGCAGTGATACTAGCATCGGGTTGATACTTGGTTAAAAAACTCAGACTCGTATTCGTACTGTACATAAAATGCCAACACACCGACACCACTCAACATTATTTCACTACATGGATGAGATTTGTTGTTTAACCTGACTTCAGAGTCTAGGGTGAAATAACCTGTGGAACCAGCTGGAAACTTGACCAAAACAAAGCATCAAAAGCAGACCATATACTGTATTTAGCTCAGTTTCACACATTGTGAATGAGAACAGGCTAACACCTGAGCATGCATCTGAGCATCTGACTTTCCTAAAAAACACATGGCCTAATTCAGAGGTATTAGTCATTTAACAACAGTGTTCTGATTTGTTTAATACTGCACATAGGCGGCACGGTGCCTTAGTCCAGGGGTTCCCAAACTTTTCAGCCCGTGACCCCCAAAATAACAATGCCAGTGACTCGCGACCCCCAATATCCTCTGAGGTGGTTATAAATACAGAAAACCGTGCATGCAATTGCACACACACACCAACAGACCCAAGTCTATTCTTCGTTTAATTATTTTTTATGTATGTCAGTGCTGTAAATGTGCCAGAAAGTTTAACCTGGTGTTATAAAATCAATCTGCTGCATCTGACGCTATTGCTGTGTCTTTAATATAATGTAATTACCCCAGGGGTCGCAATCCAATAGAACTAGTAACTATAAGCTACTATAGTAACTATATAGTAACTATAAACGACTATTTTTTCTCTTCTGTAGGTTATGGATAAAATAAGGTCATTATGGTTTAATAAAAATAAATAGATTTTTGGAAATCACCAGGCGACCCCCTCTTCATTGTCCCGCGACCCCTTGGGGGGTCCCAACCCCCACTTTGAGAACCACTGCCTTAGTCAAACGTTTTGGAAGGTGTGTCCCATTACAAGCGGTGTAAAAGTGACACCGCATTTCAGAAAAAGAAAACCATTCATTCATTCATTTTCTTTTTGGCTTAGACCCTTTATTAATCCGGAGTCACCACAGCGGAATGAACCGCCAACCTATCCAGCACATGTTTTACGCAGCGGATGCCCTTCCAGTTGCAACCCATCACTGGGAAACATCCATACACACTCATTCACACTCATACACTACAGACAATTTAGCCTACCCAATTCACCTGTACCGCAAGTGTTTGGACTGTGGGGGAAACCGGAGCACCCGGAGGAAACCCACGCGAACGCAGGGAAAACATGCAAACTCCACTCAGAACTGCCAACTGACCCAGCCGACGCTCGAACCAGCGACCTTCTTGCTGTGAGCACTACCTACTGCGCCACTGCGTCGCCCTAGAAGAACACCATGCCAACAGTAACATTTGGTGGTGGTAGTGTGATGGTTTTGGGCTGTGTTGCTGCTTCAAAAGCTGGAAAACTCTGCTGTGCAGCAAAATATCCTGAAGAAGAATGTCTGGCTATCTGTTACGTCAGCTTCAACGCTTCCCATTAGGCACCGATTCAGAGGCGTTGCTCGCTGCAGAAGTTGGGACATGCTCAACTTTTCAAGCGCCGACGGAAGCGTCAGCCAATCAGATCGCTGTATGCAAATACACCCGCTCCAACAGTGGCTAATTGCTGACTAATTTCATTGGCTGACGCTGCTATGACGATCGCGTCAGCCCCAACTTCAGACACGCCCTCTGTCAAGCGTTGAAGCTGAAGCCTCGTGTGAATGGGGCGTTAGTGACCTCAAACTGAAGCCAAGCTGGTTTCTGCAGCAGGACAATGATCGAAAGCACACCAGCAAGTCAACTGCTGAACGGCTGAAGAAAAACAGAATGAGAACTATAGTCAAAGTCCTGACCTCAATCTAATTAAGATGCGGTTGCATGACCTTATAAAGGCAGATTATACTTGTAAACTTTCCCAAAATGAGTGAATTACAACAATTCTGCAAAGATGAGTGGAACAAAATTGTGCTAACTATGCAGCACTTTTCATTTCTTTTATCTGCTTATGTTTACATTTTGTGATGACATTTATAAATGTCAAGTCATGATGTTAAAACCAAAAAAGAATAAAAGTGTATATTTTTGGCTTTGAACAACCTTCTGTTAAATACATTGGTGTTCATCCTTTCTATAGGCAAAAGATAAAACCTCCTTTGAAATGAATTGCACTAAATTCACTGAAACCAAAACTAAGAAGTGTCGGAATCTGCAAATTAAAATATTCTGTTGTACAAAAGTGTTATATGTTCATGAATAGAATTAAACTAAAGTGGCAGTGTGCTGATTCGCTTTACTTGTGTAACTATAATCATAAAGCATGAAATAAGAAATATACAGTTGAATTATTAGACCGCTTGTTTATTTTTAGTCCCAATTTCTGTTTAACGGAGAGCAGATTTCTTCAACACATTTCTAATCATAATAGTTTTAATAACTCATCTCTAATAACTGATTTATTTTCTCTTTGTCATGATGACAGTAAATAATATTTGACTAGATATTCTTCAAGACACTTCTATACAGCTTAAAGTGACATTTAAAGGCTTAACTAGGGTAATTAGGTTAACTAGGCAGGGGTGCGTTTCCCAAAACCATCGTTAGCCAACTAAGGTCGCAAGTTCTGTCGTTACAAACATAGTTCATTGATTTGCTGTTTCCCGAATCCATCGTTCCAACGAACATTCGCAAACTGCGTCGCAAACTTGAGCACTTGAAACGACACCTCTGGAGCTGTAGTTAGAAGCATAGTTCCTGGCTGTGTTCTATTCCCACTTATCCCCCCTATGCCCTATTAATTTAGAACATTCTAACATTCAAAGTTGGAATTATTAAAAATAATAAGCATTAAGTTAATCTCTCTTAGGTGTAATTTGCTTTCAAAGTATTTTTACAGTTCAGTTTTAGCGATCTTCATGTTTACAATTGTGCTCCCTTCGCAGTGCACTTTGAAAACATTGATGTAATTTTGAACACAGCCTCATGGCGAAAGCTATAGGTATATTTAAAAGCGGAAATTTTGTTGCGTCTCCAAAGCTTGTGAAAATAAAAAACAGCATACGTTAATTCTTTTATTTTATAGTGGGTTATTTATTAGGTATCTCTACTGTATATGACATGGGCCTGTTGGTTAGAACTTTCTGCTGTGGTTTGCATGTGTCAAATTGTATTTTTTTTAAATAAATAAACAATATCCTAAATAATAATAATAATCATCATCAATATTATTATTATTAAAGTAAATATATTTATAATAAATCGCCTCATTATTTATTTATTTATATGATTTATATATGATATTAGAATAGTGTTCGCTTTTGTAAGTGATTTTATGTTTTAGAATAGAATATGTAATGTTCAACTTCTCAATAATATTAGTAAAGCAAACACAGACTCTATATGTGCCATTTACATTTATTTTATTTAATATGGAAAGTGAGTGCATGTTTTTACCAAAACTAATATTGGATTTTACTTTAAATGCGTGTTTGTGTAAAACAATATAATTTGCACAAAGAAATGATGGGGTTGTTCTCTAAAGAAGTTACTCCACCCCGTTTAGAGCTTCATTATGGGCGTTTTACGTTATAACTAACGTGGTTCAAGCGATGGATCTGCGACAGAGACACTACGGGTTTTGGGAAACTCTCGTCAGTACATCATTCTTTTGCCAAACGATGCATCGCACTATGATAGTTCAGCCGCGAATTACGTCGTTGTTTGGGAAACGCACCCCAGGTTAGGGTAATTAGGCAAGTTATTGTATAATGATGGTTTGTTCTGTAGATTGTAGATTAAAAATATATAGCTTAAAGAGCCTAATAATTTTGACCTTAAAATGGTGTTTAAAAAAATTAAAAACTGCTTTTATTCTAGCTGAAATAAAACACATAAGACTTTCTCTAGAAGAAAAAACATTATCAGACATACTGTGAAAATTTCCTTGCTCTGTTAAACATCATTTGGAAAATTTTTAAAAAAAGAAGGGGGCTAATAATTCTGACTATCAACCTTTTAGCTTTATTTATGTGTTACAATGTAAATGCAATTAGAACCACTTGTTTGGTAAACAAAGTAAGTCTCTCATAAAATAAATCAACTAAAACCTTCAGAAGTCATTCTCAAACTATTAACCGGTGCATCTGTTATCACCGTCAAGATGAGGGAAAGGAGGAAATGAACACAACCTGTGTCTTAACTACAAGAACTGAAGTCAACTGATTACCTGCTGATTATGAAAAACCTCACAGTTTATCATGCTGTTGCAAAGTAATAAACTGGTTTAATTTACCTGCAAGTTGTGTTTAGTGTGTGTCAATTCCGGCACACAAACACACACGTGAACATCTCCTCCCTCAAGACAAAACCGCAATAATAGTGGTAAATAAAATAGGTCATGCTTAAGAGAAGGTTTGCACTGAACTCTGAATGCATCAGACGTAATGAAATAAACCGCAGGGTTCGTCATTAGTTAAAGAGAGAGAAAGAGAGAAAGAGAGAGCCGTGAAATCAGTTTAGAGCACAGGCTGAAATCAGGGGAAATGTGCTGCGTTCATAATTACACTTTCAAACTTCTTCAACGTGTTTTCTGTCATTAAACCCCCAACAAGCTGCTTGCTTCCCATATGAAACATCATTGGGCTGTTCTACACGTTTCCCAAACATTTCAGCAGTGACTCTCTGCTGCTTTTCCCATTTACTGATCATTAGTGGATTAGCAGATCAATAACTCTCCAGATCTCTCTCTCACACACACACACACACACACACACTCACTCACACAAATTAAAAGTAAACTTTATGAAGTCAAATGTGACTTAATAAAATCCAAATTCAAGTGAAAGTAACATTTTATAATGTATTATTCCAGAATGCATCAATTATTAATATGATATAGGACATAGATAACTTTAATACTTTAATAATAAATATAATGTAGTTGTTGATTATGATGATGATGATGATTATTATTGTGTATTTGCATACATTTGATTATTTATCTTTATTTATATTATTTCTGTGTTGCCCTGTCAGTTATAAAAATCAACTAGTTAGTAAACGTAACTCCTTAACTTAATTGTGTGTGTGTGTGAGTGTGTTTTGGTGTGTGCATGTGTTTGTGTGTATACGTGCGGTGGTGCCATGTGTCCATCTGGAGGTGTGTGTGTGTGTGTGTGTGATGGTACAGTAGATGTTGTAAGCCAGTGTGTGTGTGCAGGTGTGAAGGCCACCAGAGATCTGCCACCTGCTCCACATGTCCGAGCTCCAACAGCACCGACAGCTGTATACTGACCGCTTCACTGATCTCTCACTAACACACACACACACACCACAAACACACACACGATTACTAAACCCAACCCTCACAGGATTGGGCATTTTTACTCTCTGAAAACCTCTTTAATAAGCCTTTTGAAGAATGGGAACATGGACAATGTCTTCATAAGCCACATTTGCATTGCCGTACTAGAGCTGGGCCGATAAACAATATTATATCCAATCACGATATAATTTATGTCAACTACAATGATAAGCTCTGCACTTTTTAACTCAATGTGGATCTAAGAGCCAATCCCACAGCAGAAATGTACAACAATGAGTGTGTTGATACCAAAAATTTACCATCCTAAAATATGCTATGTCATTTAAAGGGCCATGAAACCCCCCCCTTTTGGGTAGTGCTGTCGCCTCTCAGCAAAAGGGTCGCTGGTTCAAGCCTCGGCTTGGTCCGTTGGCAATTCTGTGTGGAGTTTGCATGTTCTCCCTGCAATCGCGTGGGTTTCCTCCAGGTGCTGCAGTTTCCCCCACAGTCCAAAGACATGTGGTACAGGTGAATTGGGTAGGCTAAATTGTACGTAGTGTATGAGTGTGTATGGATGTTTTCCAGAGATGGGTTGCAGCTGGAAGGGCATCCGCTGCGTGGAACGTGCTGGATGGGTTGATGGTTCATTCCGCTGTGGTGACCCCGGATTAATAAAGGGACTAAGCCGAAAAGAAAATGAATGAATGAAGATAACCATGTTTATATAAAGACTATAAATGAGGAGGACTTCTCTTCTCCTGAATCTCCGGGTCTGAATGCAGACACAGTGGATAGCAGTACAGCAGGTCTTTTAACCTGTCTATTCCAATCATGAGGTAATCTGGAGGATTTTAAACATGTGTGAACTAGGCATGGGACGATAACCGTTTTCAAGGTATACCGCGGTTTGGAAAAGTCACGATTTTAAAACCGTCAAAATTTTCTGCAATACCGTTCCTAAGGTATGTGCATGATTTTTTTTTAACATTTTTTGTTTTGTTTTTTAGGACAACAATATCTCCAGCAAAAAAAGATGCCGCTTTAAATTGTAAACAAATCTGTTTTTGAAACAAATGAAGACAGCAGAAGTCAATAATTTATATAGCCTGTTATGTTTACGGTTCCAAAATATTTTAAATGTTTCTCAAAATAAAATATACTGTGTTCAAAAGGGAAAAAAGTTTTTGTTTTTTGCCCAGATATTTAAAAAGAATATATTTTAGAGCAGTAATCACAATACTGCGAAACTGTGAAACCGTGATATTTGTATCCAAGGTTATCATTCATTCATTCATTTTCTTTTTGGCTTAGTCTCTTTTTATTAATCCAGGGTTGCCACAGTGGAATGAACCGCCAACTTATCCAGCACATGTGTGTTTAAGCAGCGGATGTCCTTCCAGCTGTGACCCATCACTGGGAAACATCCATACACACTCATTCACACTCATACACTAAGGACAATTTAGCCTACCAATTCACCTGTACCACATGTCTTTGGACTGTGGGGGAAACCGGAGCACTTAGAGGAAACCCACGCGAATGCAGGAAGAACATGCAAACTCCACACAGAAATGCCAACTGAACCAGCCGAGGCTTGAACCAGCAACCTTCTGGCTGTGAGGTGACAGCACTACCTGCTGCACCACTGCGTCGCCCTCCAAGGTTATCATACCCTCAGAGTCTTATACCGACCAATGCCTAGTGTGAACACAGCAGCACAGACATAGGCGATGTGTCTGAATGGGAACGAACTCAACTGATAAAAGACTAAAGGCCGATTTATACTTCTGCATCAAGCGCACGCGTATGCTACGGCACAGCCTACGCGTGGACGCATAGCCCCTCGCCGTGGCCGTCGGCGTCGTTGACGCGCAACTCTCAAAAAATGTAACGCGTACGCGTATCGCAAGCTCTGTGATTGGTCGGCTTGGTAGCGCTGACGAGTGTGGGCGGAGGTGAGAGCCGCGCGCCCGATGCAGCGAGTGTTTACAAGTGTGGAGTCCCGTGAAGGAGCTCCGGATGGAGACTGTTGTTTTGTGTTTACCTCATGATTAAAGTTGTTGCACGTCCGACGGTTCCCGCCTCAAAATGAGCGAGTTTGAGCCACTTGTACATTAAGGAAGTGTTCAGGAAAAAAAAAAACACAGAAGAAACTCGACACAGAGAAACATAAACAACTACTGCCAGCTAGCGTTTCGGAAGTGTATTGCAGAGAAACAGAAACAGCGCGCACAAGTATAAATGCACGGCTATGCGTGAGGCTTGCGCCGTGGGTTACGGCGATCACTTGACGCAGAAGTATAAACCAGGCTTAAGTCCGCCATTCTCCAATTCTCGTACTGCTCTCCCGACAAAAATGCCTGCTGCAAACCAACAGCTTTGCTGTATCGGCCCTGACAGAATAATGGGGAAAACATGCAACAAACCCCGTGGATCATGGAAACAAACACATATATGTATATAAGACCCGTGCTGTGCACCCATCTCACCCAGTCATTGGGTCTCACAGCTTGGCAGGTCTGCCTTGCCTTCAGACAGCACGTGCTCTCATGAATAATTAATAGGCAGGCTCTTCTCATAGGATAAGAAAACTATGAATAATAATGAGAAACTGACACGTCATCACTCCACTAGCAGATTCACGCCACGTCACCATTTTTGATCCCGCCCCCAAATTATTTTAAACCCGGACGATGAAATTAGCTGACAAAAGCTCAAAATGATTCATTTTCACTGCAATTTAAGCTGACAGTCTTAACTAATGCTCAACACACACATCTGTTAAAATCTAAAAAAAAAAAAAAAAGCACTCCAGGGTGTCCTTAGTTACGTTGTCAAAGTTACTCAGTAAGGATCCAATAATGCAAGTAAAAATGTTTATTTGACACTGTCAAAATAAACCGAGACAGGGTGATCAAAACATAACAAAACAAGGAAAACTGGGTAGGGAAGGCAGGAAACAGAAGGACAAAATGGCGTCCAACAGCCACTCCTCACAGTCCTGAGCAGAAATGCGTAAGCAAACACAACGAACTGACAATGAAACATAGAAACGTAGCCCAGATATACACGAGGAAATAAGTCTCAGCTGGCAGGCTAATCAGAACAGCTGAGTCCCGTCATGACACGTGACATAACAAATACATATGACAATAACAAATACACATGGACGACCAAAACAAAACAAACTCACATGACAAAACAGACACTCCGGATGACGCACAAACCTGCAACCGTGACATCCTTATCCTTTATTGGACCCTCTAAATTTTGTGACTTCAGTCATTGTTGGGATACTCTTTTAAATCTGGAAGCATTAATAGCTGGTATTATAAAATATATATCGTTATTGTTCAATATGGAAAATATTTATCAAGATTGCATTTTTGCCATATCGCCCAGCCCTATGCCATGCCCATGTCAATGTTATTATATCCTGATATGTCACATAAACACTTTGGATTGGATTTCTTCTCATAGATAATGCAGATTTTTCTACTGTTGCTTTAAACAAACATACACTGTAACTCCCTGACCAGATCTATTCTCCATTTTATTAGATTGTTTCTGCTCATATACATTGCAAGTTTCACTCAAGTCAATCAGCTGCCATTTTATCTTTTCTCTTTGACAATATCTTGCTCCAAAAAAATAAATACATCACCAACTTTAAAAACAATTGACTCAATAAATTAAAAAGAGGTTTAGGAACACAGTTTCTCTAAGACCACAAAACACACTTATAATTGACCCTTGACTTGATCACAGAAATAAAAGCATTAACCATAATTCTCCATTTGTCAATGCTGGTTTATAAAACTCTCTCCAACATGCTTTTGTTTCACTAGAGAGAGAACAGACAGCTGTATACTGACCGCTTCACTGGACTCTCACTAACACACACACACACAGCCCGAGGCGGTGTCGGTCAGCGAGGAGATGCTCGACACCTGCTGCTACAGATGTTCCGGATCCTCAATGTGACACTTTAAAGAGCGTCTGTGGATCACCGGCGGCCATCAAGAGACTGAACAGTGAGAAAAACAGTCTGGAGCGCCTCACAAACTGGACTGAGAACAGTTCATGATGAAATACACAAACCTACTGTCAGACTGTCAGAAGACAAAAGTTCATTCACAGTCCAAAAAAACAAACAAACAAACAACAACAACTAAACTATGATAATTTACAATAAAAACTATAATAGTTGCAAACATCACTAATGATGCATAATTAATATTACAAAATCACACCATCAGCACCAAATTTTCAGCTGCCTATAATATCATCTGAAATCGTTCAATTTTTATCATTATCTCTTCTCTAATTAGGGCTGCACAATATGTCGCAAAAATATAGTACTATTTGCAATACATATATCACAATCATGTGGGATAAATTACATTCAATTTATGCATTGGTTGTTTATCTAAATTTGACCAATCAGATGGAGCTGTACCATATTTAGTCCCGCCTCCCCAGCAGTTGCTGTTCTGCTATTGGCTGGAGTGGTTCAAAGGTGAACCCAGAGCTGAAAATAAACGCTTATGGGCGGAGTTGAGATGAGAGAGAAAAAATGACAACAGCCAATCAGACTCAGAATATCTGCATATCAGGTTTTCACTCATTCATACTGACAATGTTTTTCAGGCTGAATTAGAATGAATTAGATCAGAAAATATATGCTACCTGTTTATTTTAATATTATTAAATAAATACATAATATCAAAACAGCTAATATAAATAGCATTTTTCTGAGGAAATGTTATTCCATAAAAATATATCGTTATCGTAACACTTAAAGACAATATAGCATATTTTACAAGTACCGTGAAGCACTAGTTCTAATATTCAATATTCTATTTGCAATTCCTTCAATTTTCTTATAGTGACTGCAATGTTGTCACGATCACCAGCAAAATGCAACTCCCAGAAGTCTTTGCACTCACACACCAGTTCCTGATCGCCCCTGATAATACACACAAAGCTGGAAGCTCATGATGGGCTGATTAGTAGGATTATAAAGACACCTCATTCACATACACTCTTTGCTGAGTCTTGCTAGCTGTAAGTGAGGAATTCTAACCGTGCATTCACACGGGGCTTCAGCGTCAACACTTGACCGAGGGCGTATGTTGGGGCTGAAGCAATCGCAATAGCAGCGTCGGCCAACAACATTAGTCTGCAATCGGCTACTGTCTGAGCTGGGGTATTTGCATACAGCGATCTGATTGGCTGATGCTTCCTTTGGCGCTTGAAAAGTTGAGAAATCCCCAACCTCTGTACCGAGCAACGCCACTGAAGTGGGGCTGACGGACCCACAATTCAGTTCAGCAACGTTTGACGTCAACCATTCAAGGTGAATGGGAAGCGTTGACGCTGACGCTCTGTGTGAATGGGGCATACGCGTTTTCTCTGCCTTGTCTAGCCTGTTTTGATCTTTGTTTGTTTCTTTGTTTATGTTGTTTTGCTGCATGTCTCCACCATTTGCCAGTGACTTCGACTACGCTTTAGATTACCTACATGCTCCTGTCTGTCCTTGTTTTGGCCTTTGCCTGTCTGACAATTCTCAAATAAATCTGCATTTGGATCCTCAACTCCGTTGTTTACAAATGTAATAACGACTACCTTTTTTTAAAGCTGCTTTGGGATGATAATCATTGTGAAAAGCGCTATACAAATAATATATCATTTTCCTGTATATACATCTAGACATGAACTACACAAAAACGTCATGGCAATTTAATTTTACTGTTAATAAAATGTGGATTGGACTAAATGTAAAAAGTTTTACAAAATTTCTTATTTATTTAATAAAAAAATAGTTACTACACAAGACTTTTCGGTTTTTGTTTTCTGCAAGTGCATGCAGGGCCGGCGTGTCCATAGAGGCGACCTAGGCGGCTGCCTAGGGCGGCATAGCTGGCAGGGCGGCGTATGCGGAGCGTCTCCCCACCTTTGCTTTCGTCCGCAACAAACCCTGCATCATCTCAGCGCCCCTCGGTCTTCGCTTCCATCCGCGACAAACCCTGCATCATCTCAACACCCAGCTTTGCCGCCCCCCTCCCCACCCTCCGCCGGCTTTTTCAGATTGAAGGTGGCATAACTTTCGGTTTGAGGGCGGCATTCTCGTTGTTTGCCTAGAGCGCCAGTTGAGCTTGCTCCGGCCCTGAGTGCATGCATCATTTTTGGATTCAGCCCAGATTTGTCATTTAATTGGATCTGTGATTACAACTAACCCAATATTCTGTGATCTAGATTACTAGCATCAATGTGAATAGAAAATGAATGTAATCCTGATCAGGGGTGCGTTTCCCAAACAACGACGTAACTCGCGGCTGAACTATCATAGTACGATGCATCGTTTGGGAAAAGAACGATGTAGTGACGAGTGTTTCCCAAAACCCTTCTCTGTCGCAGATCCATCGTTTGAACCACGTTAGTTATAATGTAAAACGCCTATAATGATGCTCTAAATGGGGTGGAGGAACTACTTCTTTAGAGAAGAACCCCATCATTTATTTGAGCAAATTATATTGTTTTACAGGCACACGCATTTAAAAAAAATGCAATATTAGTTTGGGTAAAAACATGCGCTCGCTTTCCATATTAATTTAAATATATGTAAACGGCACATATAGGGCCTGTGTTTCCTTTACACATATTGAGAACATTACATATTCTATTCTAAAACATAAAATCACTTACAAAAGCGAACACATATTCTAATATCATATATAAATCATATAAATAAATAATGAGGCTATTTATTAAGAAATGAAATTTAATATTTATTAGGAAATGAAAAAATCCTACTTTAATAATAATAATGATTGGTAGGATATTGTGTATTTATTTTTTGAAAAGTCTACTTTTACAATTTGACACATGCAAACCACTGCAGAAATGTGCTAACCAACAAGCCCATGTGATATACAGTACAGATACTTAATAAATAATCTACTTTAAATTAAAAGCATTAATGTATGCTCTGTATGCTTTTTGTTTTCACAAGCTTTGGAGACGTAACATAAATTCCACGTTTAAATAATAGGTCACCTGTAGCTTTCATCATGAGCCACGGCTGTGTTCAAAATGACATCAATGTTTTCAAAGTGCACTGCGAAGGGAGCGCAGTTGTAAACATGAAGATCGCTAAAACTGAACTGTAAAAATACTTTGAAAGCAAATTACACCTAAGAAGACTTTAATGTTTTTTTTTTTTTTGTATCATTTCAAGTTTAAATGTTAGGGAATATATATATATATATAACAGGGAATAGAACACAGCCAGAAACTATGTTTCTAACTACAGCTCCAGAGGTGTAGTCGCAAGCATACAAGTTTGAAACGCAGTTTGCGAATGTCCGTTGGAACGATGAATTTGGGAAACGCCAAATCAACGAACTATGTGTGTAACGGCGCAACTTGCAACTTTAGTTGACTTACTTGACCCCAGAGCGATTGTTTGGTAACAGTGTGAACACAAAGAGAAGTGTGTTTGGTTCATTTAGAAGTAAACACACATCAAGCTGTATTTGTAGATGTATCCGTGTCTCTACTTGTGGCCATTAGAAAATGTTTCCATCTTATTATTCGGAACATTTTAACAAGCCGCATTTGTGTTTATCACACTTACAGTAGGCGTGATGTGTTTACACCACAAGTATTTTCTGCTAAAGAGATGCAGAATGTAATCCAGGACCAGCACAGGGACGCACAATAACAAACTAATGAACAAGCAGACAAATCCACACTGTTCAAATGGGAAATTACAGCTCAATAAAGAAGCACTTGAGACTGCTTTAAGTCTACATGATCATCACAAATCTAAAAAGAAATGGTAAATGCTTAGTTGCACATCAATTAAAGCCAGTGAACAAACACAGATGGCAAACAAATACATGACCTACTGAGAAAAAGAAGAGAGAAAAATCAGGAAAATCTACTATTTTTCATTAAATATGCAGACAAAAAATAAAATAAAATAAAAAAACAATAGTGGTATAAATTAAAAAATAAAATACAGTAACTAAATGATACTAAAAAGCAAATACCCAGTTAATGGCACTCAAAAGTAACATCACATCACTAAACGTTAGTAGAAAAACATATGTTTGGTGGCACATAACTACTTGGTAACTAACTAAATAAATACAAATAAATAAATGAAAGAATACATGAATAAAAATAAATAAATAAATGAATAAATGAATAAATAAATGAATAAAAATGTATTAATTAATCAATGAATAAATAAATAAATGAATGAATGAAAAAAATAAACAATTGAATACATAAATAAATAAAAATAATTAAATAAACGAATAAATATATAATTAAAAATAAATGAATGAATAAATAAATAAATACATAAATAGGAATAAATTATTTAATAAATAAATGAATAAATGGGTGAATAAATAAATAAATAAATAAAATAATAAAATAATAAATAAATAAATAAATAAAATAATAAATAAATAAATACATAAATGAATAAATACATAAATAATTAAATAAATAAATACATATATAAAATAATAAAATAATAAATAAAATAATAAATAAAATAATAAATAAATAAATAAATACATAAATGAATAAATACATAAATAATTAAATAAATAAATAAATAAATAAATAAATAAATAAATAAATAAATAAATAAATAAATAAATAAAATTGCATAAAGTAAATTGTGGCAAAGCACTTAATCTCATAAACAACTTGTTAGCGAGTCAAAGAATGTAGGTTGCGTCTGATTGGTCAAAGTTAAATGAACAACATATGCATGAAACACATTACTTAAAAAAACCACAACATATTATATTGCATGTACTATTATCACCATAATGATATGTTTTATATATTGTGCAGCCGTTACAGCACTAAAAAACAACCTGTTAGAGATAAATGACTTATAAAGAAAATTAAACAAGTAAAGTGACATTACTAGCTCATTATTAGCTCTGACAAATATCTATTATGTGTTTATTTTAGGAAGGTCATTACATCAATGAAATATTTATTTTTATTACTGACAAAATAATTTTTTTAAATTGAATTATATCATAAGAAATACTATTGCACCACTCAACAATTCAATTAAAGTTTATTATTTGTATAGCACTTTTCACAATAACTATTGTTTCAAAGCAGCTTTATAAAGGTGCACATTAATGCATTACAATCAAAATCAGAAAAGTTAAGGAGGTAATAACTGTAAAACCGATTAACTCATTACTATTAGTTTTAACTGTTATTATTAGCTAAAGTTATTATATATAAACATAGTTAACCTGCAGGTAAATAGTATATACAGTAGATGTCCATGTGTACATATTTAATGAAGTGTGTTTGTGTATTAATAACACTGTATGTTTTCCCAGTATCATGCATCTCTAGTAAATATTGTAATTGAACATATATATATATATATATATATATATTAGAGGTGTGAACCTACACTGGTCTCACGGTTCGGTTCGGTTACGAATATCATGCCATCGATTCGGTTCAATTCGATATCTCGGTGCATCACGGTGCATTGACGATTCTTTCCATACACAGTTTTATATTTTCTTCACAGCACAGCAATTCTTGTATTAACATGTATAAATATATTTATATACTATTTGTAAAACAATTTTGTCCTTTAATACCAACAGTCAGAATAAAGGTAAAGTTGGTTTTATATTCACACATTCGTTCATTTAGAAGTCTCTATATTGTTTATGATGTTACTTTGAATATTCGATTGGAATTAGCATACAAGTAACAAACAACATTAACACTATCTAATTGACTGTGAACAATGTTGTACTTTGATAGTCATTGGCTGCTAATATGATTTCCCTATTTAGAATTTGCAAATAATACTTTTCTGAAATTATATTATTAAGGAGAATGTCTGAATATCCCAATATAAAACCAACTTTACCTCTATCTTCAGATTTACTGTATAAACTGTACCTTTAAGCAACACGAGCATTTATAGCCAATAAACAAATATAAATATCCCGCTCGCTTTCTGAGCCTTGTCTACCAACTACCAAGTTCCCTCTTACACCCCTTTGATTGGTCACGCGCTCAACAGAAAGGGCTGTGATTGGCTCTTACACGCTGATGCTCTTCACAGCTGCACTCATGGGCTACAGTGAGACAGAGAGAGAGAAATGGAGATTATTTTCATTCTCTTAATCGCCGTGAAATAGGGGCTTTTGCTGTAAGTTTCAGTGAAACAGTGTTCAGCAAACACACACGCAGTGAAATTGTGCACAGTTTCAGAGTTTTTCGTAGTTGGAGCGTTGTACTCGCGCTCGCCGCTCGCCTCCCTCGCCATAGTAGCTACGGCGACATAGCGCATGTGAGATAAATGACGTCAGTATAATAACCGGTTATGATTATTAGAAGTCAGAATTATTAGCCCCCATTTTATTATTATTATTATTATTATTTTATATTTCCCAAATGATGTTTAACAGAGCAAGGAAATGTTCACAGTTTGTCTGATAATATTTTTTTCTTCTGGAAAAAGTCTTATTTGTTTTATTTCCGCTAGAATAAAAGCAGTTTTTAATTTTTTAAAAAATATTTTACGGTCAAAATTATTAGCTCCTTTAACTTTTTTTTTTAACAAAACCATCATTATACAATAACTTGCCTAATTACCCTAACCTGCCTAGTTAACCTAGTTAAGCCTTTAAATGTCACTTTAAGCTGTATAGAAGTGTCTTGAAGAATATCTAGAAATGTGCTGAAGAAATCTTCTCTTCCTTAAACAGAAATTGGGGAAAAATTACACAGGGGGGCGAATAATTCAGGGGGGCTAATAATTCTGACTTCAACTATGTATATACTGTATATATATATATATATATATATATATATATATATATATATATATATATATATATATATATATATATATATATATATATTTATATTATTTATTTATTTATTTAATTTTTTATTTGTATGTGTGTATGTATGTACAGTCCATACTGTATGATAGTGTATTATGCTATTATGCTTTGCTTGATTTTAGGTGGGACTTTTTAACATTACGTAAGTAAAAATGTATGAAAAATAGCCATTCTTGGCTAATTCTGGCACATTTTACAGTAATGTTTATTAATGTGCATTGACCCCGTAAACAAATAAACTAAACTAAACTCATGCTGAAACTGTATATTGTGCAGCTCTACATGGTAGTGATTGTGAAAGCTCATAATTAAAACTGCTACTTTATTACACCGCTATATTAGAGACACACAATCAAAGCCCTTCCACAGGCTAAGAGAAGAGCAGACGTTCATCACACTGATTTTTTTTATCATTTATTTATGATCTAAAAAAGGTGGAAAAACAACCAAAAGAGTGTTTAAACAGCTCTAGAAACTCATCTGTTTGTGTGTTCTGTGCATTTCTTGACCTGAATAAACCTAAACGCTGTCTGGCACCCTGACAGTGAACTGCAGAAACGTCCACACAGACTGGTTATTTCTGAAAACACTGCATCTGTAGTTTGAGTGTGGTCTGAAACGCTTCCATTAGTCCAGCAGAGTAATGAAGAGCACTGACAGTGAAAGCTTGTATTTGCTGTAGAGGTTTCAGAGCGTCAGCACAGCAGATTAAAGTATAAGTGAACCTGCATTAAAGAGAACAACAACAACTAAAAAACATCTAAAGACAAAACATGCTTTTGTCAGCTCAGTGTAATGAACGTCTGCTCTTCTCTTTGCCTCTGGAAGTGCTTTGTTTGTGAGTCTCTATAAGAGCTGCAATAAAATTGTACCATTTTTAATCACGAGCTTTCACAATCACGACCATGTCGACAAACCAGGCTCATTCTGAAAACGTACGCCTATATACATTTCTGGAGAGTGCCAAATACGTCCCAGGAGCTACGTTTTATTGCAGTTTTTGTTTTCGTGAATCCACCAGAGTCAGCTGTGTACACTTTTTCAGATCTCAGATTTCCCTCACGAGTGCCATTGGCGCCTGCTGTTCTCACATAAATCCACCAGAGGCCGACTGACTGACTGACTCAACGAACCCACCCTCCTCCTTTCCTAAACCCAACCAATAGTGTTTTCGAAAAGCACTGATTGATCCAATGTTTTAATGTTTTGTGACAGTGTTTTAAAAGGCAATCCAGAAAAAGAAAAGCCCTCGCCTGATTTTGACCACATTTTCAGATTTTACCACATTCTCACCCTGTTATTTACTTGTTTATTTTATTTTTTGCCTTTTGTTTTTGTCCTACCTGCTTTCTGGAACTGTTCTTCACTCAAACCCCATTGTCATGGTCAACTTTTCTCTGCCAACATACATGGTGAGCTACTGGGCAAACTGGTAACAGCAGGAAAGCTGTCCATACGGACGTAAGCAGTCAGCTGGTAAGTGTGAAAAGGAATGGCGTCTTACCCACCTTAGCGTTCGTTTTAAAGACGAAATGCAACCATACGTTCCTCTGGCTACATAATTCACGATCTCCAGAAATGTATATAATGCTACGCTTTCAGAATGAGCCTGTGTTGACATGTAGAGCTGCACAGTTGACAGGTTCAGCATCTAATGTGTTCACAATAGACACATCTGCATGGAAATATGTGATTTGTGATGTTAAATCACTTGCAAATAAAAAAAAAAACTATTTATTCCTAAATCAAATTTAAGCTCCTTTTCAAGCACTTTCTAGGTGCATTTAAGTGTGGCAGATGACATATTTACATACATATTCATACTCCATCAAACTATATGAAATGATAATCATTATTTGGTTCTGTAGTATATACCTGCTGTCATTTACTTTCTAAAATGTCCTTAACTTGCATACTGAAAACACAATACATAATAATAATAATAATAATAATGCATACATAATGAACATAATAATTCCCTTTATTCATCAGAGGTCGCCACAGTGGAATGAATCGCCAACTATTCCATATGTTTTACACAGTGGATGCCCTTCCAGCTGCAACCCAGTACTGGGAAACACTCATACACTATGGCCAATTTAGTTCATCAATTCCTCTATAGCGGATGCCTTTCCAGCTGCAACCCAGTACTGGGAAACACCCATACACACTCATTCACACTCATACACGCCAATTTAGTTCATCAATTCCCCTATAGTGGATGCCTTTCCAGCTGCAACCCAGTACTGGGAAACACCCATACACACTCATACACGCCAATTTAGTTCATGAATTCCTCTATAGCGGATGCCTTTCCAGCTGCAACCCAGTACTGGGAAACACCCATACACACTCATACCCGCCAACTTAGTTCATCAATTCCTCTATAGCGGATGCCTTTCCAGCTGCAACCCAGTACTGAAAAACACCCATACACACTCTTTCCCACTCATACACGCCAATTTAGTTAATCAATTCCCCTATAGCGGATGCCTTTCCAGCTGCAACCCAGTACTGGGAAACACCCATATACACTCATTCACACTCATACACGCCAATTTAGTTCATCAATTCCCCTATAGCGGATGCCTTTCCAGCTGTAACCCAGTACTGGGAAACACCCATACACACTCATTCACACTCATACACGCCAATTTAGTTCATCAATTCCCCTATAGCGGATGCCTTTCCAGCTGCAACCCAGTACTGGGAAACACCCATACACACTCATTCACACTCATACACGCCAATTTAGTTCATCAATTCCCCTATAGCGGATGCCTTTCCAGCTGCAACCCAGTACTGGGAAACACCCATATACACTCATTCACACTCATACACGCCAATTTAGTTCATCAATTCCCCTACAGCGGATACTTTTCCGGCTGCAACCCTGTACTGGGAAACACCCATACACACTCATTCACACTCATACACGCCAATTTAGTTCATCAATTCCCCTATAGCGGATGCCTTTCCAGCTGTAACCCAGTACTGGGAAACACCCATACACACTCATTCACACTCATACACGCCAATTTAGTTAATCAATTCCCCTATAGCGGATGCCTTTCCAGCTGCAACCCAGTACTGGGAAACACCCATATACACTCATTCACACTCATACACTATGGCCAATTTAGTTCATCAATTCCCCTACAGCGGATACCTTTCCGGCTGCAACCCTGTACTGGGAAACACCCATACACACTCATTCCCACTCATACATGGCCAATTTAGTTCATCATTTCCCCTATAGCGGATGTGTTTGGTCTGTGGGGGCACGCGGAGGAAACCCACGCCAACACGGGGAGAACATACAAACTCCACACAGAAATGTCAACTGACCCAGCTGGGACTCGAACCAGTGGCCTTCTTGCTGTGAAGCCACAGTTCTAACCATGGACCCACTGTGCCGTGTTATAAACAGGTTTTTGCCAAAAATAAATTTCAACTAACTTTTCATTTTTGTTTCTTTAGATTTTTCATGTTTATTAAAATTGTATTTATTATAATCCTCCAACATATTAATTTGGGTGTAGTCATTTTTCCAATTTTGTCTTTGGTACTGACTAATCTGATGTACAGTACAGTATATGCACAAGCACACTCTTGTAAACATCCTGTAGAAAATACTTACGCAAAACAGAGATCTTATACTGAGCACTCTATATTGCATTAATACAAAGCGTCACAATCTAACACACAAACCAGAAAGAAGACTGGGGAAAGCCATCAGTTTCTGTCCGCTGTTAAATGTGGAGCTGTAATAAGACAGACTGAGAGAAAAGAGGACAAAGACTGATGGATAGACGAGAGACGAGTGTCCAGACGGGGCGTAACACACTTCTACTGCAGTAATTCACCTCAAATCCACTCACACAGATTAAACCCGAGACCCAGACTGACAAACAGAAGAGGACTGATGAGACTGCCACACAAAAACAACACCTCCACACTGACAATAGGGTTGGAGGAGTAGAAAATGTGCAATGTGTGAATCTGCAATAGTCACATGCCAGGATCTGCAATTGGAGATATGTTCCCAAATGTAGCATTTTCGAGAACCGACAATTATGTACCCTGGATTACATTGTCTTGCAGTTTTTGTTATCATGAATCCACTAGAGGGCGCCACTTTTGACAATCTCATATATGTTACAGGGGCACCTTTTCTTATATGTGTCATTTCCCATAAATCCACTAGATGGCGCTGTTTACATTACTGTAAATATTGGCATCCTTTTCTTGTGTGTCCGTGAGAGAAGCCAGTCATCAAAAGTTAAAGGTGTAGTAGGTGATCTGCCAGAATGCTAGCATTAGCATAATAGCTTAGAAATTTTCGACCCTCCCCTGCCGTTCAAAGCCACGCCTCCTTAAGTCATGAACACACGAATGCGCACCGATTAGATATAACACAAAATCATGTCATTCACCAGAAAACTCTATGGAGACACGCAAAAAATATCACGGTTTCACTGTAACAAGGTATTGAGATTACTGCTCTAAAATATGCTCTTTTTAAATGTCTGGACACAACTTTTCCCCCCATTGAACACAGTATAATTTATATTAAAACATTTAAAATATTTCGGAACACTAGTTTTTGATGAGAAGGGTCCTTTTCTGCTAGAAATACTGTTGCGCTAAAAAAAGCCAAAAAGTCGCAAAAAACATGTAAAACTAGGACTAGTTCGCAAAAGTAGGTTTCGTACAAAGCTGGATGTAATGGAAGAACAGTGTGTCGTACACTCACTTTTGTTCAGGCTGACCCAAGGACCAAAAATACAAAATATTGTTTGTTTTTAGCGCTGTAGCGCCACCTATGGGCCAATTTGACCAAGTCTTTGGATCTGAGTAGCGGTGAGGACTACTACCAGCTGACAAAGTTTGAAGCCTCTAGGTTTTACGGTTTGGCCTGGGCAATAATAATTATGGCAGAAGTATAATAATAATAATAATAATAATAAAAATCCTAACAAAAACAATAGGCAGGGCTCGAAATTAACTTTTTCACTTCGTAACACCGGTGCTCCCAACTTCAAAAATTTAGGAGCACCAGAAAACATTTAGGAGCACCCACCAAAAATGAATGAGCACCACTGCAAATTGTATATTAAGGGATTTATTGTATTTGAAAACAACATCAATCAGGACTAACAAAAACCAGAAACAACAAACTAACTAATGTTGTGATGACTTATTGATATCTGCGCAATAATTCCAAAATGAATGTCCTGCTGAAAAATCCAGCTTAAACCAGCTTAAGCTGGTTGGCTGGTTTTAGCTGGTTGACCAGCCTGGTTTTAGAGGGGTTTAATAATAATAATAATAATTTTAATAATAATAATAATTTTATTAATAATAAAAGTTAAAAAGGTACTATTTTTTTATTTCATATATAAGGTTTTAGTTATGATATTCCCAAAATCATTCCGCATAAATTCGCAGATTTTTAACAAAATTCTTAGCAGAAATAGCATAAAATGTCTGGCACTGATCATTACTATTGGAATGTGAAGAGATTTTCAACCAGCACAACAAAAAGATTTTCTGAAGACGATCACCTACTGTAGAGCTGAAGATCTTTGCCCGAACCCGACAGGACCCGGCAGGACCCGACTGGTTCGGATTTAATTTCTATCACTTTAGACAGGGTCGGGTCGGGCCGGGCTTGCCTTGCGCAGTAAATGAATAGTCATGTGATGCATTTCGATTAGCACGAGAAAGTAATCAAATCCTTTGTTATAACTTTAAAATCCATCCCTGCAAAGGTGAAACAAATGATGATTAAGAAGTTAAAAAGAGCGAATTTTGACTGCGGTCAGGCCAGCCGCCAGTTCAGAAGGAACGGTCATTCTAGCCACCAAGGTATTTCGGCGGTGGCTCATACACTGCGTATTACGGTAGAGCGCTAAACAGCAATGTATGTACAGCAAGCTGACAGGGAAGAGGACGAGGTCACGCGCTACATTGAAACTGCTGTCATGGAAAATTAAATGGATGTTCTTGGCTCGTAGAAGATGAAAAAACAATCCTACCCAAAACTTGCAAAATTAGCCAGGGGTGCGTTTCCCAAACAACGTCATAACTCGCGGCTGAACTATCATAGTGCGATGCATCGTTTGGCAAAATAACTATGTAGTGACGAGTGTTTCCCAAAACCCGTAGTGTCTCTGTCGCAGATCCATCGCTTCAACCACGTTAGTTATAACGCAAAACGCCCATAATGATGCTCTAAACAGGGTGGAGTAACTTCTTTAGAGAACAACCCCATCATTTCTTTGTGCAAATTATATTGTTTAACACAAACACACATTTAAAATAAAATCCAATATTAGTTTTGGTAAAAACATGCACTCGCTTTCCATATTAATTAAAATATATGTAAATGGCACATATAGGGCCAATGTTTGCTTTACTAATATTATTGAGAAGTTGAACATTACATATTCTATTCTAAAACATAAAATCACTTACATTTATTATAAATATATTTACTCTATATAATATTAATAATATTAATGATGATGATGATGATGGTTATTATTATTATTATTATTATTACTATTATCATTATTATTATTTAGGATATTGTTTATTTATTTTAAAAAAAAAAAAACAATTTGACACATGCAAACCACAGCAGAAAGTTCTAACCAGCAGGCCCATGTCATATACAGCAGAGAAACTTAATAAATAACCCACTATAAAATAAAAGAATTAACGTATGCTATGTTTTTTTATTTTCACAAGCTTTGGAGACGTAACATAATTTCCGCTTTTAAATATACCTATAGCTTTCGCCATGAGGCTGTGTTCAAAATGATATCAATGTTTTCAAAGTGCACTGTGAAGGGAGAACAATTGTAAACATGAAGATCGCTAAAACTGAACTGTAAAAATACTTTGAAAGCAAATTACACCTAAGAGAGATTAACTAAATGCTTTTTTTATTTTTAATAATTCCTGCTTTGAATGTTAGAATGTTCTAAATGAATAGGGCATAGGGGGGATAAGTGGGAATAGAACACAGCCAGGAATTATGCCTTTAACTACAGCTCCAGAGGTGTCGTTTCAAGGGCTCAAGTTTGCGACGCAGTTTGCGAATGTTCGTTGGAGCGATGGATTTGGGAAACGGCAAATCAAAGAACTATGTTTGTAACAACGGAACTTGCGACCTTAGATGGCTAACGATGGTTTTGGGAAACGCACCCCAGATCAGAACTCTGCATCTCGGCCTGTAGCAGCAGCAGTGAAAGGGTGTTCAGTGCTGCTGGATGCACCATCCTGAGCGCAGGAGTGCGCTAAAGACATTTACAGTGGATTCAATAATGCTCCTACACAAAAACACGTAGCATAATCTTGGTGAGTAAAGGGTTTTTAAATGATAAATAAATATTAATTAAACCATAAAATCATAATGTAGACAGAGTGTACAGGCTAATGTTGGCATTAAGCTAACTTATTCTTTTAATATTCAGCTTCACCGTCGCCTTAAGGCCAGATTGTGAAGAGAAGTGGCGAAACAAATCCCGCAGAGCCTTCACCTTAATTTCGTTATTGCCAAATACCTGTCATCATTTAGAATTTATTTTAATTTAATTTGTTAAGAAAGACTTCTTTTCGTTGGTGTGTTGGCCAATTTAAAGTGTATGCACCTAGGCCTATTTAGAGTGCTGAGATGTTACGATGTTACAGAGGACTTATTTTATTTCTTTGTTCCAGCTTCCAAGTGGCCTATAGCCTACATTTGTTATGAATAAATTATGTTAAAACATATAAATGACTCATTCTTGAAAAAAGGCAGAAGAACTGTGTGCATGTGCACATCTGAATAATGTCGGGTTATAAACGGGTTCGGGCTTTATAAAGTTGTCAATCAAAATGTACCTGTCGGGCTCGGGCCAAATTCTGTCAGGCCTAATTTTTATGGCCCGATTACAGCTCTAACCTACTGCACCTTTAAAGTCATTAAAAAATGACGTTCGCTGTTTGATCAAACTATTTATAATAAGTCGTAACCAGAGGTGTAAAGAGTACCTGAAAACCATACTTAATTACTCAATTACAAGTTACAAGTCACCAATTCCAATAAGACTTGAGTAAAAGTATTAAAGTATCCGATTTTAAAAGAACTTAAGTATTTTACTTATACTGAATGTAGGCTCAAAGAACACCAAGAAAGGTTTAATTTTCCTAATATACAAATTAAATTTAACACCTTAATGTTTCAAAATGGCAGAACAATATATATAAAAAAAACAGAACAAAAAGTCTCAGTCAAACTCAAATGTTCAAAATAGGCACAAACAATTTATCAACAAAAAAAAAAAGTAGTAAAACGTAGTAAAAAAATCAGAGCTGACTTTGATGTGATTCATCTCTCAGTATCAGAGGGGGGCAATATTTTTATTTTGAGTAGTTTTTCAATTGATTAAGATGTTTTCTCTGTATTAAAATTAAACAAAGAGGAGCACTGTTATTTTTCAACTTAGTAAACTACACTTAAATTCATCACTGGCTGCAGCCATGTCGCTAATTAAACACCTGGTATTAGGCAAGCTGCTAAATTATGTTCACATGATTTAGCTCATAAATAGCATACAGTACCTTCAGCACCCTGCAGATGGCGATATCGCCTCATCCGGCCAACAAATTAGCTGTGGTAGATAAAGATGCCGACTTGTCGCGCACAATCACAATGTAATGAGTAACGGTAAGCGTCTGTTCAAATGTAGTGGAGTAAAAAGTAC